>CM060985.1:47464544-47962044 GCA_030765065.1 Deroplatys truncata
TAGCTTCAATAGGAGTCTGTGAATTAGGCACCATAGAAACATACTCATTGGCATTCATCTCTGAGGCATCCCACTCCACTTCACTCTCGTCATCATGATGTAAAAAAATTCTCTGAAGGTATTGCTTTTTATATAGTTTTCTTTAATTCTTTTTAGCGGTTTCCTGGTCTTCTTTTCTCGTTCTTTCCACCTTTTGTCTTTTTACTGAGCGAATACCAGATTTTTTCCTGTTATTTGTGACAGACCATAGTGATATTTTGAGCTTCAAAAAGCTTGGCGCGTAGACAATTTGGCTCTTTTAAAAACAGTTTCCTTATTTTCTCTACCATTTTCTGACTAGTTGCAGTAGGCTGGGGTCCAGATCTTGTATTGTACTTCACGTCGCCGGTATCAAGATAACGTTTAATAACGCGACTAATGCGTCGCACGCACACACCTGGCTTTTTGAAAAGATGTAATGTCAACGCACGTTCAAGATTGTGCCTCTGGAAAAATTGGGGTATCTGAGTGTTTTCTTCCTGAGTTGATTTTGCTTTCGTCATTATTGTCACTTGGAACAAACATACACCCATGCAAGTACCCTGTGTACTGTACTGATTTTCACCTCCAACTGCAGTCTTCGCTGTGTACGACACCTAACGAGTTGAGACAATAAACCCTATTTAACCCTTAGAATTACCGGGTGGAAAAATAAAATAGAAGATAGAGACTTGTAGAGAAAGACTGTGCAGGAGGCCAAAGTTCATCAATAGCTGTAAAGCCAAGAAGGGAAGGCTTAATGCGGTTTCAAAGTGTTTAATTGTCCTATTTGGATCAAACAGTTCAGTCAACTTAAATCTTTGAAACGTATCTCTTCCCAATGGTTGTAAACCACGTCGCTTTTCCAAAACCTTTTACTCCCCTACCCACATTTTCGATCATTCACGGATATATATTTTAGAGTTAAGGCTATAGAAAGAATGCGACGTATTGTCACATCTGCCCTGGAAGTGACTTGGGGTGTAGCGATGATGAGGATAGAGGGGACAGACACATTGATAGCATGTACTGATTGCTCAGTAAAGGGTGTTACTGAGGTATCTGGTTTACAATAGTAGGGTTGATTCTGGTTATGAATTAAGCATGGTGTCTATGAAGATTTCCCATTCGGGCTTATCTTGGAGGAATGTCAGCGGTAGATCTCAGAGAAGCAGAACGGCCGTCAAGACGGTTCCCATGACGATTGATCAGGGAAGACCCCGGCGAGCTCCGAGCGCTCGCTTATATGCCGTCGTTTCCTCTGGGGTCTCTGTAATGTCATATATGGTATGCCACCGCCCTGGGTTTGCGTGGGCTCCCAGGGTTGTTCTAGAAACGAATCACATCTCTTAGTTTGAATGATGCAACACTGTTCTATAAGTTTCTATCCGGGAAGTGATGTCACGGTGAAGTCCACTGGACTACCATAGGTTGTGGTAATTTACAAGACCTTCTCTATCCACTTTTCTACAACAATGCGTTCTAACAAAGGCCTTCATTTTCTCTATTTCTTTATAATCGAGGTAAACTTTCATTACAAAATTATACATTTCGTTTTAGGTATAAGAAGAATACAGTGGGATAAACCGATAATCAACTTTTATAAAGCGGGTCCGTAATTGATGGTTTTGTTTCCATGATGCTTGAACGACACAGGAGAAACCGAATAGCGATTGCGACTTTAATAACGGATAAGTATTTGAGAACTCAAACCAATAACAAATACTATCTCGTAAATACTTAACGCCACAAAAAAGTATTGAACATGAATCATGCCCTTTAAACAGATGTACATATTTAGTTCAGTAAGATTTTGTATATCTCATACGGTTTAGAAGTTATGCAAAAGTCATTCAGAATAAAGAGGAATTCACAGGCTATACACAGAAAATTCAATGTATACATTTTATTTATCATGCAAATATATTAAACATATGGTATTTTAAACACAATTGCTAACAGTAATTTTTTAGAAAATCAAAAATAAAGAAAATTTACATATAAAAGATAGTTGATGTGGAGGGATTTTCTTGAAAGCCTTCATGTAGCATCTTAAATAGCAACTTTGGTATTTATCAAATATTGAGGTTTAGAATTATGCTGTTGACAGACACAGACCTGTATCTAAAAATCTGATGTGCTATATTCACATGAGTTTCTCTACCCTCTATGTCTTATTAGTGGGTATATAAATTATTCTTACGAAACTTTATTTTCCTATCGACTTGATTTTAATTGAGAGAAAGCTTTCTGGAGATACCTGCATTGCACATTTCGTTATAGAAGGGAACAGCGATAGTCAAATGTTTAAGAACTGGACGCTACAAGTTGGCCTTAAAATTCCATACCGTTTCATAACATCGCGAGAAACAATTCAACAGGACTTTAAAAGAATCTCTAAATATTAAACAATACGAACCATTAACAACAGATATATCAGAAATCTTCGATGCCACTAAAAGGTTATTTGAAATAAATTGTGTGTTTTAAGTAAATCTACATTTTTTGTGTGGTACGTTTTCATCTGTCGCTGAACGCTTACCAGTTATACGAGACTACAAAATTCCTTCCGAATGAAGAGGACTTCAAAGGCTAATCCCAGCAAATTCAAATTATACATTTTATTTGTTATGTAAATATGTTTAACATACGATATTTTAATCAAAAATCGTTAAAGGCATTTTATAGAAAATTAAAAAATTCGAAACATTTTCCATATAAAGATAGTTTGAGGTACGGGGATTTTCTTAAAAACCTTTCTGTGGCATATTTGGAAGGTGTGGTATTTAGCTGACTTCTCGTTTTTTACTTTCTCTACTACGTAGAGTAAGTAGGGGAAGTACTGTATTCCACCCAAAAATTCGATACCGAGATTTCACCTAAAATATATGTTTTGAGACATTTTTGGAAACATGTCCGTGTGTGTGTCTGTCTATGAACAGCATAACTCAGAAACGAACAGTCGGATAAATACCAAACTTGGTATTTAGGTTCAGTATCTTCCAGAGATGCGACACCAAGGTTTTCAAGAAACTTTCCCCACCCCAGATTACCCTTTACATGGAACATTTTTCGAAAATTTTAATTTTCTCAAAAATGGCTCTAACGATTTTTATTAAAATATCATATATTTAAGATATTTTCATGAACAAATGAAATGTATATCTCGAATTTTCTGGTAATGTCTCCAAAAGTATTCTTCATTGTGAACTACTTTTGCATAACTGGTAAACCATAAGAGATAGACAAAACGTTTACTGCACAAAAAATGTAGATCGCGTTAAAATACACAATTTATGTCATATACATTTTTTTTGTTGAGTGAACCATTTTCGAGATATTGTTTGTTATTCCCTTAAATTTTCCTATACTTATACTTTTTCTCAAATTCGTTATTCATTTTTTGTCCTGGTAATGCAAAGAGAATGGAATACTCCACATAGCAACCAGCTCTTAAAATATTTGACTATCACTTAAAGCCTACCAATTCCCCTTGCATCTACAAGAAAATTAGCAATAAGATTAACATCTCGATTAGCATGAAGCATATGGAGAATAAGCGTTTGTAAAAATAGTTTGTACAAGAGTAGAGAAAGTCATATGAGTGTAACACATCAGATTTTTTGAGTTATGTTGTTCACATGCAGACATGTTTTTTTATTCAATGGTCCTCAAAACATATATTCTCAGTGAAATATCGGTATACAATTTTTGGGTGGAATGCCATCCCTTACCTACCTATTATGTATGTACGTGGTGGAGAAAGTAAAAAGCTTTCGCGCATAGTTATATCTGGAGTATATCTACCAGAAAAATATGGAAAGTATTCAATCAAGTTTCCCCCTCAGCAGAGTAAGAAGCAGAAGGGAAGCTCGCCATGGAAAATCAAAACATGGATGTTGCAGGCACAGTGCCTGTTGCGGTATTATGCTAATATTATAGCCCGCGATTTTCCAGTAGGCCGCTGTGTTCCTCACGTAGCATGCCGCAATTTTTCTCGCAGAAAAGCAGAGACGTCTGCTAAATGCGAAAATTATGCAGCGAGAGATGGTCTGCACTTTGCAGATGCGTGTAGCCCGCTGTGTTCTTGAAAAATGGCATGTCAGCTAGAGAGGAGAGCTCGGCTTTCCTAAACTCTAATTTTATTGTTTTTTCCCCCAGCGAGATTCAAGCTCGCTGCGATGTACGTACATTAATGCGTATTAGGGGTTCATGCGATGTCTTTTGATTTATCCATTCAGCGCGCTTGTAACGAAGGTCCGTTATATATGAGGTCAGAGACGCTATCACTGGAATATCAGTTTATTCAGCAGTTATTATGGGAGAACGTGATGCATGCGTAAGAAGGTACAGGTTGCTTTAAAAATAACGCTCTTAAAGGAAGACTGTGATCTTATTTGGTCAAAATGATGGATTCTAAACATTTTATCATACCCATAGGCTTATATTTTCAAAATATATAAGTCGTTTGTGTATCTAAAGGTTCTTCTGCTAAGTTCAAAGGTCTTAAATGTTTCTGAATACAAAAAATGTTACTTTCTCTACCACATACATGTTAGGTAGAGAAGATATTGCATTACTCGATACCGAGATTTATCCGGAAATACGTATTTTGAGTCACCCTGAATCCAACAAAAGCATTTTTCGAAAAAGGTCCATGTGTGTGTCTGTGGTCAACACAATCTAAACGAAAAGTCGGATAACTACCAAACTTGGTACTTAAGTTCACTACCTTACAAAGATGCGACACGAAGGTTTTTAAGAAAATCATCATCCTCAAACTAGCCTTTACATTGAACATTTATTTTCCAAAAAATGACTCTAACAATTTTGATTAAAATACCATATACGAAGGCTGATCAATAAAGACTGAGATTGCTTTTTTCGCAGATATTTATTACTCTATTTCAATGTTGACAAAGCAGTCCCCTCCTACTTGAATGCACTTTTAATAGCGTCTCTTTGTCAGGTCTTTGATAATCATCTCACTGTTCTTCAGCACTGCTTCAGTGCTCTCAAATCGAATGCCCCGGGGCTTTCCCTTTAGTGATTATAAAAAGAAATCACACGGGGCAAGATCGGGGATTTAAGGCGGATGCGGCACACAGGTAATGTTGAATTTAGCCAATAACTCCTGGACTTGATTTGCGACGTGAGGCCGCGCGTTGTCGTGATGAAGTCGTCACCCAGTCCGATGAAGTTCTGGACGTTTCCTTGTAACGTGTTTCCTCATTGTAGCCAATACTGACATGTAGTACACTGCTGTAACAGTAGTGTGAGGGAGAACTGCATGCTGGTAAATCATTCCATTACTGTCGAAAAATATGAAACACCAGGCCCGCCTTGCTTAGCACAGAGGACTCGCCCTTCTTTGAACTCCTTGAACCACCTAAACGCTGTTGCAGGAGGTAGTGCATCTTCACCGTATGCTTGCTTCAGCTTTTCGAAAGTTTCAGAGGCTGTATGATTTAAACAAAAACAAAATTGTATTGCTCCTCCCGTGTCACCTCCATTTTGTGGTATGCGAAATTCAAGTAGGGTCAACAATATACAGAATTACTACCAACCTACCGATACGACAGTGCTGCCGCCTATCGACATTATACATGAAACCCCGCTCTTTTCAAATATTCATGGTAGAGACAGGAAACTATCAGGGAAACTGCAGGAAAAAATCAGTCTCAGTCTTTATTGATCAGCCCTCGTATTAAAGATATTTAGATGACAAATAAAATGTATATCTTGAATTTTCTGAAAATAGCTTGCAAACTCCACTTCATAACTGTAAACGATATACAAAAACTTACTACACAAACAATATGGATCTCTTTAAACGCACAATTCATTTCAAACGACTCTTCTTTGTGGCATCAGCCATTTCCGAGGCATTTTTATCGTTGGCATTTTAAAGTGATGTCACTATTCAGTTGTTTCTCGTAATGTCATGGAAAGAGGATGGAATTTCAAGGCCAGAATATAGGGTTCATTCCTTAAACGTTTGACTATCGCTATTCTTGTTGTATCACGAAATGTGTAATGAAAACTACAGTAAAACTTCTATATTCGGACACCCCTGTATTTAGACACCTCATTACTTGGACATATTTTCTTGGAACCAGGCAAACTCCTATGGTTGTACATGTCTTGTATGTTGGATACCCCTGAATCCTGAAAGCTGGAGATCCCCTATGGTTCTACCTTGGGCAATTCTTTAGTTCTATTGTGTATTTCTGCTAGGTATGTACCTGTTAGGATTAAGTGGTATTCAGCCACATATTAGAGGTCCATGAAGATGCTTCTGTTACCACTCAAGAAGTGCTAAAGTAGATTTTATCAACCGATGGTAAGAATGAAGAAGTATTGTTACATGCTGGCGTGAAGGCCAAAAGGTTCCCAGCAAATTATTAAATTTTAATCACCCCAACACGCACATGGGGGAAATGTAGCACAGAAACTGCGAGAGGACCAGGACTTTGGTGGCTACATTCCGATGAAGGCGTGGGATTTTTAACAAATTATTCACAAATTTCACGTCATTCACATTACCTGTGGTTTATTAATAAAACAATTAGTGGCCCTACATTATACACAGGGAATAAATGATTGAGGGGAGATGCCTCACACACGCGACCTACTCCTTATACACTTACTCAACAAGTGACGCTCAAACACACAAAGAAGAAACGCTAACATCTACCCTCCCTCCAACCCTGGCTAGGCACGCCGGCCAGAGCTGGCGAGTGTCATACCAGACGGAACTTCCAACAAGCCGAAAGAAATAATAAATCACCCTATAATACCGTCGACAATGCGACGCAATAATGTGTGTGGTATGAGAATAGCCACTAATACGCCACAATATCTTTCTGTTCTTGAAAAAACCCCACCCATCAACGAGCTCTTGATAAAATTAAGGAATCAGAATTTCGTATTTGCATAAGGCCAGCCAGAGATGATTGAACTTTTATTTGACTTGAACGAGATAATGAGAAACAGTGGGCATTGTCAAAAATTAAAAATACTAAGCATTGTTTATAACAGACTTTTTCAAAAAAGCAGTGACAATTGGTCAATTTATATGTACTGTATTTTAACTGAACGTAATTTAACATGTATAGAACACTATACAGGCTGTATCTTTATTGGTGTCATATATTTGGGAGACATGTTCCTGACATCAAAACAGTAAAAACGTTCCTATGTACATGGGTCTGAAAATCAACCGTTTCGTTGTTATAGATCAAAGAAGGTGTATTCCATGAGTGAACAGACGGATATGCACTACACGCATGGCCGTGCAGACGGCAATGCAGCACGAGCACGTGAACTTTATGCAGAAAGTTACCCTGACAGGCAGTTGCCATGTACAAGAACATTCGCACGAATTCACCAACGCTTGAGAGAGAATGGCGCATTTGAGAGGAGTACTAGGGATGTTGTGAGACCAAGAGCGATACGAGGCATTGAGGTTGAACGAGTTCTTCGTGCTGTGGATGCAGACCCATCACAAAGCACAAGACGTATGGCTGTAAGGGAAAGAGTTAGTCATCAGGAGAATTCTGCATGAAAATTTTCTGTGCCCGTATCACCTTCAACGTGCGCAAGGATTAAATGAGACGAACTTTGAGCCAAGAAGACGTTTCTGTCAACGCATGTTACAGCAGTGCGCTGTGTTCATCAAATTCCTAGCATGTATCTTATTCACGGATGAGGCTGGTTTTATTCGCGACGGCATCTTCAATTTTCATAACACTCATAACTGAGCATTTGAAAATCCTAGTGAAGTACGACAGGACAACCATCAACAGAGGTTCTCTCTCAACTTTTGGGGTGAAAAAATTCATGATCACCTTATTAGTCCCTACTTCTTCCCTCCGCGTCTGAATGGACAAACCTCTCTTCAGTTTCTCAAAAATAAGTTGCATCACTTAACTGATAATGTGCCTTTCATGTTCATCCAACGAATGTGGTTTTTACACGATGCACTCCAGCTCATTTCAGTATGATAGTTTGTAAATTTTTGAATGATCGATTTCCGCAAAGATCGATTGGTCGATGTGGACCCATTTCATGGCCTGCTCGATCGCCTGATTTGAATCCAGGAATTTTCAACAGAGTACGCCAGAGCATGGAACGCAGGCTTACTGCATGCATATAAGCAAGAGGAAGCCACTTCGAGCAATTTTTGTAGCTTTCGATTTTGCGTTGTACCTCTGAAATAAATGATTTTCAAACCCATGTTCATATGAACGTTTTGTTTACTGTTTTGGTGTCAGGAACACGTCCCCCAAATATATGACAACAATAAGGATGCATCCTGTATACACAGTACATACCATATTTTTGTACAATTTTTGTAGTCTTTTTTGTTTGTTACGACAGTTGTTTTGGCATTATGTAGTCTACACTCATCTCTTTTCCATTGGACGCAAAAGAAGATCTACCCGCTCTTCGTTGGACATCCCGTTAGGTTGAACAAATTTTTATTGAACCATAGCTGTCCAGGTTACAGAGGTTTTGCTGTATTTATGCAAACGCTTATCTTGATTAACTTGAAGTAGATAGAAGAACAAGCTTTTATAAAAATAGTTATACGTTTTGATCTCAAAACATGTATTTCTGGTAAAATCCCGAAAATATAACTAGGTGCTAGAGAAAGCAAAAACCACTGTTCTACAAAAATCTAAGTTTTCAAATCTAGCGCCCATGAACATAAACGTGTCAAAAGGTTGCATTTGTAAATGAATAGCTTACACCTGGAAAACACAGGAAATTTGTTACGGAGCCCCGGATAACAAAACATCTACATAACTAATCTCTCCTAATGTATGTCAAGTCGCTACGTTTGCAGTAATTTATATAATATAGATGCAGACTACCAATTAACGTATCTCACTTCTTTAGAGCGGTGTCTGCAGTCCATAAATCAGCTGCCAGTCCAAAGAGCTTGAATGGCAGTCTATGTGGGAGATATACGTTACTCTTTGTCCGCTACCCTGTCATTTTACCCTGGTCTCGAATCCTAACCACAATCACTTTCTGTGTCGTACAGCGACGCGCGAAAATCATGGCCGTTATCTAAGTACCGCACGTGTGATATTTATCTTATCCGCTTTTATCTCCACACTGGAGCAGTTAACCATAAATCTAAAATGGAGATGAACAAAACTCCCTTTTTCGCCCGTTACAACAGGTCATCGGATCGAGGGAGCTTTGCATCACCATACTGCCTGTACACGGTCCCTATCTCTTATATACTCGCTCTCAATTCTGCTGCAAATTTACTCTTGTAGTCTGTTGCTTTTCACAAACACGTGAAAAGTTACAGAGAAGAAAATAAAATAATTATTTTAAATAATAAGAACCACAGTTTAATTAACATGCTGTTTATAAAGTAAAAACACTTTATAGCTAAATCTACCCACAATCGTTTATTTTCATATCTCTACAAATTATTCTTACAAAAGCTTACTTTTCTATTTACTTCATGTTAATTGAAATAAACGTTTGACAATTCCCTCGACTGTGGAATTTAGTGTCTTGTCCGCAGATTGTCATGGTAGCTCAGTTGATTAGAGCAGCGGCACGTACGCTGGAAATCCGTGGTTCAAATCCCGGTTATGATATTGCAGTTTTCGTTTTGATTCTACCTTGCTTAAATCTGGTATTCCACCCAACTATTCGGTATCGATATTTCACTAAAATGTACGTCTGAAGTCCCATGAAACTGTAAAAAGAGCATTTCTAGAAAACATTCGTGTGTATGTATCTATCCATTCGTCTGTCTGTCTGTGAATAGCATAACTCAAAAACTAACAAATTTTAAACACCAAACTAGATATTTAAGTTCAATCCCTTCCAAGAATGCGACATGAAGATTTTCAAGATAATTGTATCACCCCAAGCATGCAACAATTTTCTCAAATATGGCTCCAAGGATTTGGATTAAAGTATTATGTTAGGAATTTGTATCACTAATAAGCTGTATAACTTTTATTTTCTGCTAATAGCCCGCTAAGTCCTCTTTTTTTTATGAATAAATATAGTCCTGAATAAACCATAGAGATAGACAAAATCTTAGGATAGGATAGGACTAGAAGTGGGGGGAACTATCTCGACCTAAGCAGATCTTTTGTACTTAGGCTCCTGACGGGCTCCCTCTCGGAGGTGAGAGGACAGGGAGGGCGCCCTGATCAGGAGGCACGACAGGGAGAGGGCAGAGTCCCATTTACAGATTTGAACTCCCCTGGTACAGCCGGTCCTTCTCCCTTTTGTGGGCTTAAACATCCCCTGAGGGGCGCAGTCCGGGAGACGAAGATTTCCTTAGAGCATTCTTTTCCCCTGCCACGCCGAGACCTCCTGCCGACACTTGCAACCCTGAAAAAGTCCAAGCAGATGAAAAGTGAAGTGAAATGAGAATGGAGATGAAGTGTAGGGGCAGAAAACTTGGGGGATGTAATGGTCTTTCCCAGCATTCGCATGGCGACCCGAGGAAACCCCCGAAAAAAACCATGGCTCAGGAAGTTCGGCTACGGGAATCGAACCCACACCTCCCGAATGCGGGCCACAGACATTATCGCCTGAGCCATCCCACTCGGTTATACAAAAACTTACTGCACCAAGAACGTAGATCTTCTAAAGGCAAACAGTTTATATAGAGTATTTCCTCTTTTTTTGACATTTACTATTTCCGAGATATTATTAGTTATTGGTACGACGCTAAGTCGCTATTTGTCTTTTTCCTCTCGTGGCCATATAAAGATTAGATTAAAAGTGGGTAATATAAGCCTTATCAACACTACGACCATCAACAGATCTATTGTGAATATCCTACTCTATAGACCCCATTTTAATTTTGTGCTTTTAATATAGTTTTCTTTGGGATGCTAAGGCAATTTGTCCTGGGATTGGAAAAGCACACTCCAGGTGGCCTTATTCTCTGTCGGGCAATTGCTTCGCATTCGCAAAGTACATGCCTTGCCGCTTGTTTTTCCTCTAAACAGAATCTTCTTATATTCGCCTCAGCCTTGCCCATCTTGTAAAGATGATTCTTATGAGGGCAGTGTCCAGTAAGGTGGCCATTTATCATCCTCAGTTTCTGTTTGCTGAGTATGAGGATCTTTTTTATCTTTTTGCAGAGAGTTCAATGAACTATTTTGCATGATTTAGCTTTGGAACTTGTTCTCAATACTTAGTTATTTTACTCTGTTCCCAGGCTTTTATCTTACCTTTGATATAGCCATTTGGTACTCCACAGAATAGCTCTGGGCCAGTGAATGGAGTATTAGCTCCTTCCTTGGCTAGGTGATCCACAATTTCATTGCCCTCAACCCCTTATTGTCCTGGCACCCACATTAAGGTAACCTTATTGTGTGTCGCCAGCTGATTTAATATCTCCTCAACAAACTTTGACTCAGTAGTGTAAGCACTAGGGGCCTTTAGTACTGTTTGACTGTCTGATAAAATATATATTCTAGCACCACGAATGCTTTTAACATCGGCACATGTTTCTATAACATGTACATCATTACCGAGAACTTTGCTTGGGCAAAATCTTCTTCTTCTTCCTTCCTTCCAAGGTAGAAGCCAATGACCTGTTCCGAGGCTAATTTTCAATGTCAGTTGTGTTGATCACTCCATCGTCTTCGTTATCGTCCCAAGTCTCTAGTTCCCTTAGGTTTATAATACATTGCTGGCTTAGGTAACCTACAAGGTGACATTCTCATAACATGCTCTTTCCATTGCTTCTGGTAGTTAGATATTTCGTCTACTATATTCTCGACTACCAACTGTGTTCTTATGTCTTGGTTTCTAACTCTGTCTCTTCTGGTCTTCTTCACCAGATAACGCATAAAATACATGTGTGCTGCTTCTAAACGTCGTTTATCCCGGCTTCTCAGCGTCCAGGTTTCACTTCCATATCTCAGGGCTGGCTTGGATACTATATTATATAATCTCTGTTTTATTTCAGATCTCATACTCTTTCGAAAATGTTTCTTAATACATCCATTTAATTTGTTGTCTTTTACAAGGTTCGTTTCCAGGTCGTCATTCGTTCGTTCAATAATCCCAGGTAATTGAAAGTGGAGACCTGTTTATTATTTTATTATCTACTATAATTTTCCCTCGTCTTCGATGTTTCGCATACATGACCATTGCTTTGGTTTTCTGAGATGATATTTCATATCATATTCCTTTGTCATCGCATTCAACATATTCGCCAATCTTTGTAAGATATCTACAAAATCTGATAGCAGTAATTATCATCAGCAAATAATATGGTTTTTATTTCCTTTACTTTACTTAAGCCTTTTTTACAGAATTCTATTCATATATATTACAAACAGCCGAGGTGATAGACCACATTCTTGTCTAAGTCCTTTATTTATCTGGAGGGTATTTATGTTTGCTGCGCGACTATTGCTCTTAATTGATATTCTATTATTGTTATACAGAGACTTAATAGCATTAACTAAGTTAGGTCCTATATTATAGTGGTATAATGTCTCCCATAGTTTCACACGCTTCACCTGGTCGTATGCTTTTCCATAGTCTAAAAACAAAAGGTACAAAGGTTCATTAAATTCTCTGTTCTTTTCCATAATCTACTTCAGTGTAAATATGGCACATGTTTCTATAGCATGTGCATACTTCAGCCTGGAATATGGTGGGTTCATTACCAAGAGCTTTTGCTAGGGCAAAGTTGGGCCCATAAACTCCTATAGCGGTTCTCCCATCCATTTTTGAGCCATACAAGTGACCCATTACTTAAGTTACATATTCATTCCAAGTTAGACGAAGAGTGATTGTAAGTGTGAAGGAATGATCTAGGCGGGTTTAGGTGTCATCCAGTCCCATAATGTAATAAGATTCTCCTCTTTAATTTCACAGAGAATTTTCATGTTACCATCTAAAGAGTGAAATTTCAAAGCCATCATATAGCAACCCTCTTTTGAAAGATTTGACTGTCACTTAAGCCTGATGCATTCCTCTTATATCTCCAACGAAATATCCAGTAAAAACCATTTCTGAAAACTTACCTTGTTCAATAAGTCCTTAAAAAATATAACAGCAATTTCTTTTAAATTTTTCAACATAATCTCCTCTTAGCTCAATACATTTTTCCCGTTTCTCCAACTGCTTTAAGCCATCCAAAAAGTAGGATTTCGGAAGGTTCTCAAAATAGGCGTCTGTTTGGTAGATGATCTCCTTGTTAGACGTCAATCGTTTTCCGCGAGACACTTTTTCAAGTTTGGAAATACAAATACACTGGGGACCAAATCTGGTGAATACGGTGGGTGTTGTAGTAATTCAAACCTTAATTCCACAATGTTGGCCATCGAAACTGCGCAGGTCTGTACCCGTGCATTGTCTTGTTGGAAGCGAATCTTTTTCTTTGCCAGATGAGGGTGTTTTATCTTGACTTCTTCGCAATAACGATGCATACTACTCTCCATTTATCGTTCTTCCTTTCTGCAAGCAACATATACATTCCAAAAAACCGAGGTCATCGCCTTGTCGGCCGATTTCACCATCTTTGCCTTCTTCGGAGCCGGTTCGCATTTAAAAACCCACTGTTTCGACTGTACTTTTGTCTCTGGAGTGTAATATGTATCCATGTTTCGTCCACAGTTGTGTATCGACGCAGAAATTCGTCAGGACCGCGACGGAAAAGTGGCAAACCAGCCTCCGAATCCATCACACGATTGCGTTTATTCTCCATTGAGAGTAAACGATGCACCCACTTCGCTGAGATCTTTGTCACACTTAATTCTTGGCGCAAAATTGAAAACACTGTACCTTCTGATATGCCTGTAGCCTCAACTATTTCATGAACTTTGATTCTTCGATCACTCAAAACCATATCAATCATTTCGGAGGAAGCCACTTCCACTGGACGTCCTGAACGATGTTCATCTTTTGTGGATGTACTGCCACGTTTAATCTCATTTACCCAATTGTAAACTGTTGCAAACACAGGAACAGATATACCATGAGCTTCATCCAAATCGGCTTTGATCTCTTTTGATGTTAAGCCTTTTAAATATAAGTGTTTAATCACCGCACGAAACCCTTTTTTTTCGTTATCTTTCTAAATAAGCACAAGTTTATTGCTTCAATCGCCTATGACAATGAAACCACGTGATGGAACATTAACTGCCATATAGTAAGAGATGACGCTTACTAAATTAAAACTTCTTTCGGTGCTACGAGTGCCATTTCTTGGATTTTCTAAGGACTTTTTGAACGAGTTACATCGCAATTAACAAGAAGTAGATACAAAAATAAGCTTTTTTAAGAATGTTTTATGAAAACTTGTACGAAAAATCATGTGAATGTAACACATAACATGTTTAGCTCTGTGATATTCTAAATAAACGCATATATGAAACCCACGACAAGGTTGAAGGTTGCAGGTTTAAGGATCTAAGGAATATTTTTACTATTATTTTTCTTTCCTTTTTACATAATCCCTTCTGAAACGAAATGTGTTATTAACGAAAGACCTTTTGCTTCCTGAGAAGGCTTGGGATGCATTCTTCTGGAGCTGAATGCAAATTTATTTGAGCCTTCACAACCTACCTCGGGGGTTCTGAATCCAATTTCGGAATATTTTCCCTTCGCTCCTTTACTAAAGCCCTGCAGGGATTCAGTGCGAGGTGACGTCATGCCACGAGAGTTTATAGCCATTTATCTTCATCAATCACAGCGGGTTGACCGGAAACGCTCTTCTTTTTTTTAATAATACCAGCCCAACTTAAAAGCGTCACGTCCACAATAGAACGTAAGAGGCCATGGAAGATCAACGTAAACATTAATTATTTACTTTTCCCGTTTTTTCTCTGGGGAAAACAGCGTCTCTGAGTGACAGCTCTTGAAAGCGTAAATCTGATTCAAAACCCACATAGTAATACAATTGCAATCGTCGCCTCCACAAGCATATTAGTAGTGTGTGCTGTATTCTCTGTACAAAGTTAGTTGTTGCATTATAAATAGTGTATACGACTACATGAAGATGATAGCTTATACTGTTTAAATGATCTAGTGGGCCGTAAACGCAATTTTTAAAAATATGTGTTACATTTACATTACTTTCTCCACTCTCTATCGTTCATTAGTGGTTATACAAAATATATTCTTACGAAAGTTTATTTTCCTACCGACTTCATTTTAATTGAGATAAAGGTTTACACAAATAGATACATTAACATTTCATTATAGATACAAAGGGAACAGCGATAGTCAAATGTTTAAGAACTGGACGCTATATGCTGGCCTTAAAATTCCATACTGTTTCCATGCAATCGTGAGAAACAACTGAGCGTTGAAAGGCCTTTAAAGGAATGACAAGCTTTGAACAATTAGAACATTAATAACGGATATCTCGGAAACAGCTGACGCCTCGAAACGTTTTTTTTAAATAAACTGCTTTTTAAAGATATTTACATTTCTAGTGCAGTATGCTTTCGCCTATCGCTTATCGTTTACTAGGATTATATAAAAATCCTTCCGGATGAAGAGGTCTTCACAGGTTTTTTCCAGAAATTTAAGATATACATTCTACTTTTTCGTGTATATATCTTTAATATGTGATATTTTAATCAAATTGTTACAACCATTTATGAGAAACTCAGGATTTCCAAAACATTTTCCAAGGAAAGAGTAGTGTGAAGTGGGGGGGGGATTTTCCTGAAAAACTCTGTGTCGCATCCTTAGAAGATGCTAAAGTTAGATATCAAGTTTGGTTTAACCAACTTTTCATTTTTGAGTTATGCTGTTCACAGACACACACACATACAACACGCGCGGACCGTTTTCTAATAATTTTTTTTGGAGGGAGGGGGGGTTCAGGACCCTCAAAACATGGAATACAATACTTGCCCCACTTACTATACGTAGCAGAGAAAGTAAAAATGAATTTATAAGTAAAATACAACCATTATTTTCACAATTACACGCGAGCACCTTTCAGCCAATATATGGTTTCATTGATTGCTTATTCATCAATCAGAATCAAACCCAATCGATAGTTATATAAAAGGAAGCCTATTCTCATACATTTTCCTGTCCGTTATTGGCGATTGGTGCAAAGTGTAAAAATGACGAGATTTGGCGATCTGTGAATTCAAACTATAAAAAAGGGCCCAAGGTCTAACACCGTATAATATACAAAGAAACAACAACGTGGTATGGAACCTATTTTCAGAGTTTTATGCCGAACGAACTTTCACGATTGTTCTCGCATCGTATTCACTTCAGTAAGTATACTAAAAGTATAAAAAACGGCATCGTTCTTACATTGTAATTATACAGTGCGGTTGTTTTATGGTGAGGCCATGGATCGCATGCATGCCTGCTCCGCACACCATCTATTACACTGAGGGTTTTTTCTTTCCGTAACTCCCGCGTTGCTTACTCACGAGTAATAGTAACATGCACTACAATGAGTACTAGCCTTGTTATATGGTTTTATAAGTGATGTCCATTTGTGTGAAGACATTCCTGGCGTCTTCGGATGAAATTTCCGTTCACACACATAAACTCTTCTTGCGTAATGTTCATAAGTTCTGTTTTATGTTGTCCTTGAGCAGTTTTATGTACCAATAATGCCACATCAATGCATTATTACGAAACAACTAAATATTACATATTCTTGGTGTAATCACAGTGTTAATCATATTTATATGTTTGTTATTTTACTATATGTCAGATATAGATATTTTCCTCTACAATACGCAAAACATTTACACTGGGCACGAATTTTACTAGCAAGAGCTCGACTCACAAAGGCGAGGGGAAACTTTCGATAAATTACAAAACCTTTTGTAAACTGTACGCACTGGAAAGGCACAAGTGAATGACGCTAGGGAAACACCCGACAGATTCACAAACCGGGTATTTCACCATTATCCTAAAGCATGTGACTATGGAGGAGCCAGTAGGAAGGAACTAAAAGCCCTTCAAATTTAAGAAATTTGAGAAATCGCGCTGCTAGGCAACCAATAAGAAAATTAAAAGTAAATTTCAGACCGCCAGACTATAAGCTAAGGTCCGGGAAGCAAACTCAGTTTTCTGTTGAACTCACTTGCGGGCATAACCTGCGAGAATCCGCGAAAGCATTCCGCACCAATTTTCGGTATAATATATGACACAAGGAAATATTATGTGCCCCCGCCGACCTCCCCTCATTTACCTACCTCCGACGTAGGATAGAGTGGACGAATTCCATCGCTTACCTAGGTGCTCAGTTAGACAAGCGACTAGCTTTCGAGGGTCACATCGCGGACCTCTCGCGTCGGACCGTGGGCGCTACAGCCTCCTTGTATCCCATGCTGGGGTCCGGGATGCCGATACCTCTTAAGTTGTGTCTGTTCAGAGCATTAATAATCCTGCGAGATCTGGGGCTCCAGTCTGCTCCGACTGCAGCTGGTACAGAATAGGGGCCTCCGGGCCATCTTAATGTAATTGTCAACGTGAGTAGATTTTCGATATACACCATATTCTAACAGATTATTAATTCTTAAAATTTTAATATTCAAGAATCGTAGACAACTGTTTTCTTCTGTTTCCATAGTAAACTTAAACTTTCCCAGCGAGACTACTTCACGAAGCCTCATCTCTTCCAAACATGGAGGATGAAATTAGGCGCCCCGGGCTGCAAAATTCTATGACCAGTTGCCATTCCGTCGGTGTCCTCGTTCGGTTTCTAGGGGACTACAACCCCAGAGAACGCCGCTTGAGGCGTCACCAGGTTCTCTGCATGGCTTGCGGACATCCCCGGCAACCTAGGAGCTACTCCAACCAGCAGCAAAAGCTGAGTTCCTATATAGTCCTACCACGAGTTGCTTGGTAAATTCAAAATTAACCCAAAATAAACTTTTTGAACTTCTTCCACCAGTGGTGCACTAGGGCCGTTGCACCCTGACCTGCAGTCGTCGAGGAGCTTCTATGCTACCTCTCTCACCCCCACAGCCTTATTCTCAACTGCCACCCTGCAATAACCTTTCCCTACCTACAAGAAGTTAAGCCCTTACAAGGGTAGGTACACTTAACAACACACCTTCGGGCTGCCCTCAGCCTGCCAACTTGCTTCGTGCTTCGTATTGTGTGCGCGACGGTAACAACTTTAAAGTTAAAGCATTCGTGTGAAATCGCCTAACACTAGAAGTTACAGCCGTCAGAGAAACAATTCCGCGCTGAGTATTAAGTGCATAGTAAGAAGCAATGAAATGTCGTGTGCGCAAAGTAAGAAAACCTCCAGTAAAGTGCTGAAGTGCAAATGAACAGCTTTCCATGAACAATTGAGCCGACGTAATATTGTGTGCGCGAAGTAATCTCTGAAAGTCCAGTAAAGTCAATTACCACTACACTAATGTATGTAAAGTGCTACTGTTATTAATCTCAACATTTACACTTAAAACTTAGCTGAAGTAAATACTACAAATTCAAGCTTAACTAGTGTCTTCATTTTTAGTAGATCTTCCTATGAGGCACGCCTTGAGGTATCCATACTGAATCTCATACTCAACAATGAGGCAGTATTTTTAATACTTAAATGATTTCAGTCTAATTATATAATAAAAAAATAACAGCCCGCCTTAAAGCAATATGTGTATGTAACAATATATAAAAAGTTTGTATTACAGTCATTGTATATGTTTATATTATTGTATACATGTAATAATGTTATCTGAATGTATTGCGTAATTTAATAATGTAGGAGCTGTGAGAACAATAGGTTAAAAGTTGCTAACAATGAGGTAACAATGAGGTAACCTTGAGGCAATAATGAGTAAGAAAGTTTAATAATACTACTAGTCATTCTTGGAGCAACAATAATGTAATTTTTGTAACAGTTTATAAAATAGCCAATCAACAACCAGAAAAAAAGCTTAAGTTAAATGAAGGTAAGTAGAAATGTTATGCCGATTTGAGCACACAGAGGATTTGCCGCCATCTGATAAGGTTCTTTGATCTATGCCGCTAGCCCCGCCCCCTCCCTTTGTGTTCTCACACGCCGGCCTGGTCGCGTGGCGCTAGCCCCGCCCCCTTCCCTTTGTGTGCTCACTTAATGCCGACAGTGTCTGTGCCGGCAAGTCCTCCCCCCTCCCCCTGTGGTCACGTGCCGGTGATTCGCCCCCCTCCCTCCCCCATACGCGTGTCCTCCCTCCCCTTTGTGTTCTGGTTGGTTCCCTGTGGATAGGTGGGAGAGTGTGTATTGTTCCTATACGGTGACTACATTCCCGCCCCCTCATTGTGACTTGTCTAAATCCCTGCCGTGTGATTGGCTTGGGGTAGGGGATGTGCCGCTCGGGGTGAGGGGTTATATGTGAGGGTTCTCGGTGCGTGACGTTGGCGGTGTGGGAATGCGATTCTCGATGCCTGCCGCACATCGGCAAATCGTTTGAGTACATAATTGTGTCAATCAATTAGGTAATGTGTGTTATTGAAAAAAGAATGCCCATCATATTACTACTAATGCAATTAAACGCGGTTCTTCGAGCAATTAAGTATTTTTGATTGAATTCGCGCGCACCTGGTCCTAAACCCCCCTTATATTACTACTATTGCAATGAAACGCGGCTAGTCGGTTGATGAATACATTTAAGTATTTTTTGAATGATTAATGTAATTGACTCGCGCGCAACTGTTCGTTATCGTATATGTGTGGTAGCATGTGTATAATTATTACGAGTAATAACATTTATTTAATTCTACTTTTGAGGGAAAATATATTTTGGATTTATAAGAATATTACAACACATAGATGAAAGGACAGACTTGACGTAACACTCGTTATTGCGTGATAATTGCGGTGGAACACCGACCGCAACCTTCCACTGCGAGACGTTTCGCCGGAATGACTGACTCTCGATATTTGGACTGGCAAGTCGACTTCTGCATCCCCTCCACTCCCGCTTCAGTTCGCAACATACACTAGCGCGCCAAGTGGTAATATGAGTGAAACTCCAGCGAGTGTTTGCTCACAGCGCCCCTGGCGGTCATATCCGAAAGTTGTGAATTCACCATATTTAAATTCGAGGTGTACGCAAGACGGCCATCTTAACTCTATATAATTCTGCGAAATATGATTCCGGAAAAAAAAATAAAGTCGAATTAACATGCAAGGGGCGTTCATGTTGGCTCCGGAGGAATTGATTATGAAATAAATAAAAAATAAATAAGACTCTCGCTGATCGATGAATACAATGAATAATTAATGTAATTGACTCGCGCTCCTAGAGATATCTCACCCAATTATTCATCTACCATGAATATCTCACTTCTAATGAAACGACGCAGTCTATCGATTAAAAACAATTAAGTTTTTTTTATTGATTAATGTAATTGACTCGCGCGCAACTGTTCGTTATCGTATATGCGCGATTATTACGCGTATATAACTATTACGGCTAATAACGTCTGTTTAATTCTTCTTTTGAATTGCGGGTTTATAAAAAATATTACATTGCTTAGATGAATTAAAAAGCAACTTAAAGCGAAATTGCAAATAGCTTGTATGAGACGTTAACACGAGAACCCTTTACGAAAAAACAAGACGCAATGTGACAGCAATGCCCCGTCCATCATGACAGGCGGTTAAACCAGGACGCGTGGGTTTTCCCCACTACCTGCTCTTAATGGCTGGGGGTATCCAGCACATAGGAGTACGCTTCAACTGACGTTAAAAATAAAAGCCCTCTATGTCTCTTCTCACACGAGAGAAG
Organism: Deroplatys truncata; assembly: GCA_030765065.1. NCBI lineage: Eukaryota > Metazoa > Arthropoda > Insecta > Mantodea > Mantidae > Deroplatys > Deroplatys truncata. The sequence continues at coordinate 47,485,292 of CM060985.1, forward strand.
TAATAATTACAATTCAAAACAGGCGTACCTGTAAGTAACACGCACGAAGACTACAAATATAAATTTTATATTCGTTTTAAATGTTCTTTCTAAAGACGTAGCGAACTTTGAGAAATTCAACGAATTATTCACTGGCGTACACTGCCTGAAAGAAATATGGTGTACACCCCTGAAGAATGCATATGTAGACCCATTAGCAGACAACGGCAAACTCTTCCGCACCATTAATTTTCGTCAGAAGAATGTAAAAACAAGGTCTTGTATAGAGCTCTTAGTGAACAATAACACCCGTTTCCAATTCATTAAACAGCCTAAGTGCTCTGAAAAACCACAGACCCTCGGGGTAAATAACAATTACCGGCACAAAAGATTTTCTTAAGAGCTTCCTCTGTCCAGAAATTCCATCATACACAGCGGAAAAACCTGTCTAGACATGTTTTAAGCTTACCACAAAAAATGTTTTCCCGATAATTAATATAATTCTACATGAAGAATATTAATGATTTAAGTTTTCAATTAAACGTATACTGTATAGATTCTGTACTTAAACATTCGATTGTATCTTTGTCATTATTTAAATACTCGCGTACAAGAAATGCAAACATGATATCAAAAAATTAAACTGATTTTTTTCGGGATGTTAAACAAAGAAATATGATTTGGCGAGAGTAATATGAAGAATAAAAAGTATTCAGAATGATATTACATACGTTATTAAAATAAGGCTCTCGCTGATCGATGAAAACAATTAAATATTTTTTTATTAATTAATTGTATATGAATTGACTCGCGCATTTGCTTGCTGTCGTATGTGCATGATTATTACGACTAATAGCATTTGTTTAATTCTAAATAATGAAATATGGAGCCTTGCCTAAACAATCCTCGTTACTATTAATTTATTCCATTTTTAAAAAGATTGGGCTTAGTAAACATAGGACGAGTACGATTTTAAATACCCCATCCATTCGAGAGATATTTTTCGAATATTCCAGCATGTTAATATAAACTTAATACACACACACACGCACAAATTCATTTCAAGTAATCTAACGATATTGAATAAAATATTAAATGTTTAAGATATTGTAATGAGAAATGAATTGTATATCTCGAATTTTCTGGGCCGCAGGCTGCAGGATCGCTCATCAAATACCGTAATGATTCAGACACCCGAACACCCGAATGGTAAGCATTCTTCAGAGTTTTTAAATAAGTAATGTAACAATTCATATTAACTTCTTGTTCATATTCTTTATTATTATTTCCAGGAAGTGGACTTTATTTTGGTATCGACCATCCATCGAGCGCTGCACAGGCAGCGCCAGGCTTCCAAACCTTCCTGGTACCAAATCATCATGGAGGCGGCTCTACCATCCGTACATGCAGCAACACTCGTAAGGTGAGAATTTACAGACGGTTGTTTGAGGATTTTAACTAAAAAATTACATGATAGTAGACATACAATGTCGATTCTGGCACACAAAGGCATGCCTCCGACAGCATAGAGTTCTGGATTGTATAAGGAGAAAAGGATATATTTAAGGGGAGTTTCTCACCCATATGCAGTCACATAACTCTTTCGGTCTCCCAGAATGCTATGTATTTTTCACGAGGGTGTTTAAAACATGTATTTTTTTTCACGTATAGAGTGTAGATTCTTTAGAACTCTGTACTTAAACATGCTATACTATTATTATTTATTTATTTTTTCCAGGAAATGGACTTTATTTCGGAGGCGGTATCGGTCAACATGCGACCGCTGCACCGGTAGCATCAGGCTTCGCGAGCGTTGTACCAGCAGGCTTCGCGACCGCCGCACCGTCACCTCCAGGCTTCCAGACCTTCCTGGCACCAAATAAGCAGGGTGGGGGCCCTGCCCCATACATGCAGCAAGCACCGAACGGTAAGAATTTTTTCAATATTTTATGAAGTTCTTTTTACACATTCTATATTATTATTAATATTGTTATTATTTTCAGGAAGTGGACTTTATTTCGGAGGCGGGTTTTTTCTGGGAATGTCTCCAAAGTATTCCTCATTCTGAACGACTTTTGCAAAACTGATAAACCATAAGAGATAGACAAAATTTTACTACACAAAAAATGGAGATCGCGTTAAAATACATAATTTATAACATATACATTCTTGTTGTTGAGTAAATCGTTTTTCGAGATATTGCTTGTTATTCCATTAAAATTTTCCAATACTTATACTTTTTCTCAAATTCATTATTCTTGTTTTATGTCCTCGATATGCAAAGAGAATGGAATGCACCACATAGCAACCAGCGTTAAAATATTTGACTATCGCTTAAAACCTATCATATTCACATTGTATCGTCATGAAAATTACCAATTACATTGACATCTCGATATCTCGATTAACATGAAGCATATAGGGAATAAGTGCTTGTAAAAATAGTTTGTACAAGAGTAGAGAAAGCCATGTGAGTGTATCACATCAGATTTTTTGATATTGGTTTAAATTTTCAAATACTTTTAACTTTTCTCAAGCGGTAACTCGCTATTCGTTTTTTCCCGTGGTAATGCATAGAGAATAGAATTATAAAGCCATCACATAGCATCAGACGTTCTTTAAACATCTGTAACGTGTCTATTCACAATCGAAAGGTTGCTGGTTCGAGGAAAATTATATCTACAGAAACAATACATTATTTTCGCTCTGTGATTAATTTGGTAATGTAACAATAATTAACAATGAATTTTTAGCGGTAAATGTAAAAAATAAAATATATTTTTTATTTCCTAGCGTCATACGCAGAAGCATTCCCCTTAAGGAACGCTGGCGTGAGCGATGGTTTCCCCCATAACGGGTTTAGACTTGCTTACGAAATGTCCCTGTGCGAGGCTAGCATTTCCCTCTCCTTCTCGAATTTTTGGAGTAGCCAATCAAAATTGCTGTATTATATACCGTCACACCTCTCACCCCTTCAGATTTTTATCAGGCGAAGCGATATAAAAGCAGTAGCTTCCCCAGCGATTTCACTGTATTGTGACAACACAGCGAGCTAAGATCTCCGCAAACTTTTCTCATTCAAAGTGAAATTTCAACGAACATCATGTCTGGTAAGTTGTAACAAAACACTTCATTTACTTTAAAAGTTAAATTATTACTCTGTACATTTAACTTATATTCGCGTTCTTGTTTTTAATGCATGGCATTTATATGCGAATAGCTGAGCATTCTAAAAGTTAATAGCTAGACAAGTGAATTTTCTGAAATGTGAACAGTTTAGTTAAGTATTCATTTTAGGACAGCTTATTCTACATTTAATAGCTAACTGCGCGAATTCTCAAAATGGGAACAATTTAGTTAAGTATTCACATTGTTGAGTAATTATTATTCCAGATATTTAAATACAGGATTTCACAGAGTGAATTATATTCCTTTTTGGAGAAAATACAATTATTTGAATACCTTATTAACGTTTTTGCTTTAGAATATTACAAAAAGTCTGTTGCGCGAATCATTCGCTCTAACAAAGTAAATATCTACATTATATTAAAACATTTAAATTGAAAAATACAGTACTTAATGAACTTCATTAGTGAATCAGAACCTCAATTATATTTACACATATTATCATTTTCAGAAAAAAGTTAATAAGTTTGTAACTTTCAAATAAATGAAATTTTGTTATGCAACACATTCTCTAATAAAGAATATGTTTTTTTCTCTTCCTAATGCAGAAAGTTTGACAGCTCAACTTAACACATTGGCTGAGGGTAGCATTTACCCAGCCGTTCAAAGACTACAAGATCTTCAGCCAGAGGAGCCTTATAATATAAAATCCTTAAGAAAAATTGATACTCGATACGGTGCTAGAGTCGTTGCACTTTTAGAGAATAAGCAAGTGTTTCTCCCGACAAGATATTCAACCCTAACAAGCCAACAGTTGGAGGAAATACCTGGGAAGTTTCAAATGGTATATCACGGAGTAGTACCAGCCGGCAAGTTTAAGACATGTAAATTGTCTTTTCTTCCTATTAAGGTTTGTAGAAATAATTCAGCTATCCTTTCAAAGCTTCATTTAGAGTTACATTCGTTGAGTTTATAAATTCGCACTTCAGTAGGATAACATTTGTCTAAAGTATACATCAATATGTAAAAAAATAACGTCCAGGATGTAGTCTGAGCGAGGATCTGCAGAAAGAAGTTTAATAGTCTATTCACTGATTCTTTACCTCAAAGCAGATACCTACAGTAAGTTTCAAATAATTTCCAGCACGATAGCAGTTGTCAAAAGCAGGCATCACTGTATTAAAAAAATATGTGTAAATAATGTCTAGATTGTACTCTGTGTGATTTCGTGCAGAAAGAACTTTAATACCCCTTGCAGTGATTCTCCACATCGAAGTATATACCTACAAGAAGTTGCAAATAATGTGAATGTGTGTTACAGGAATGCCCAGCTGAATGTAAATGAAGAGGAAGAACGAGATAGCTTAAAACATCATAAACAGAAATGTGATAGGAACATTCTCAACACCTCCCAGTAACCTCAATCAATGAAGAATTGCACCAGTGCGGAACATACATGGAAAAAACATCCGAGTGTGTAGAATATAACAATAATATATATAATTATGTACTCATTATTACTGCTATACCAGCCTATACCATTGATTTCATAAATAATTTCATAATTGTTTAAGGAGAATGCCTATCTTAAAAACATTGATGCTACATGAACTATTACTGAAAGAGACTTGAATAAATGGGAATCTAGAAGCCAGAACCATCTTAATATTGGGCTGTATGATATGAGGTGTATAAAAAGATTAATAAAAAAATGAGGTCTATGTAATATATACAACATTTATTTTTTATAAACATTTTCCTATTACATTCCTATACAAAAAAACATACATATTTCCTAAAGACAAAGGTGATAGTCTAGACATTCTAAAACACTCAGTTATATAATCATATACATCACACAGAAAGAGATCCGCATTATCCATAAAAAACTAAACATCTCAAGAATGTCTGGATGATCTATTTTATTAGTACAAGGTTTTGATATTTCAAAGTTCCTGTTAACCATGACTGTAATTGATTAACACAATTTCTCGATCCTGTCATGCTATAACTTTAGAAGCTTTCAGCTTACTTATAATCTCCTCAATCTCTTGTGTGTGACTATTATTACCAGCATTCCTCGATGCAATTAGTAACCTCAATATATTTACTAGTCTATTTGGATTTTCAAGCGTAGATATCACTGAATCATCATCATATGAAGATTTCATATTCTCGCGACTCCCGCTGTATCCAGATTTTTCACCATCAGTAGTCTCCAGTGAAGGACAGAGGCTTGATCCGGTATAACATCCCCCTCTATACATCTTCGGATCTTCGAGTGTAGGAGAGAGAGTCGATCCAGTATAACATGTTGCTCTATGAAGCTTAAATCTTGACAAAGAACGATTCTTAAAAATCCGCTCGCATATACAGCATCTAATGACGTGTTTTCCTCCATGTGTAATGTATGAAAAATTGAGTTTCTCATCCGCTAGTTGCACAGATTTTCTCCGGCAGGAGCTCATGCTAAAACTAAAAGAAATTAAATGAATACGGGAATGCTAACACTCGAAGGAATTAAAAGCGAATGAATGAATTCATAACACGCAGCTATGTATATATCCAGTGTGAGGACGGCGGAGGGAATCGCAATCTTCGCATAGCAGCGGGAAAGGATGCTCTCTGGAAACATTTGTGGAGAAGGAGGCTCTCAACAGAACATGGCGAATGCGAGCATGGAAAAAGGATGCTCTCTGGGAACATTCGTTGGAAAAGGATGCTCTCAACAGAACATAACGAGTGCGAGCATGGAAAAAGGATGCTCTCTGGAAACGTTTGTTACATAGCGTGATTCCATTGTTACATAGCGTGATTCCTTTGTTACATAGCGTGATTCCTTTGTTACATAGCGCGATTCCTTTGTTACATGGCGCGATTCCTTTGTTACATGGCGCAATTCCTTTGTTACATGGCGCGATTCCTTTGTTACATGGCGCGATTCCTTTGTTACATGGCGCGAGTCCTTTGTTACATGGCGTGAGTCCTTTGTTACATAGCGCGATTCCTTTGTTACATAGCGCGATTCCTTTGTTACATGGCGCGATTCCTTTGTTACATAGCGCGATTCCTTTGTTACATAGCGCGATTCCTGTGTTACATGGCGCGATTCCTTTGTTACATGACGCGATTCCTTTGTTACATACCGCGATTCCTTTGTTACATGGCGCGATTCCTTTGTTACATGGCGCGATTCCTTTGTTACATGGCGCGATTCCTTTGTTACATGGCGTGAGTCCTTTGTTACATAGCGCGATTCCTTTGTTAGAGGGCGCGAGTCCTTTGTTACATGGCGTGAGTCCTTTGTTACATGGCGCGATTCCTTTGTTACATGGCGCGATTCCTTTGTTACATAGCGCGATTCCTTTGTTACATAGCGCGATTCCTTTGTTACATAGCGCGATTCCTTTGTTACATACCGTGATTCCTTTGTTACATAGCGCGATTCCTTTGTTACATAGCGTGATTCCTTTGTTACATACCGTGATTCCTTTGTTACATGGCGCGATTCCTTTGTTACATGGCGTGATTCCTTTGTTACATGGCGCGATTCCTTTGTTACATGACGCGATTCCTTTGTTACATACCGCGATTCCTTTGTTACACGGCGCGATTCCTTTGTTACATGGCGCGATTCCTTTGTTACATGGCGCGATTCCTTTGTTACATGGCGTGAGTCCTTTGTTACATAGCGCGATTCCTTTGTTACATGGCGCGAGTCCTTTGTTACATGGCGTGAGTCCTTTGTTACATAGCGCGATTCCTTTGTTACATACCGTGATTCCTTTGTTACATGGCGCGATTCCTTTGTTGCATGGCGCGATTCCTTTGTTGCATGGCGCGATTCCTTTGTTACATAGCGCGATTCCTTTGTTACATACCGTGAGTCCTTTGTTACATAGCGCGATTCCTTTGTTACATGGCGCGATTCCTTTGTTACATACCGCGATTCCTTTGTTACATAGCGCGATTCCTTTGTTGCATAGCGTGATTCCTTTGTTACATACCGTGATTGCTTTGTTACATGGCGCGATTCCTTTGTTACATGGCGTGATTCCTTTGTTACATGTCGCGATTCCTTTGTTACATGGCGCGATTCCTTTGTTACATACATCGATTCCTTTGTTACATGGCGCGATTCCTTTGTTACATGGCGCGATTCCTTTGTTACATGGCGCGATTCCTTTGTTACATGGCGTGAGTCCTTTGTTACATAGCGCGATTCCTTTGTTACATGGCGCGAGTCCTTTGTTACATGGCGTGAGTCCTTTGTTACATAGCGCGATTCCTTTGTTACATACCGTGATTCCTTTGTTACATGGCGCGATTCCTTTGTTACATAGCGCGATTCCTTTGTTACATAGCGCGATTCCTTTGTTACATAGCGCGATTCCTTTGTTACATACCGTGATTCCTTTGTTACATAGCGCGATTCCTTTGTTACATGGCGCGAATCCTTTGTTACATGTCGCGATTCCTTTGTTACATAGCGCGATTCCTTTGTTACATAGCGTGATTCCTTTGTTACATACCGTGATTCCTTTGTTACATGGCGCGATTCCTTTGTTACATGGCGTGATTCCTTTGTTACATGGCGCGATTCCTTTGTTACATGGCGCGATTCCTTTGTTACATACCGTGATTCCTTTGTTGCATGGCGCGATTCCTTTGTTACATGGCGCGATTCCTTTGTTACATGGCGCGATTCCTTTGTTACATAGCGCGATTCCTTTGTTACATAGCGCGATTCCTTTGTTACATGGCGCGATTCCTTTGTTACATAGCGCGATTCCTTTGTTACATGGCGCGATTCCTTTGTTACATGGCGTGATTCCTTTGTTACATAGCGCGATTCCTTTGTTACATGGCGCGATTCCTTTGTTACATACCGCGATTCCTTTGTTACATGGCGCGATTCCTTTGTTACATGGCGCGATTCCTTTGTTACATGGCGCGATTCCTTTGTTACATGGCGTGAGTCCTTTGTTACATAGCGCGATTCCTTTGTTACATGGCGCGATTCCTTTGTTACATGGCGCGATTCCTTTGTTACATACCGTGATTCCTTTGTTACATGGCGCGATTCCTTTGTTACATACCGTGATTCCTTTGTTACATGGCGCGATTCCTTTGTTACATGGCGCGATTCCCTTGTTACATGGCGCGATTCCTTTGTTACATACCGTGATTCCTTTGTTACATGGCGCGATTCCTTTGTTACATGGCGCGATTCCCTTGTTACATGGCGCGATTCCTTTGTTACATACCGTGATTCCTTTGTTACATGGCGCGATTCCTTTGTTACATGGCGCGATTCCCTTGTTACATGGCGCGATTCCTTTGTTACATAGCGCGATTCCTTTGTTACATAGCGCGATTCCTTTGTTACATGGCGCGATTCCTTTGTTACATAGCGCGATTCCTTTGTTACATGGCGCGATTCCTTTGTTACATGGCGTGATTCCTTTGTTACATAGCGCGATTCCTTTGTTACATGGCGCGATTCCTTTGTTACATACCGCGATTCCTTTGTTACATGGCGCGATTCCTTTGTTACATGGCGCGATTCCTTTGTTACATGGCGCGATTCCTTTGTTACATGGCGTGAGTCCTTTGTTACATAGCGCGATTCCTTTGTTACATGGCGCGATTCCTTTGTTACATAGCGCGATTCCTTTGTTACATGGCGCGAGTCCTTTGTTACATGGCGTGAGTCCTTTGTTACATAGCGCGATTCCTTTGTTACATACCGTGATTCCTTTGTTACATGGCGCGATTCCTTTGTTACATGGCGTGAGTCCTTTGTTACATAGCGCGATTCCTTTGTTACATGGCGCGATTCCTTTGTTACATGGCGCGATTCCTTTGTTACATGGCGCGATTCCTTTGTTACATGGCGCGATTCCTTTGTTACATGGCGTGAGTCCTTTGTTACATAGCGCGATTCCTTTGTTACATAGCGCGATTCCTTTGTTACATGGCGCGATTCCTTTGTTACATGGCGCGATTCCTTTGTTACATAGCGCGATTCCTTTGTTACATAGCGCGATTCCTTTGTTACATAGCGCGATTCCTTTGTTACATACCGTGATTCCTTTGTTACATAGCGCGATTCCTTTGTTACATGGCGCGATTCCTTTGTTACATGGCGCGATTCCTTTGTTACATAGCGTGATTCCATTGTTACGCAGCCTTTTCCACGAATGTTCCCAGAGAGCATCCTTTTTCCATGCTCGCATTCGCCATGTTCTGTTGAGAGCCTCCTTCTCCACAAATGTTTCCAGAGAGCATCCTTTCCCGCTGCTATGCGAAGATTGCGATTCCCTCCGCCGTCCTCACACTGGATATATACATAGCTGCGTGTTATGAATTCATTCATTCGCTTTTAATTCCTTCGAGTGTTAGCATTCCCGTATTCATTTAATTTCTTTTAGTTTTAGCATGAGCTCCTGCCGGAGAAAATCTGTGCAACTAGCGGATGAGAAACTCAATTTTTCATACATTACACATGGAGGAAAACACGTCATTAGATGCTGTATATGCGAGCGGATTTTTAAGAATCGTTCTTTGTCAAGATTTAAGCTTCATAGAGCAATATGTTATACTGGATCGACTCTCTCTCCTACACTCGAAGATCCGAAGATGTATAGAGGGGGATGTTATACCGGATCAAGCCTCTGTCCTTCACTGGAGACTACTGATGGTGAAAAATCTGGATACAGCGGGAGTCGCGAGAATATGAAATCTTCATATGATGATGATTCAGTGATATCTACGCTTGAAAATCCAAATAGACTAGTAAATATATTGAGGTTACTAATTGCATCGAGGAATGCTGGTAATAATAGTCACACACAAGAGATTGAGGAGATTATAAGTAAGCTGAAAGCTTCTAAAGTTATAGCATGACAGGATCGAGAAATTGTGTTAATCAATTACAGTCATGGTTAACAGGAACTTTGAAATATCAAAACCTTGTACTTATAAAATACATCATCCAGACATTCTTGAGATGTTTAGTTTTTTATGGATAATGCAGGTCTCTTTCTGTGTGATGTATATGATTATATAACTGAGTGTTTTAGAATGTCTAGACTATCACCTTTGTCTTTAGGAAATATGTATGTTTTTTTGTATAGGAATGTAATAGGAAAATGTTTATAAAAAATAAATGTTGTATATATTACATAGACCTCATTTTTTTATTAATCTTTTTATACACCTCATATCATACAGCCCAATATTAAGATGGTTCTGGCTTCTAGATTCCCATTTATTCAAGTCTCTTTCAGTAATAGTTCATGTAGCATCAATGTTTTTAAGATAGGCATTCTCCTTAAACAATTATGAAATTATTTATGAAATCAATGGTATAGGCTGGTATAGCAGTAATAATGAGTACATAATTATATATATTATTGTTATATTCTACACACTCGGATGTTTTTTCCATGTATGTTCCGCACTGGTGCAATTCTTCATTGATTGAGGTTACTGGGAGGTGTTGAGAATGTTCCTATCACATTTCTGTTTATGATGTTTTAAGCTATCTCGTTCTTCCTCTTCATTTACATTCAGCTGGGCATTCCTGTAACACACATTCACATTATTTGCAACTTCTTGTAGGTATATACTTCGATGTGGAGAATCACTGCAAGGGGTATTAAAGTTCTTTCTGCACGAAATCACACAGAGTACAATCTAGACATTATTTACACATATTTTTTTAATACAGTGATGCCTGCTTTTGACAACTGCTATCGTGCTGGAAATTATTTGAAACTTACTGTAGGTATCTGCTTTGAGGTAAAGAATCAGTGAATAGACTATTAAACTTCTTTCTGCAGATCCTCGCTCAGACTACATCCTGGACGTTATTTTTTTACATATTGATGTATACTTTAGACAAATGTTATCCTACTGAAGTGCGAATTTATAAACTCAACGAATGTAACTCTAAATGAAGCTTTGAAAGGATAGCTGAATTATTTCTACAAACCTTAATAGGAAGAAAAGACAATTTACATGTCTTAAACTTGCCGGCTGGTACTACTCCGTGATATACCATTTGAAACTTCCCAGGTATTTCCTCCAACTGTTGGCTTGTTAGGGTTGAATATCTTGTCGGGAGAAACACTTGCTTATTCTCTAAAAGTGCAACGACTCTAGCACCGTATCGAGTATCAATTTTTCTTAAGGATTTTATATTATAAGGCTCCTCTGGCTGAAGATCTTGTAGTCTTTGAACGGCTGGGTAAATGCTACCCTCAGCCAATGTGTTAAGTTGAGCTGTCAAACTTTCTGCATTAGGAAGAGAAAAAAACATATTCTTTATTAGAGAATGTGTTGCATAACAAAATTTCATTTATTTGAAAGTTACAAACTTATTAACTTTTTTCTGAAAATGATAATATGTGTAAATATAATTGAGGTTCTGATTCACTAATGAAGTTCATTAAGTACTGTATTTTTCAATTTAAATGTTTTAATATAATGTAGATATTTACTTTGTTAGAGCGAATGATTCGCGCAACAGACTTTTTGTAATATTCTAAAGCAAAAACGTTAATAAGGTATTCAAATAATTGTATTTTCTCCAAAAAGGAATATAATTCACTCTGTGAAATCCTGTATTTAAATATCTGGAATAATAATTACTCAACAATGTGAATACTTAACTAAATTGTTCCCATTTTGAGAATTCGCGCAGTTAGCTATTAAATGTAGAATAAGCTGTCCTAAAATGAATACTTAACTAAACTGTTCACATTTCAGAAAATTCACTTGTCTAGCTATTAACTTTTAGAATGCTCAGCTATTCGCATATAAATGCCATGCATTAAAAACAAGAACGCGAATATAAGTTAAATGTACAGAGTAATAATTTAACTTTTAAAGTAAATGAAGTGTTTTGTTACAACTTACCAGACATGATGTTCGTTGAAATTTCACTTTGAATGAGAAAAGTTTGCGGAGATCTTAGCTCGCTGTGTTGTCACAATACAGTGAAATCGCTGGGGAAGCTACTGCTTTTATATCGCTTCGCCTGATAAAAATCTGAAGGGGTGAGAGGTGTGACGGTATATAATACAGCAATTTTGATTGGCTACTCCAAAAATTCGAGAAGGAGAGGGAAATGCTAGCCTCGCACAGGGACATTTCGTAAGCAAGTCTAAACCCGTTATGGGGGAAACCATCGCTCACGCCAGCGTTCCTTAAGGGGAATGCTTCTGCGTATGACGCTAGGAAATAAAAAATATATTTTATTTTTTACATTTACCGCTAAAAATTCATTGTTAATTATTGTTACATTACCAAATTAATCACAGAGCGAAAATAATGTATTGTTTCTGTAGATATAATTTTCCTCGAACCAGCAACCTTTCGATTGTGAATAGACACGTTACAGATGTTTAAAGAACGTCTGATGCTATGTGATGGCTTTATAATTCTATTCTCTATGCATTACCACGGGAAAAAACGAATAGCGAGTTACCGCTTGAGAAAAGTTAAAAGTATTTGAAAATTTAAACCAATATCAAAAAATCTGATGTGATACACTCACATGGCTTTCTCTACTCTTGTACAAACTATTTTTACAAGCACTTATTCCCTATATGCTTCATGTTAATCGAGATATCGAGATGTCAATGTAATTGGTAATTTTCATGACGATACAATGTGAATATGATAGGTTTTAAGCGATAGTCAAATATTTTAACGCTGGTTGCTATGTGGTGCATTCCATTCTCTTTGCATATCGAGGACATAAAACAAGAATAATGAATTTGAGAAAAAGTATAAGTATTGGAAAATTTTAATGGAATAACAAGCAATATCTCGAAAAACGATTTACTCAACAACAAGAATGTATATGTTATAAATTATGTATTTTAACGCGATCTCCATTTTTTGTGTAGTAAAATTTTGTCTATCTCTTATGGTTTATCAGTTTTGCAAAAGTCGTTCAGAATGAGGAATACTTTGGAGACATTCCCAGAAAAAACCCGCCTCCGAAATAAAGTCCACTTCCTGAAAATAATAACAATATTAATAATAATATAGAATGTGTAAAAAGAACTTCATAAAATATTGAAAAAATTCTTACCGTTCGGTGCTTGCTGCATGTATGGGGCAGGGCCCCCACCCTGCTTATTTGGTGCCAGGAAGGTCTGGAATCCTGGAGGTGACGGTGCAGCGGTCGCGAAGCCTGCTGGTACAACGCTCGCGAAGCCTGATGCTACCGGTGCAGCGGTCGCATGTTGACCGATACCGCCTCCGAAATAAAGTCCATTTCCTGGAAAAAATAAATAAATAATAATAGTATAGCATGTTTAAGTACAGAGTTCTAAAGAATCTACACTCTATACGTGAAAAAAAATACATGTTTTAAACACCCTCGTGAAAAATACATAGCATTCTGGGAGACCGAAAGAGTTATGTGACTGCATATGGGTGAGAAACTCCCCTTAAATATATCCTTTTCTCCTTATACAATCCAGAACTCTATGCTGTCGGAGGCATGCCTTTGTGTGCCAGAATCGACATTGTATGTCTACTATCATGTAATTTTTTAGTTAAAATCCTCAAACAACCGTCTGTAAATTCTCACCTTACGAGTGTTGCTGCATGTACGGATGGTAGAGCCGCCTCCATGATGATTTGGTACCAGGAAGGTTTGGAAGCCTGGCGCTGCCTGTGCAGCGCTCGATGGATGGTCGATACCAAAATAAAGTCCACTTCCTGGAAATAATAATAAAGAATATGAACAAGAAGTTAATATGAATTGTTACATTACTTATTTAAAAACTCTGAAGAATGCTTACCATTCGGGTGTTCGGGTGTCTGAATCATTACGGTATTTGATGAGCGATCCTGCAGCCTGCGGCCCAGAAAATTCGAGATATACAATTCATTTCTCATTACAATATCTTAAACATTTAATATTTTATTCAATATCGTTAGATTACTTGAAATGAATTTGTGCGTGTGTGTGTGTATTAAGTTTATATTAACATGCTGGAATATTCGAAAAATATCTCTCGAATGGATGGGGTATTTAAAATCGTACTCGTCCTATGTTTACTAAGCCCAATCTTTTTAAAAATGGAATAAATTAATAGTAACGAGGATTGTTTAGGCAAGGCTCCATATTTCATTATTTAGAATTAAACAAATGCTATTAGTCGTAATAATCATGCACATACGACAGCAAGCAAATGCGCGAGTCAATTCATATACAATTAATTAATAAAAAAATATTTAATTGTTTTCATCGATCAGCGAGAGCCTTATTTTAATAACGTATGTAATATCATTCTGAATACTTTTTATTCTTCATATTACTCTCGCCAAATCATATTTCTTTGTTTAACATCCCGAAAAAAAATCAGTTTAATTTTTTGATATCATGTTTGCATTTCTTGTACGCGAGTATTTAAATAATGACAAAGATACAATCGAATGTTTAAGTACAGAATCTATACAGTATACGTTTAATTGAAAACTTAAATCATTAATATTCTTCATGTAGAATTATATTAATTATCGGGAAAACATTTTTTGTGGTAAGCTTAAAACATGTCTAGACAGGTTTTTCCGCTGTGTATGATGGAATTTCTGGACAGAGGAAGCTCTTAAGAAAATCTTTTGTGCCGGTAATTGTTATTTACCCCGAGGGTCTGTGGTTTTTCAGAGCACTTAGGCTTTTTAATGAATTGGAAACGGGTGTTATTGTTCACTAAGAGCTCTATACAAGACCTTGTTTTTACATTCTTCTGACGAAAATTAATGGTGCGGAAGAGTTTGCCGTTGTCTGCTAATGGGTCTACATATGCATTCTTCAGGGGTGTACACCATATTTCTTTCAGGCAGTGTACGCCAGTGAATAATTCGTTGAATTTCTCAAAGTTCGCTACGTCTTTAGAAAGAACATTTAAAACGAATATAAAATTTATATTTGTAGTCTTCGTGCGTGTTACTTACAGGTACGCCTGTTTTGAATTGTAATTATTACTTCTCTCGTGTGAGAAGAGACATAGAGGGCTTTTATTTTTAACGTCAGTTGAAGCGTACTCCTATGTGCTGGATACCCCCAGCCATTAAGAGCAGGTAGTGGGGAAAACCCACGCGTCCTGGTTTAACCGCCTCTCATGATGGACGGGGCATTGCTGTCACATTGCGTCTTGTTTTTTCGTAAAGGGTTCTCGTGTTAACGTCTCATACAAGCTATTTGCAATTTCGCTTTAAGTTGCTTTTTAATTCATCTAAGCAATGTAATATTTTTTATAAACCCGCAATTCAAAAGAAGAATTAAACAGACGTTATTAGCCGTAATAGTTATATACGCGTAATAATCGCGCATATACGATAACGAACAGTTGCGCGCGAGTCAATTACATTAATCAATAAAAAAAACTTAATTGTTTTTAATCGATAGACTGCGTCGTTTCATTAGAAGTGAGATATTCATGGTAGATGAATAATTGGGTGAGATATCTCTAGGAGCGCGAGTCAATTACATTAATTATTCATTGTATTCATCGATCAGCGAGAGTCTTATTTATTTTTTATTTATTTCATAATCAATTCCTCCGGAGCCAACATGAACGCCCCTTGCATGTTAATTCGACTTTATTTTTTTTTCCGGAATCATATTTCGCAGAATTATATAGAGTTAAGATGGCCGTCTTGCGTACACCTCGAATTTAAATATGGTGAATTCACAACTTTCGGATATGACCGCCAGGGGCGCTGTGAGCAAACACTCGCTGGAGTTTCACTCATATTACCACTTGGCGCGCTAGTGTATGTTGCGAACTGAAGCGGGAGTGGAGGGGATGCAGAAGTCGACTTGCCAGTCCAAATATCGAGAGTCAGTCATTCCGGCGAAACGTCTCGCAGTGGAAGGTTGCGGTCGGTGTTCCACCGCAATTATCACGCGATAACGAGTGTTACGTCAAGTCTGTCCTTTCATCTATGTGTTGTAATATTCTTATAAATCCAAAATATATTTTCCCTCAAAAGTAGAATTAAATAAATGTTATTACTCGTAATAATTATACACATGCTACCACACATATACGATAACGAACAGTTGCGCGCGAGTCAATTACATTAATCATTCAAAAAATACTTAAATGTATTCATCAACCGACTAGCCGCGTTTCATTGCAATAGTAGTAATATAAGGGGGGTTTAGGACCAGGTGCGCGCGAATTCAATCAAAAATACTTAATTGCTCGAAGAACCGCGTTTAATTGCATTAGTAGTAATATGATGGGCATTCTTTTTTCAATAACACACATTACCTAATTGATTGACACAATTATGTACTCAAACGATTTGCCGATGTGCGGCAGGCATCGAGAATCGCATTCCCACACCGCCAACGTCACGCACCGAGAACCCTCACATATAACCCCTCACCCCGAGCGGCACATCCCCTACCCCAAGCCAATCACACGGCAGGGATTTAGACAAGTCACAATGAGGGGGCGGGAATGTAGTCACCGTATAGGAACAATACACACTCTCCCACCTATCCACAGGGAACCAACCAGAACACAAAGGGGAGGGAGGACACGCGTATGGGGGAGGGAGGGGGGCGAATCACCGGCACGTGACCACAGGGGGAGGGGGGAGGACTTGCCGGCACAGACACTGTCGGCATTAAGTGAGCACACAAAGGGAAGGGGGCGGGGCTAGCGCCACGCGACCAGGCCGGCGTGTGAGAACACAAAGGGAGGGGGCGGGGCTAGCGGCATAGATCAAAGAACCTTATCAGATGGCGGCAAATCCTCTGTGTGCTCAAATCGGCATAACATTTCTACTAAGGTATTCTATTGGAGTAGGATTAGCCAATCAGAAACTGAAATATAAAACAATTTACAAATCTAGAAGGCAATTGCTTGTAGACAGTGCTCATAACTGGACGTGTTGGTTGTAGACAGTGTTTCTAACCGGACACGAGATGTGTCCTCGAGAAAATTTAATACGTATTCGTGTGAGACAAATATAGTTTTATTGTTAAAAAGCACAAGAAATTAATAAAACAATCTCACAGCTCTCTATATCAGTGAAGTGTTATTTAAATCGTGTCAAGCTTTAATAAAAGGAGTGAAGTAAAATTATAATCTGTGTAAGCCAACATTCTTCAGTCGCACCACAACCCTGCAAACATGTCTCTAACAATAATACTGATGCAGCCGGCGCAAACATAAATATATAATATTTAAAGAAACAGTCAAAATTACAAAGTTAATATTTTCAAAATTTGGGACGAAGGCTACCGGGTACCATATGTGCGGTTGCAACTACTTCAAGTTCGGCTCCCCAGCAGTTGAAATATAATACAACTCTTTCAATACAAACCAACCTACTTCAACAATAATCATCATCAGCGGACAACAGTCGAGGCCCCGAGGTCTTCAAATGCAGCAACTAAAATATGGAGATACGCCCTTGTAACTACGAGCTGAGTAGCTAAGTCAACCAGACTCACTTCGAGCCGACCTCGCACAGTAACGGCTCACACGTATTATTTTGAGTCGAGCAAATATGTCGTCTGTTTATCCTTCACCCCTAATGCTGCAAAATTAATAAGAATTAAATCACAACCGACGAGAAGGAAACGACGCATCCTTCAGTTTCTCTGTAGTGCAGTTATTTTTTAGACTTCCCAAAAATAGAAGCACGAATTTCTCAATTTTTCCTGAGTTAGAACTTCTCGTTCTTGCTTCCTAGGTTTTTGCCATTCACACACAATCACACACAGCACAGATGTCTTGAATAAACTTTCACCTTTGAGATATACAACTCTCTTTAAGCACGGAAACAAAGCAACGACTGCTGTACAGCGTGCTGCGCATATAGAAGGTCTGTGGCTTTGCCTTAAAACGATCGTACTGTTTTACCGAATCCCCCTTTTGTTTATAGTTTTATTGGATAATACAATTAGGTAATTGAGCCTTCAGAGTCATGCATGTTGTCATTTGGTAATTAAATTACAAAACAAAAACACTGAAGATAATCCCACGAGAGGTTTCGGGTTTATCGGCAGATTAGCAAGTTCAAAGTCCGAGAGAATTTATTGATGAAACTCATAACCTCGAATAGCATGACTATTCAATCAATGAAATGTAACAGAATTATGTAAATATTTTCTTGCTTGTGTTGCTTAAAATCAAATCGCTATTGCGTCAGCTATCAGATCACGGCATATTAATATGGAATATGGCTATTAGGGAATGCTAACCAATTCTAGTGGGAACAGAAAACCGTTATCTAACCTTAAAATTAAGATAAGCTGTAAATACGCAATGAAGATAGGTTTTTCAAGAACATAATTTATTTAGAAATTGGCACTATTTGAATATGCATTGATTAAAACACAATTTTCAAACAAATTATATGAATGTACAGTTTTTGAATGGTTACAACTGTGTTATATTTGATTGTGAATACAAAGAATTTTCATACTGTTTCACATTGACATTTGTTAATTAATGTAATTGCTATTCATTTTGCTATTGTTATTAATTTTACATATTGTAAACGTCCTTGGTGTTGGACAATTTTAGAAAAGTGACATTGAATTTAAGTTTGCTTTATTGTAAATTAAGTTAACGTGGCCATCATTAATGTGCGAACTATAGGCTACAGAATGCGCGTATGTTTTGTCACTACTCATCCATGTAGAATCAACGTCGTCATCTTTACCCTGGCATGCATACGCCGAGACCTGCCGCCGACACTTGCAACCCTTCAAGAATTCTTGCAGATGAAAGATGAAGTGAAATGAGAATGGAGGTGAATTGGAGGGACAGGGAATTCGAGGAAAGTAATTAACCTTTCAGCATTGGCCTAATGCCTGGGGGCATTCTGTGGCCCCCACGACCTCTCGAATGGGGGCCACAGAATTTATCAGCCATCCTGCTCGTTTTCATATGGTTCCATTGAACACTATTTTAAAACCTCTTCGGTTGATTATTTTTTAAAAAAATAATTGGTGATAAGTTTTTAATTAAAAGATGGTATAACTGAGAGAAAATCTGCTCTCTTCCTTCAGGTGAAATTTCTAAATCTTGCAGTTTTTATCCAAATGTTTTCAAAATATTGTCCCGTGCATCTATCACAATTATAAACGTGTTTTAGATTTCAGGCAGATATCCTAAAAAGCTTTTGAGAAAAAGCAGTTTACTCTTATTACACTATTCATTAGGTGTTGCACATAATGGAGAATTAAAAATAAAATACTGCCGCATCATTTAAATACTAATACAATAACTGACATATAGATTTTTTCAGCTTTCCGATTGTTTCAGGAAAAAAATTAAACCTTAAAAAAAATTTTTGGTAAAGGTCCATACTTGATGGTCGAATTAATTATGTTATATTTTGAGAAATTAAGAGCTAGCAAAAACTATACGCTAATTGTTTAAGTCGTTCTTTCTGAAATTCTACTGAAAATTTGAACAATATTGGTTACCAAGCACAACACGCGGAACATTTTCAAGCATAAAAAATCAAAGTTCAGTAAAAGGCATTAGAAATAACTACAGGCCATTAGGATGAGTACTCATAGGCATTTAAATTGTATTGTTGAAGCCTTAAAAGGCCCTGAGAGCAAATGCCATAATATGTAATTGAAGGTAAAGGTTCAAAAAATTTTTTGGATATAAAAAGAACTTTTTTTAATTTTTTACCAAATTTTAGCTATAAGTATCTTAATAAACCACCTTGTTGAATAAAAGTATATCAGGGAACTTAGAAGGCATTCATCTACGGTCTGTAAAAATTTCAGTGTGTTATCTTATATAGTGTCTCAGATAATAGCTCATGAATTTAGCAGGGTTTTTTCGCGGTTTTCCTAGGTCGCTAGGAGAATGCTGGATTGGATAATTTGATCCGCGAATTTTCCTGTTTCATCATTACATTTCATTTCCTTCCTCTTCACCGTCATAGCAGACATTGGTCCGATCACCCATCCTGGATATGCTATGATCCAGAGTTTGCTTGCTCCTCGACAGGCAACTGACGCAAGTTATTGGGCTGATCATCCATCCTGGATATGCTATGATCCAGAGTTTACTTGCTCCTTGACAGGCTACTGATGCAAGTTATTGAGCTGATCATCCATCCTGGATATGCTATGATCCAGAGTTTACTTGCTCCTCGACAGACTACTGATGCAAGTTATTGAGCTGATCACCCATCCAGGATATGCTATGATCCAGAGTTTACTTGCTCCTTGACAGGCTACTGATGCAAGTTATTGGGCTGATCATCCATCCAGGATATGCTATGATCCAGAGTTTACTTGCTCCTCGACAGGCTACTGATGCAAGTTATTGAGCTGATCACCCATCCTGGATATGCTATGATCCAGAGTTTACTTGTTCCTTGACAGGCTACTGATGCAAGTTATTGGGCTGATCATCCATCCAGGATATGCTATGATCCAGAGTTTACTTGCTCCTCGACAGGCTACTGATGCAAGTTATTGGGCTGATCACCCATCCAGGATATGCTATGATCCAGAGTTTACTTGCTCCTCGACAGACTACTGATGCAAGTTATTGGGCTGATCATCCATCCTGGATATGCTATGATCCAGAGTTTACTTGCTCCTCGACAGGCTACTGATGCAAGTTATTGGGCTGATCATCCATCCTGGATATGCTATGATCCAGAGTTTACTTGCTCCTCGACAGACTACTGACCCAAGACATTGGGCTGATCACCCATCCTGTACGTGCTATGATCCAGAGTTTGCTTGCTCCTCGACAGGCAACTGACGCAAGTTATTGGGCTGATCATCCATCCTGGATATGCTATGATCCAGAGTTTACTTGCTCCTCGACAGGCTACTTATGCAAGTTATTGAGCTGATCATCCATCCTGGATATGCTATGATCCAGAGTTTACTTGCTCCTCGACAGGCTACTGATGCAAGTTATTGAGCTGATCACCCATCCGGGATATGCTATGATCCAGAGTTTACACGCTCCTCGACCGACTACTGTCGCAAGTTATTGGGCTGATCATCCATCCTGGATATGCTATGATCCAGAGTTTACTTGCTCCTCGACAGGCTACTGATGCAAGTTATTGGGCTGACCACCCATCCAGGATATGCTATGATCCAGAGTTTACTTGCTCCTCGACAGACTACTGATGCAAGTTATTGGGCTGATCATCCATCCTGGATATGCTATGATCCAGAGTTTACTTGCTCCTCGACAGGCTACTGATGCAAGTTATTGGGCTGATCATCCATCCTGGATATGCTATGATCCAGAGTTTATTTGCTCCTCGACAGACTACCGACCCAAGACATTGGGCTGATCACCCATCCTGTACATGCTATGATCCAGAGTTTGCTTGCTCCTCGACAGGCTACTGACCCAAGACATTGGGCTGATCACCCATCCTGGATGTGCTATGATCCAGAGTTTGCTTGCTCCTCGACAGGCTACTGAGCTAAGTCCTTGGAGTGTAAGTCCTACAAAAAGGACGGTAATCCATTAAAGAAGAAGAATTTATCCGATTTAACATTAGTGGGAAGTGGATTTTAATCTTCCTTAATAGACACACGTTAAGGAAAACAGAACTAAAGTTAATTTTTCAAGAAAAATGGTCCTTAAAACGTCTGTTTTTTCCGATGAAATCTCTGTAACAAATTTTTGTGGTGCAATACAATACTTCCTCTATGTATCGATGCGGTAGTGCTCCAAAAGTACCAGTGTTCATAATTCCACGTAATGTAGTTCCGCTTTGCTCTGCTTGTCTCTTCCTGGAAAGCTGCTATAATTATTCAAATTAAATTAAGTAGAAATGGTATACTTTTTTCCAGATGTAAAAGAAATAAAACCTGCCTAGCGTAAATAAAGCTCATACCTGCACCAGAAAAAAGTTCATTGCATTGTGTGACGTCATACCGTGGATTCCTGTGGTCTCTAAAAAGAAAATGGAAGAGAGTGGTTTATTACAGCCATAGTTGGGGTCACTGTGTGTGACACCTTAATAAACTCTTCCAGTTTTCACCCCCAGGACCAACTATTCCTCACGGGGTGGAACTCTGTCTCTCTCTCTGTTGTAGACTAGTGGAGTTCCTATGTTTGTAACCTACTTTCCTTTCATGAAATAATATTATTCGTTATAGAAGTGGACTGCAGCTGATCTGTGTGTATTATTATAAAGATACCCTTATATTACGAGGCTCATTTAGGGATGACACAAGAATACGGAAGTTTTGTTTTCAAAAACAGCAATTTTTCATGGAAACAATTAAGAATCATAGTATGATGTTCTTTGCAGTGTAGACGTGTGTATCGGGAAACATGGCAAATATCGAACATCGTGCGGTTATTAAGTACTTTGTAAGGAAGGATATGAATGCAACAGAAAATCATATCAGTACGAGACCGAGCGAGATGGCGACGCGGTAACGTGTGATATTCGGATTTGGGATGTCCCGGGTACGATCCCCGACGACCGCTTATTCTGATCCATGGGTTTTTAGTCGGCAGACGAATGCTGGGTGGTCCATCTTCTACCACGACCTTCCTGTCCCTCTTATCCTTACACATAATGTTCCTTGTCATCTATTTCAGGGTTGCAGGACTCGGCGACGTTGTTCGGGAGACGTCGTTCCAGGGACAGCTCAGTTAGGACCCACCTCCGGAGCTTTTGGTCACGCTCTCCTTCAGGTGGGCCTGGGCGGCTTTGGATGCGTTCAATCTGGAAACATTAAGGACCCCGCTTCTATGCTTGCGTCCGTTGTCATCCGGATCTGGTCGCCCTTCTGTCTCTCTTCTCATTACTCCCTCCCAGAGGTCACGGTAGAAGCACAAAGGGATGCATAGCGTGCGTGCGTGCGCTGCTGCTCTGTCCCGGTTCGAGGGCCGACCTCCATCAGTTGCGTTACCTTTACCTTTAACACTCTATGAGGCCCTGCACCACAATTTTCAATCATTTCACGCGGCTGGGAAAGCTTGTAAGATGATGCAGCGGAAAACCGAAATCCACAGTAATAATAAAAATATCAATAAAGTACACGGCATATTTCTAAAGGATCATGGAATGAAAGTGTTAGAAATTACTGAAGCTCTGGTCATTTCAGGGTGACTTTTGTCTCACATTTTGAGAGAACAGTTAGATCTGCCGTGAATGCTCACTCTGGATCAAAAGCGAATTAGAGTGCAAATATTGAAAAATGTTTGCCTCGTTTTCAGAGGGAACCCACAGCCTTTATATGTCGATTTGTAACAAATGATGAAACATGGGTGCACCCTACACACCTAAAACAAAACAGTATTCTAAGCAATGGAAGTACCAAGATTCTTCAGCGTAAAAGAAGCTAAAGTGAGTGAATTCGGCCGGGAAGATCATGGAATATCAATTGATTATTATATTGCCCATGAAAAACCAATCACCGGAGGATATTACGCTAACTTTCTGAACCAATTAAGGATCGAAAACGCCGATTTTGGCAAAGAAGAAAGTTATCTTCAATTGGGACGAAGTTCTCCTTCACACATGTGTTGTTGCAATGACAAAAATCAACGAAGGGGGGCATGATCTGCTACCACAACCACCTTATTCCCCTTAGCTCCGTGAAACTCCCATCTGTTCCCTAAACTGATAAAGTTCCTTGGTGGAAATACATTTGTTCGATGAAGAACTTAAATAATGATACAGAATTATTAACTCGTATAATTAGTAATTTTATACAGACATGATAGGGAAATAAATAAATAACTGTAATAAATAATTTCCATATATATATATATATATATATATATATATTAATCCATGGACAA
This sequence comes from Deroplatys truncata, assembly GCA_030765065.1. Taxonomy (NCBI): domain Eukaryota; kingdom Metazoa; phylum Arthropoda; class Insecta; order Mantodea; family Mantidae; genus Deroplatys; species Deroplatys truncata. The sequence goes on from CM060985.1 coordinate 47,509,222, forward strand.
CGGAAGGGTTGTTGAGTGAATAGGGAAGCAAGTACCAGACAGATTACGGGTTCAGGAACAGTAATTACTTAAAGTGTAGAGCAGCTAAGGTAACTAAGTATTCCACCAACCACAAGTCAAAAAGAAATCCATTAGCTCAAGGTTCAGGTAAACTAGAATTCAAGACGCTAAGAAATAAGAGACGTGCGAAACCGCCAGTTCGGAAAAATGAGAGAGAACAAATTTTTAGAATGTAGTCAAAGAGCAAATGTTGTGTTTCAGATGCGTAATGTTTGGCAACGTTATATAGGAACTTTGGTGGGGTAGTTCTAAAGTAGGTGGGTTTTTTAAATTAATAAAACTAGCGTCTGTGTTTCTTTTCTTTCGTGTACAGCTTAAGGACTTACAGTCTTTCACAGTTAGTAGCGTCTAAGACCGCGCTGGGTTATTAGTTAGTTGCGGTACCGGCGAGGGGATTTGCCGGTAAGTATTTTAGCGACTCATGGCAATTTAGCCGACCTTCCTGGCTCATAGGTTTCTTCGGGAGTTTCCCGGAACGTCATCACAACCCTCGAATTTCTTGCACCTCCATTTCATTTCCATTCTCATTTCACTTCGCCCTTCACCTGTTTGGTTTCTTTCAGGGTTTCAAGTGTCGGTGAGAGGTCTTGGCTTGTGTATAGCAGGGGAAAAGGATGTTCTGAATAAACCTTCGTCCCTGGACTGCGAGTGGGCTCCAGGACCCCAGGGGATGTGTAAGGCCACAGGGAGGAGGAGGCCGGCTGCACCAGCCAGCACCCGGAGAGTTCAAATCTGTAAATGGTAGGGACCCTGTCCTCTGCCTGTCGTGCCTCCTGGTCCGACCACCCTCTGTCTCTTCTCACCTCATACCTCCCTTCTGGGGCGCCCCGTCAGGGACCTAGGTTCGAAAGATCTGCGTAAGTCAAGGTGCAAAGTCCCTCTCCGCTTCTAGTTCTATCCTACTGAACCATAAACAATCGATATTTCGGAAATGGTTAATGCCATAAAACGTTATTGGATATAAATTGTGTGTTTTAATGATATCTATATTTCTTCTGTAGTATATTTTCGTCTGTTGCTTAACGTTTACCAGTTATACAAGTTTATTCAAAATTCTTTCCGAATAAAGAGAACTTTTTTCAAAAACTGCCCTATGGAAAGGGTAGTTAGGCTTGGGAAATTTTCTTAAAAATCTTCGTCTCGCATCTTTGGAAGATACTGCACTTAAATACCATATTATGTATTTATCGAAAATTTTGCTTTATAGTTATGTTTTTCAGACATACAGACAGACACGCACACAAGTGTATTTCCGTTGAAACCTCGACATCAGATTTTTGGGTTTAACACAATACTTTCTCGTGCTATAAGTTGCGACAGAGAAAATAATAAGATCACTTTAAAAATCTTGGTATCATTTAGTGCTTCAATTTGAGAAATTTTCAAATGACATTGGTATAATATTAATAAATAATTCTGGTGTGTAAAGCTCACACAAACGAATTTCTCTACTATCAACCAGGTCACAGATATCTGTTATAATATTGTATTATTCAGGTAAATATCCAGGACAAATTGGTAGGCTATAAGGTATATCGCGTGCAATCTAATGCCAAGAAAGTACTCTAAGCACGGAAGGATTAACAGTATAGTTTGCATAACCAAATGTTACAGTTAGAACTCTGTGCAGCATCAACAGCACATTTATATTCCACAATACGCAGTTTCAAACCGCGGTCTAGGCATGGTTTAGTAACATCAATTTCCAGACGGCGGTATCATCCCGGAGGTACAGCGGATAATGGCCGCATTACTAGAGGCAATAAACTTAAACTCAAATAAAATACCAATCCATCCATCTCTACGTTAGCCTCTCCACTTTTATTTTCCAGACTACTCTTCTAGGGCCCATTCATCTATCTGGTTTTTGCTTTTGCTTGTGTCTTCTGTCTCTTTCACTCAGTCTTTTTCTCTTAGGAAGAGAAACAGCAATATCCCAGGCTTCCAGACAAACCATTATACAATGTGTCTATTAGAATACCCTTAAATGTACTTGGCACTGAAACTCCGAAGTACTTGAAGTGCTTATCGACATAGTAATGGTATAAATCTAATTTTAATTGTCATATATAACCAAGTTTCTAAGAAAATAAATTTTAAAATATCTGATGTGTTACATTAATATGACTTGCTCTACCTTCTATCGTTTACTATACTATTTCATTATATTATATACAAACTATTCTTACGAAAACTTATTGTTCTCTCTACTTGAGTTTAATCGAGATAAACCGTTGTAGAAATAGCTACATTACACATTTCGTTAATAGATACAAAGAGAACAGCGATAGTCAAATTTTTAAGAACTGGACGCTATTTGCTGGCCTTAAAATTCCATACTGTTTCCATACAATCGCGAGAAACAACTGAATGTCGACTTTAAAAGAATGACAAGTATTGAACAATGCGAATGATTATTAACAGATACTCAGAAATGGCTTATGCTACAAAAAAGGTTATTCTAAATAAATTGTGTGTTTTAAAGAGATCTACACTTTGTGTGGTATGTTCTAACGCTTACCAGTTGTACAGGATTATATAAAATTACTTCGAATGAAGAGGATTTCACAGACAAATCTGAGAAAATTCAAGATATACGTCTTATTTTTCATGTATATATCTTTAATATATGGTACTTTAATCAAAATCGTTAGAGCTATGTTTGATAAAACCGAAAATCTCTAAAAATGTTTTCCATATAAAGGGTAGTTGGGGTTATTTTTTAACCTTGGTGTCGCATATTTTGAAGGTTCTGAACTTAAATAACGAGTAGTATGTATTCGACTTTTCGCTTTTCAGTTATAGTGTTCATAGTGAGACAGTATTTTTAACACTTGAATAATTTCAATTGTATTATATAATATATATAAATTCAATAAGAGCCCGCCTTGAAGCAATATGTATGTAATAATTTATAAAAATATGTGTAACACTCATTGCATATGCTTATATTATTGTAAACATGTTCAAAAATGTTATGTGAATGCATTATATAATTTAATAATGTAAGAGCTGTGAAAATAATAAGTTTAAAGTTGTTAACAATGAGGTAACAATGACGTAACCTTGAGGCAATAATGAGTTTGAGAGTTTGAATACTACTAGTCATGATTAGGGCAGCAATAATGTAAATTTTGTGACAGTTTAAAAATAGCCAATCAACAGCCAGAAAAAGCTTTAGTAAAATGCAGGTATTCTATTGGACTAGGATTAGCCAATCAGAGACTTGAAATACAAAAAGTTAAAAGTTTATATGGTTGAAATATGTTCAGTTGCTGGCAGACCTTGGTAGTGACCGGATGGAAGATGTGTTCTCTAAAGAAATATTACGTATTCGTGCGTAACGAAAATTAAGTATACGCGTTAACAAAGCACAAGTTTTAAATTAAAGAATCTCACAGCTCTTAATATCAGTGTAGTGCTATTTAATTTGTACCAAGGATTAATAAAAAGAAGTGAATTTAAACTTAAAAGCTGTGTAAGCCTACATTCTTGTCGTACCACGCCCTGATTAAGAGAAATATGGCTCTAAAGTAAGACTGACGCAGCCGAGGCAAACATAAACATAAATACTATCTATAGAAGCTGTTTAATAACAAAGTTAATATTTTTTTTAAACTTTCAGCGTAACAACAAAATTACATCTTCAAATCAGCTTTACATACGTAGCAGCATATTACGTAACAAACAATCTTCTTCAAATTAACGCCCAAAGCGTGGTGCAAAACTACAACAACAGTAAAACTTCAACAACAATAAACTACAACAGTTGAAGAACATATCTTCTTCAGTAGACAGACAAACGACACACACAAGGATCTTTTTTTTTTGATTCAGGGAGCCTCAAAAGCGTATTTACGGTGAATTCCCGATATCGAATTTTTGGGTGGAATGCAATACGTTTTCTACCGACTATGTAGGTACGTGTTAGAGAAAGTAAAATGGCAAATCTTATCCCACATGATAAAACAGCAAGTACTATTTTTTCAACCATTATAAAGGAAATTAAAACATGCATTATTATTGAACAACATCATCATACAGGTTTACTTCACGCAAAAATAGACAACATTCTCCGGAAAGTTTAGGGGACATGATTACAATTCGAATGCAACTACTTCAGCAGACATTCCTGTCCACCACTTCATTCGGACATCTAGCAATTGAATCAAACTCGTCTACCACTAAATGAGGAGGCGAATACACTGTTACTAGGGTCTCCACCACGAACAAAGTCTATTGCGCAGTAACAAAAACTCTGTGACGGCATTGTCACGTGACAGCAGTAGTGTGATTCAAAGTGTGTTTGTGTGAACTTCCTTGCTGTTTAACACTGACATTTGATAATTCGGAACTATAAATCGACTCCGGTTTGCAGCGGATTAACGTTTAATAACAATCGATGTTCTCCCGGTTCACGTCAAAGCGCCACGTGTTTACGGCTACTCTCCTTAACCCCCTCTTGCGTCCGCTGCAGGAAGTTTGGATCAGGTTCGATAATATTCTATTCAAATCAACATGTTTCAACCAGTAATGATAACACGCCGCTTGGCACCTTATAACTTCAATCAATATGAACATAACAAGTAAAATTAAAACATAAACAGGAAAAATGTGCTTAATAATAGACAACTATAAGCTTAGTGAAGTGAGTAATTAAAGACTGTGTATCTCCACTTCAGATGTACAAATAGTAAGTGCAATGCATATGAATTTTTACTTTCTCTACCACGTGGCAGGTAGAGAAGGTACTGCACTCCATCCAACAATTCGATACCGAGATTTCACCTGAAATACATGTTTTGAGGCCCCTTGAATCCGAAAAAAAGCATTTTTAGAAAAAGGACCGCGCGCGCGCGCGTGTGTGTGTGTGTGTGTGTGTGTGTGTGTGTGTGTGTGTGTCTGTGAACAGCATAACTCAAGAGGGAAAATTCTGATAAATACAAAACTTGTTATTTAGGTTCAATACCTTCCAAAACAAATACCTAAATCTAAACTTAAAATACAAGTCATGGAATTGTGCCTAATTCCAGTGCTCCTATACGTGGTGTTTCACCGCGCGTCAAACAAAAGCACTACAAGTGTGCCAGAGAAAGATGGAACGGAAAACACTGAACATCAGGCTACAAAATAAATACGAAACACAAAAATCAGAAGAAGGACAGAAATGGAGGACGCAGTGGAAATGCGGAGGCCATGTTACAAGGATGGACTACAGAAGATGGGCCCACGCGACCAGAGACAACAGGCTCGGGAAAAGAAGAAGAAGTTGCTCACTCCAGAAATGGTCAGACGTACTGGTACGAGGAGATGGAAGAAGATGGACCACCCTAACCAAGGACCGCCAACTATGCAAAGAAGTCACAGCCAACGAGTTAAAACTACAGCCAACATTAATATACTAAGGACGGTGTTGGACTAAACTTTGACGAAAAAGGGTTAAGTGAAAAGGCAAGTAAAAGGTTAATTCTCCCATGGACTAGCTCACCTTGGGAGTTTTTACATGAACTACCCTACCTAGTGGGATTAAGGCTATCTTATCTTACCTTCCAAAGATGCGACATGAAGGTTCTTCAAGAAATTCACCACCCCAAACCACCCTTTACAAGAAACACTTTTCGAAATTTTTTATTTTCCAAACTACGGCTCTAACGATTTTGATTAAAATACTAAATGTATACTATGAATTTTTTGAGGAATATTCTGTGAAGCCCTCTTCATTCAGAAGGACCTTTGTATAATCTTGTTTAACTGGTAGGCGTTAAGCGACAGACGAAAACGTACTGCACAAAAAATTTAGATCTCTTCAAAACACAGAATTTATTTCAAATAGCTTTTGTTGTGGCATCAGCCATTTCCGAGATATCCTCTATTAATGGTTCGAATTGTTCAATTTTTAGCCATTCTTTCAAAGCCCTGTCCAACTTCAGTTGTTTCTCGCAATGTCATGGAAAGAGTATAGAGTTTTAAGGCCAGCATATAGCGTCCAGTTCTTAAACATTTGACTAACCTATAGCGAAATGTGTAAGCAGCTATTTCTGAAAATGTTTATCTCGATTAAAATGAAGTAGATAGGAAAATAAACTTAATATAATTCTTATAGACCAAGGGTGGCGAAAATGCATTTCTCTCTCGAGTCATCAAATATGCAACACGCACTACTCCAGTCAGCAGCACATGGAAAACAAATGAATAGACGGCTAGAAAAGGAGTTGTGCCTGCGAGTCACACTCCTCGGGAGTCGCGTTTTCGCCACCACTGTTGTAAACCAACTAATAAGTGATAGAGAGTAGAGAAAGTCATGTACTTGTAATACATCAGATTTTTAAATGAAGCGTTAAGGTTAACAAACTTTGCCCATTGTTACATAGAAATGGATACTGATCAAATGTAATGTCGTCATCCGTGATATAGTGGTTACCATGCTAGACTTTGGCTCCCGAGGTCGTGGGTTCAAACCCGGCGGAGGGCGATGGATTTTTTCGGGCGTAAATACCCTTAGCATGGCTTCCTACAGAAGGGAAGTAAAGCCGGTGGTCCCGTGACGTAGATTTACAGCACATAAAAGAACCTCAAGCCTGACAAAGAGCCCTCTGAGCAAAATTTTCGATGTTTCACGCTTAGTATAGAATGGGACGCTAAGGACCACAGCAGTTAAAGAGCGTCCATAAATAAAACTCAGTTTAAATTTAATTTTATCAAATGAAACTAGAAATTGTCGAAACACCAATGAAACACAAATCTCGTACATGCTATACCGAACAATTTGATTATAAAAACTATCGAAGAAAATGTACTTGTAGGAGACATTGGGCATGAAGATTTTCAACTATTGAGAAAGTGTACGTACGGTGTTCAGAGCCACCATTTACCTACCCTACCATGTGATATTGACGAGACCTTCACTCTCATCCATACACTGGCTGGAGTATTATTGCACACAGAGGCGAAGGGTTTTGATGTGCTAATATTAACCTCGTCATTTTCTATTGTCTGAAATATCAGGAAGGACAAAATAAGTCAACTGAAGTACATTTAAATAGTAGGAATGACTAAACAAGCGGAAGTTTTTATTTCAGGCTTTTGACTAAGACCCAGGACTTCAATGTTAAGGAGAACACTTTTATCACCTAACGCATGACAATCCTAACCCTGTTTAAAATGGAAATTGGGAATGTTGTCCTTGTTCGGCCGACTAGGCCAAACGGGTTCCTTTTACTGGTCCAAACAAGTTGTCTTTGTTGCACCAAATAGGCAATAAACTGATCATTGGTCCAAACGGAATGCGCCGTTTGCATCTGTCTGCGCAATAACTGTCATCCACCGCCTTCGTTCGTGGCGTTACTACACCAACCCCATCCCTTGCAACAGCCGGCGACCTTGTGTTTGTTTACATTCAACAACCACCGTTGTGGAATGACTTACGCGAGAACAAGCACCTATATAGTAGACACTACCTCATTTCTGGCGGATAACTCAACTGTTCCTATTTGCTGTACACCAGGGTCTCCAATGGATGGGGCATGTACAACAGCATTTGAAACAGTGCAGTAATGAAGTTTTTAATTGCAGAAAATGTGCCTCAGATTGAAATTTCACGACGAATGGAGGGATAAATGTGTAAACATCAGCACTGTGTGTCATTGGACTGTTCATCCTTTTAATGAAGAACCAAATGTACCATCTCTCAACCCATTTGACACAGCAGAGATTGAAATCCTGCGTGCCCCAACTGAGGCGTAACAATGCTGTTTATGAATTAATCAACTTCATATTGCGTTGATAAAGCTAAAACAGTTGTTACCTAATACTCTATCTTTCTGCCTCACGCCGATGCTTTAGGTACAAAATGGACAGAATTTCGGATGAGCAATTAGCTACTGCAGTCCCTTCTGTTATATAGGGTGCACCACCAGCTCCCACTATACTCACTGCTTACTGCCGCTATGTAAAAGGGAGAGGATAATACACACCAGGCTCCGTAAAACATTTAAAAACCAGATACATTTCCACCAATGTATTTGTTTCACACTATCCGGAATTTCATGCTTTTCCGTCTCCAAACTAGTACGGGAAGTTGAACATTTCCATACACTTACTTTTCGTACTCCAACAGTAACCTTTAATATTATCTTCAACAGCTTAATCAACAATTTAACTGAAGCATGCGACTGCATCCATGACCAATATAATATGAAGTGCAATTATTAACCAATATATAGTTTTATATTTTTATTTTCGGCGGGGATGCTTCATTTTTGTAAGTGGGGGAGAAGTGGCGTATTAATAATTTGGGGGATACATTATCATTGTCATTTCCAGACATATTATTGTTCTACTCGTCCATTGTCAATACCAGACACATTGTTGTTTACGACACTTCTGGCTGTTAGGTTTGCTAGCCACGAGTGGTGGGGATATAGCGTCTGTCTTAAACTGTATTCACTCTTAGGTTGATACGCACCAAAACAAAACCCAGGTGAGCAGTGCTCCGTTATAATGTATCCTTCCGTCATTCGCGGCAGAAATACTGTCATATTTTCACGACCATGTGACAGAGTACAGGCAAAGAGAACATGGTCCGACAACTTAAACGGTGACTGGCATACTCTGTTAGGGTTGAAGGTGATAATATTGATAGTTGCAACAAAATAAATGTTTGCACATATAGTAATGGTTAATTCTAAAAGAAACGAGCGAAAAAGAAAGTAACAGGTATGAGATGTCTTACATTTATTCGCTGTCTGGAAGCAGCGCTTTTATCAACTGTTGGCGGCACATTTTTAAAAAAGAAATTGTATATTGTTACGTGAAATGCATTCCTGTCCCAATCTTGCATCGCGTATTTCACACGCTTTCTGTTTTTCCCGCGTGTAACGACTTTCCCATTTCCCATTTTTCTTAACGAGCACTGTTTATAGTTGTACTCGAAACACCGATGAACTCAATAGTTAATTTCACCACTTCTTTCACGGGAAGTATTAGATGTTTCTCGCATAACTAACAATAAACTTCCAACCCTATTGTTTTCTCACCACTAATCAATGGTTTGTCCGCTCGTGCTTTACGTAATTCGACGAAAACGCAAGAGCAAATCACAGTCCGCCATGATACCAAACAGAAACTGCTGGTTTCTGGCTACAAACAATATTCTGCGCATACCTGAATGTCAGGTACTTATATGAATTGCAAGTTGGGACTTTTAGCTTTGTTTAGCGATACAAATCAGGGTTAATTAGACTCTTAGGAATTTGTATAGAATATTATACCATTTAAGGATAAATTCATTCTAAAATTTACATTATTATCATGGAACTACTTTCCTGCACGCATTGTTACAGTGTACCTCGGTGCACTGGTCAGGTGCGTTTATTTTGGCGCGGATCAACCTAAGAGTGAATGCAGTGTAGTTAGGATTCCGTGAGAAGCGGACTGCGTGTGTAAGCCGGAGTTTGGATGGGGCGACATCTTCTTCCACCTTCCATATTTAATAACGTAAGTAGTATAAGTCCCGGATGAGCCAATTGGATTAACGATAATCCTGCCGCTAGGGGCGTTAGTGTCGCTAGTGTCGCTGCGTGCGACGGCGGCGGCAAGTTTGAAAAGCGCCCTGAGCGGAAGGATTATCGTTATTGCAATTGGTTCATCCGGGACGAGTTAAAAGAATTGAGGATTAGGGTAAGATGAAGGAAAAACAGGAAGTGACGTGGAGTGTTTTGATTGGTAAAAATAAGACGAAATGTGATTGTTTCGTTAATTCGGGTGGAAGATGAAGGAAGGAAGATGAAAGAGTATGGAGGACACGTGATGGAGAGGAGCGGGGTGACGAGGTGTTGTGTGTGCGGAGGTCGGGACTGAAAGAGGGAAAAGATGGGGAGCGAGGGATAAAAAGTATAACAGAAAGTGCCGTGTGAAGTTGTGATTGGTGGGAATAAGAAGTGATGTTATTGGTGGAAAGGAACAAATGAAAGTTGTTGATTCGTAAGAATAAGAGAGATTATGATAGGTGGAAAGAACAAGGTGTGGGAGTGGGGTATGTTGGAGGTGATGGGAAAGGTAAGTTTTGCTAGCAACAAGATTTGCAAAAGCCTGTCGAGAACTCATCAGCAATTTTTGAACGTTGGATGGTGGTTTTCTTGAGTGGATAGAGAGATGGGGCGATATGAGATGCGGTGGCGAAAATGGGAACTAAACAAGATGGTTGAGACAAGAGGTTTAAGGACGAGGAAATTTGGAGGTTAGTGGTGAACATGGCGGTCGCAAGAGGTGGGGGCAAGGAGACGCGGTGGTGAGAATGGGAACTAAAAGAAGATGGCGGAAGCAAGAGCTTAGAAGAGCAGATTTTGAGGTTAAAATAGTGGGAACTAAAAATGGCGGAGGGTCTGCGACAAGGAGATGCGGTGAGAACTAAACAAGATGGCGGACGCAAGAGGAGGGTAAGGAGATTTGAGGTTACAGTACCAAAACACGAAAGGATATATTCCTACGCCAAGCAGGCCCGAAAAATAATTATGCGTGTGGTACTTACCTGTTACTGGTGTGGATGCGTCACCAAAAGCGCGGCAGCTTCACGCGACGCGAAAAAATAAAAGCAAACTGTTTTTGAAAATGCTTAACCAGCTTTAAGATCAACCAACATCACTACGCACTGGTATACCTAGGTTTTTTAAAGCGGTACAGACACCCTTTGCAGAGGCGTAATTTAACTATACCAAAAACCTGGTACTGGACCATCGTGATGGTCGCTAGCGTACGTAGGAGCAGGGTTCTCATAGCCGGTCGAAAGCGGTCAAAAAAGTGTACGACGTAGGTGTTCACAGTAGCTGCTGTCGAGTCAACCGTCGAGGTGTGAATGAACGAGATCTGTTCTTGCCGGCAATCTGGTTGGGAGATGAGAGGCGCGGTGGTAAAAATGGGAACTAAATAAGATGGCGGAGGCATGAAGTTGAGGTTAAGGAGCGGTGAGGTGTTGTCTGTGCGGAGGTTGGGACTGAAAGAGGGAAAAGATGGCGAACGAGGGATAAAAAGTATAACAGAAAGTGACGTGTGAAGTTGTGATTGGTGGGAATAAGAAGTGATGTTATTGGTGGAAAGGAACAAATGAAAGTTGTTGATTGGTAAGAATAAGAGAGATTATGATTGGTGGAAAGAAAAAAGGTTTGGGAGTGGGGTATGTTGGAGGTGATGGAAAAGGTAAGTTTTGCTACCAACAAGATTTGCAAAAGCCTATCCAGAACTCATCAGCAATTTTAAATAACTAGTGTTTCGGGGTTTTCTCTGGTTGGTAGACGAATGCAAGCTGTTTCTGCTTTTTCATAGGTTTTCCCAAAATTGAAAATGCATATATATTGTAACACAAATGTGTGCAGTGCAAAAGAAAATAAAAATTAAATGGGCACACATACACACACACCCGTTACAGTTGCCATACTTATATTATTCGTCTTTTCCTTTTTTTCTTTTTTTTCTTTTTGTTTTTTCGTTTTTTTTAAAAAATAACTAGTTTTTCTGGGTTTTCTGTGGTTGGTAAACGAATGCAAGCTCTTTCTGCTTTTTCATAGGTTTTCCCTGGTTGGTAGGCGTTTGCTGTAGTGGTTGACGAAGCCCTTTCTAATTTTCGAGGTTTTTCAGGTTTTTCGTGGTTGTCCCTGCCCGGTAGGCAAATGATGAAGTTTTTGCTTGTCGGCGCACGGATACTAGGCACATACTCGCGCGCACACACTCACACACACACTATAATAGTAGCGTATAAAAAATTTAACAAACAAAATCTACACAATGACAATCTGAAAATGTATATATATTTTAACACAAACGTGCAGTGCAAACGATTTTCTAGCCCCTAGTGAGTGTAAAATTGCGTTTACTTCACTTCTTTCAAACTGCTTAAAAATCATATAAATGGTTGTTTCACGTTATAATAAGCCTATATATACCAAGAATACTGAGTTTTTAAAAAGGCAAGAAATTCGATTTTCTAGCTCCTAGTGAGTGTAAAATCGTGTTTACTTCACTTCTTTCAAACTGCTTAAAATTCATATAAATGGATGTATCACCTCATAATAAGCCTCTATATACCAGGAATATTGAGTTTTTAAAAAGTCAAGAAAATCGATTTTCTAGCCCCTAGTGAGTGTAAAATCGCGTTTAATTCACCTCTTTCAAACTGCTTAAAAATCATATAAATGAATGTATCACCTCATAATAAGCCTCTATATACCAAGAATATTGAGTTTTTAAAAAGTCAAGAAAATCGATTTTCTATCCCCGAGCGAGTGTAAAATCGCGTTTACTTCACATCTTTCAAACTGCTTAAAAATCATATAAATGAATGTATCACCTCATAATAAGCCTCTATATACCAAAAATACTGAGTATTCAAAAAGTCAAGAAAATCGATTTTCTAGCCCCTAGTGAGTGTAAAATCGCGTTTACTTCACTTCTTTCAAACTTCGAAAAAATCATATAAATGGTTGTTTCACGTGATAATAAGCCTATATATACCAAGAATACTGAGTTTTTAAAAAGTCAAGACATTCGATTTTCTAGCTGCTAGTGAGTGTAAAATCGCGTTTACTTCACTTCTTTCAAACTACTTAAAATTCATATAAATGGATGTATCACCTCATAATAAGCCTCTATATACCAAGAATATTGAGTTTTTAAAAAGTCAAGAAAATCGATTTTCTAGCCCCTAGCGAGTGTAAAATCGCGTTTACTTCACTTCTTTCAAACTGCTTAAAAATCATATAAATGAATGTATCACCTCATAATAAGCCTCTATATACCAAAAATACTGAGTATTCAAAAAGTCAAGAAAATCGATTTTCTAGCCCATAGTGAGTGTAAAATCGCGTTTACTTCACTTCTTTCAAACTTCGAAAAAATCATATAAATGGTTGTTTCACGTGATAATAAGCCTATATATACCAAGAATACTGAGTTCTTAAAAAGTCAAGAAATTCGATTTTCTAGCTGCTAGTGAGTGTAAAATCGCGTTTACTTCACTTCTTTCAAACTGCTTAAAATTCATATAAATGGATGTATCACCTCATAATAAGCCTCTATATACCAAGAATATTGAGTTTTTAAAAAGTCAAGAAAATCGATTTTCTAGCCCCTAGCGAGTGTAAAACCGCGTTTACTTCACTTCTTTCAAACTGCTTAAAAATCATATAAATGAATGTATCACCTCATAATAAGCCTCTATATACCAAAAATACTGAGTATTCAAAAAGTCAAGAAAATCGATTTTCTAGCCCCTAGTGAGTGTAAAATCGCGTTTACTTCACTTCTTTCAAACTTCAAAAAAACCATATAAATAGTTGTTTCACGTCATAATAAGCCTTCATATACCAAAAATACTGAGTTTTTTTCGTACTCACCTATAAGAGATAGAGGGTAGAGGTCATACGAACGTAACACTTGAGAATTTGTTATTCTGCAGTTGGTGTAACTCCTTAGAAAGGAAGTATCTGCTGATTCTATTTAATTCTTACATTTTACATAACACGTATGCACGGCACAACACAAAAACACTACACACGACACTGATAGTTTTAAATATTTGACACCGATGTTGAAGTTGGGGCAGGGTACTGTTTGTAACTCCACACGCACTTAATAAATCACATAACCGTGCGGAAATACTTAACCTTCCGCGAAAAGCACTAGTGGGGGTGCAAGCTGAACCACTATTAACAACATGTAGCAAGCGTTATAGTTCTGCTCCCGTTAGGCTCGGAGAAATCAGTAAAAAGAATCATTCTCATGTGCAGCACTACGTGAAAAGACCGTGTGCTGATGTGTGTTACTATATGCTGACGCGGTTCAAGTGTGTGAAAAATGAGCGTGAGAAACGGATGCTCGTCAGCGATAAAATCTTTTAAATGCAGTTTTATGCTCGATGGTAGGAAAAAGTGCAGCGGTTGATGGTGAGCGGAAATGCACAGCAAATGACTACGTTTACAACTTGACAATTTGTGGCGAAATAAGGCGTCAGGAATTTTAATGAGGCATTTAACTCGACGCGCATGCTGAAACTGCGGTTTAAATCCTTGTTTCATTTCCTTTAACTTTCGGTAATGCAAACAATAATTACTCTGGGGAATGCTTTATTTCTGATACATTCTATAACGGGCCAGGCGTTTTACTTTTCTAGTTTTGTTTTTTACTTTCTCTACTACGTATAGTAAGTAGGGGAAGTATTGTATTCCACCCAATAATTCGATACCGAGATTTCACCGGAAATGCATGTTTTGAGACCCCCTGAATCCAAAATAAAATGCATTTTTGGAAACATGTCCGTGTGTGTGTCTGTGAACAGCATAACTCAGAAACGAACAGTCGGATAAGCACCAAACTTGGTATTTAGGTTCAGTATCTTCCAGAGATGCGACACGAAGGTTTCCAAGAAAATCCCCCCACCCCAGAGAACCCTTTACATGGAACATTTTTCGAAAATTTTAATTTTCTGAAAAATGGTTCTAACGATTTTGATTAAAATATGATAAGTTCAAGATATTTTTAAGACAAATGAAATGTATATCTCGAATTTTCTGGGAATGTCTCCAAAAGTATTCTTTATTGTGAACCACTTTTGCATAACTGGTAAACCATAAGAGATGGACAAAATTTTATTACACAAAAAATGTAGATCGCGTTAAAATACACAATTTATGTCATATACATTTTTTTAGTTGAGTGAACCTTTCCGAGATATTGCTTGTTATTTCCTTAAATTTTCCAATACTTATACTTTTTCTCAAATTCGTCATTCAATTTTTTATGTCCTGGATATGCAAACAGAATAGAATGCGCCACATAGCAACCAGCGCTTAAAAGATTTGACTATCCCTTATAATCTACCATGTTCCGCTTGCATCTACAAGAAAATTAGCAATAAGTTTTAGAGCAATACGCGCACATGTGCGGGTGTCTAGGTTTAGTATCTTCCAGCGATGCGACACGAAGGGTTTCAAGAAAATCCCCGCACCCCAGACTACCCTTTACATGGAAGATTTTTCGAAAATTTTAATTTTCTCAAAAATGGCTCTAACGATTTTGATTGCAGCTTCGATACGTGTCCACGGAGACCTTAATGCTAGGCAACTGTACCTGTGTTTCTATACGTGAACGTCAGATGGCAGCTTCGATACGTGTCCACGGAGACCTTAGCGCTAGGCAACTGTACGTCTGTTTCTATACGTGAACGGCAGATTGCAGCTTCGATACGTGTTCACGGAGACCTTAGTGCTAGGCAACTGCACCTCTGTTTCTATACGTGAACGGCAGATTGCAGCTTCGATACGTGTCCACGGAGACCTTAGTGCTAGGCAACTGTACCTCTGTTTCTATACGTGAACGACAGATTGCAGCATCGATACGTGTCCACGGAGACCTTAGTGCTAGGCAACTATACCTCTGTTTCTATACGTGAACGAGAGATTGCAGGTTGGATACGTGTCCACGGAGATCTTAGTGCTAGGCAACTATAACTGTTTGTATACGTGAACGGCAGATTGCAGCTTCGATACGTGTCCACGGAGACCTTAGTGCTAGGCAACTGTACCTGTGTTTCTATACGTGAACGTCAGATGGCAGCTTCGATACGTGTCCACGGAAACCTTAGTGCTAGGCAACTGTACCTCTGTTTCTATACGTGAACGGCAGATTGCAGCTTCGATACGTGTTCACGGAGACCTTAGTGGTAGGCAACTGCACCTCTGTTTCTATGCGTGAACGGCAGATTGCAGCTTCGATACGTGTCCACGGAGACCTTAGTGCTAGGCAACTGTACCTCTGTTTGTATACGTGAACGGCAGATTACAGCTTCGATACGTGTGCACGGAGACCTTAGTGCTAGGCAACTATACCTCTGTTTCTATACGTGAACGGCAGATTGCAGGTTCGATACGTGTCCACGGAGATCTTAGTGCTAGGCAACTATACCTGTTTCTATACGTGAACGGCAGATTGCAACTTCGATACGTGTTCACGGAGACCTTAGTGCTAGGCAACTGTACCTGTGTTTCTATACGTGAACGTCAGATGGCAGCTTCGATACGTGTCCACGGAGACCTTAGTGCTAGGCAACTGTACCTCTGTTTCTATACGTGAACGGCAGATTGCAGCTTCGATACGTGTCCACGGAGACCTTTCGCTTCAGGTGACAAAATAACACTAGGCACTTGTGTGCCGTGGTGTAAGCCGCAATCACGGCATTGGTAGCGTGGATCTCCTTGGGGCTCTCCTCGGAGTTATCTCAACACCACGTACATGACCTGGTTCGTCACGGGTACGCAGGTCTGCACTACCACTTCCTCGGCGTTGAGCAGGCCCAGGAGGCGATCGTACCGGTACACCAGCTAGCACGTGGACATGTTATCGCGCTGTGGTGTTGCGTGTGCGAGGTATGGAAACTCAAGGACGCAAAACATGCACGACCGAGGGTTAAAAAGCAGAACAAGTAGTGACGTGGAACGTTGTGATTGGTGAAAATAAGACGATCTCTGATAGGTGGACAAATTGAAATAACGTGATGTGATAGGCGAAAATAAAATCAAAGGTGATTGGATGAAAAAAGACAAGAAGAAATTAGCGGTGAATTTGTGAACTAAGATGGCAAAGATTTTTTTTAAAAAAAAAAAAGACGGATAATATAAGTATGGCAACTGTAATGGTTTACGGCAAACGCGCGCCGCGCAATGCGTCACGCCGGGCAATAAAACAAAAACCATTATTAGGAAGATGCCCGGCGTGACGCATTGCGCGGCGCGCGTTTGCCGTAAACCGTTACAGTTGCCATACTTATATTATCCGTCTTTTTTTTTTTTTAAAAAAAAATCTTTGCCATCTTAGTTCACAAATTCACCCCAAATTTCTTCTCGTCTTTTTTCATCCAATCACCTTTGATTTTATTTTCGCCTATCACATCACGTTATTTCAATTTGTCCACCTATCAGATATCGCCTTATTTTCACCAATCACAACGTTCCACGTCACTACCTGTTCTGCTTTTTAACCCTCGGTCGTGCATGTTTTGCGTCCTTGAGTTTCCATACCTCGCACACGCAACACCACAGCGCGATAACATGTCCACGTGCTAGCTGGTGTACCGGTACGATCGCCTCCTGGGCCTGCTCAACGCCGAGGAAGTGGTAGTGCAGACCTGCGTACCCGTGACGAACCAGGTCATGTACGTGGTGTTGAGGTAACTCCGAGGAGAGCCCCAAGGAGATCCACGCTACCAATGCCGTGATTGCGGCTTACACCACGGCACACAAGTGCCTAGTGTTATTTTGTCACCTGAAGCGAAAGGTCTCCGTGGACACGTATCGAAGCTGCAATCTGCCGTTCACGTATAGAAACAGAGGTACAGTTGCCTAGCACTAAGGTCTCTGTGGACACGTATCGAAGCTGCCATCTGACGTTCACGTATAGAAACACAGGTACAGTTGCCTAGAACTAAGGTCTCCGTGGACACGTATCGAAGCTGCAATCTGCCGTTCACGTATAGAAACAGGTATACTTGCCTAGCACTAAGATCTCCGTGGACACGTATCGAACCAGAAATCTGCCGTTCACGTATAGACACAGAGGTATAGTTGCGTAGCACTAAGGTCTCCGTGCACACGTATCGAAGCTGTAATCTGCCGTTCACGTATACAAACAGAGGTACAGTTGCCTAGCACTAAGGTCTCCGTGGACACGTATTGAAGCTGTAATCTGCCGTTCACGTATACAAACAGAGGTACAGTTGCCTAGCACTAAGGTCTCCGTGGACACGTATCGAAGCTGCAATCTGCCGTTCACGTATAGAAACAGAGGTGCAGTTGCCTACCACTAAGGTCTCCGTGAACACGTATCGAAGCTGCAATTTGCCGTTCACGTATAGAAACAGAGGTACAGTTGCCTAGCACTAAGGTTTCCGTGGACACGTATCGAAGCTGCCATCTGACGTTCACGTATAGAAACACAGGTACATTTGCCTAGCACTAAGGTCTCCGTGGACACGTATCGAAGCTGCAATCTGCCGTTCACGTATACAAACAGGTATAGTTGCCTAGCACTAAGATCTCCGTGGACACGTATCCAACCTGCAATCTGCCGTTCACGTATAGAAACAGAGGTATAGTTGCCTAGCACTAAGGTCTCCGTGGACACGTATCGATGCTGCAATCTGTCGTTCACGTATAGAAACAGAGGTACAGTTGTCTAGCACTAAGGTCTCCGTGGACACGTATCGAAGCTCAAATCTGCCGTTCACGTATAGAAACAGAGGTGCAGTTGCCTAGCGCTAAGGTCTCCGTGAACACGTATCGAAGCTGCAATCTGCCGTTCACGTATAGAAACAGACGTACAGTTGCCTAGCACTAAGGTCTCCGTGGACACGTATCGAAGCTGCCATCTGACGTTCACGTATAGAAACACAGGTACAGTTGCCTAGCATTAAGGTCTCCGTGGACACGTATCGAAGCTGCAATCAAAATCGTTAGAGCCATTTTTGAGAAAATTAAAATTTTCGAAAAATCTTCCATGTAAAGGGTAGTCTGGGGTGCGGGGATTTTCTTGAAAACCTTCGTGTCGCATCGCTGGAAGATACTAAACCTAGACACCCGCACATGTGCGCGTATTGCTCTAAAACGTATTGCTAATTTTCTTGTAGATGCAAGCGGAACATGGTAGATTATAAGCGATAGTCAAATCTTTTAAGCGCTGGTTGCTATGTGGCGCATTCTATTCTGTTTGCATATCCAGGACATAAAAAATTAAATGACGAATTTGAGAAAAAGTATAAGTATTGGAAAATTTAAGGAAATAACAAGCAATATCTCGAAAATGGTTCACTCAACTAAAAAAATGTATATGACATAAATTGTGTATTTTAACGCGATCTACATTTTCTGTGTAGTAAAATTTTGTCCATCTCTTATGGTTTACCAGTTATGCAAAAGTGGTTCACAATAAAGAATACTTTTGGAGACATTCCAGAAAATTCGAGATATACATTTCATTTGTCTTGAAAATATCTTGAACATATCATATTTTAATCAAAATCGTTAGAACCATTTATCAGAAAATTAAAATTTTCGAAAAATGTTCCATGTAAAGGGTTCTCTGGGTGGGGGGATTTTCTTGGAAACCTTCGTGTCGCATCTCTGGAAGATACTGAACCTAAATACCAAGTTTGGTGCTTATCCGACTGTTCGTTTCTGAGTTATGCTGTTCACAGACACACACACACGGACATGTTCCCAAAAATGCATTTTATTTTGGATTCAGGGGGTCTCAAAACATGTATTTCCGGTGAAATTTCGGTATCGAATTTTTGGGTGGAATACAATACTTCCCCTACTTACTATACGTAGTAGAGAAAGTAAAAAACAAAACTAGAAAAGTAAAACGCCTGGCCCGTTATAGAATGTATCAGAAATAAAGCATTCCCCAGAGTAATTATTGTTTGCATTACCAAAAGTTAAAGGAAATGAAACAAGGATTTAAACCGCAGTTTCAGCATGCGCGTCGAGTTAAATGCCTCATTAAAATTCCTGACGCCTTATTTCGCCACAAATTGTCAAGTTGTAAACGTAGTCATTTGCTGTGCATTTCCGCTCACCATCAACCGCTGCACTTTTCCCTACCATCGAGCATAAAACTGCATTTAAAAGATTTTATCGCTGACGAGCATCCGTTTCTCACGCTCATTTTTCACACACTTGAACCGCGTCAGCATATAGTAACACACATCAGCACACGGTCTTTTCACGTAGTGCTGCACATGAGAATGATTCTTTTTACTGATTTCTCCGAGCCTAACGGGAGCAGAACTATAACGCTTGCTACATGTTGTTAATAGTGGTTCAGCTTGCACCCCCACTAGTGCTTTTCGCGGAAGGTTAAGTATTTCCGCACGGTTATGTGATTTATTAAGTGCGTGTGGAGTTAAAAACAGTACCCTGCCCCAACTTCAACATCGGTGTCAAATATTTAAAACTATCAGTGTCGTGTGTAGTGTTTTTGTGTTGTGCCGTGCATACGTGTTATGTAAAATGTAAGAATTAAATAGAATCAGCAGATACTTCCTTTCTAGGGAGTAACACCAACTGCAAAATAAGAAATTCTCAAGTGTTACGTTCGTATGACCTCTACCCTCTATCTCTTATAGGTGAGTACGAAAAAAACTCAGTATTTTTGTATATGAAGGCTTATTATGACGTGAAACAACCATTTATATGAATTTTCGAAGTTTGAAAGAAGTGAAGTAAACGCGATTTTACACTCACAAGGGGCTAGAAAATCGATTTTCTTGACTTTTTGAATACTCGGTATTTTAGGTATATAGAGGCTTATTATGAGGTGATACATTCATTTATATTAATTTTAAGCAGTTTGAAAGAAGTGAAGTAAACGCGATTTTACACTCGCTAGGGGCTAGAAAATCGATTTTCTTGACTTTTTAAAAACTCAATATTCTTGGTATATAGAGGCTTATTATGAGGTGATACATCCATTTATATGAATTTTAAGCAGTTTGAAAGAAGTGAAGTAAACGCGATTTTACACTCACTAGCAGCTAGAAAATCGAATTTCTTGACTTTTTAAGAACTCAGTATTCTTGGTATATATAGGCTTATTATCACGTGAAACAACCATTTATATGATTTTTTCGAAGTTTGAAAGAAGTGAAGTAAACGCGATTTTACACTCACTAGGGGCTAGAAAATCGATTTTCTTGACTTTTTGAATACTCAGTATTTTTGGTATATAGAGGCTTATTATGAGGTGATACATTCATTTATATGATTTTTAAGCAGTTTGAAAGAAGTGAAGTAAACGCGATTTTACACTCGCTAGGGGCTAGAAAATCGATTTTCTTCACTTTTTAAAAACTCAATATTCTTGGTATATAGAGGCTTATTATGAGGTGATACATCCATTTATATGAATTTTAAGCAGTTTGAAAGAAGTGAAGTAAACTCGATTTTACACTCACTAGGGGCTAGAAAATCGATTTTCTTGACTTTTTAAAAACTCAGTATTCTTGGTATATATAGGCTTATTATAACGTGAAACAACCATTTATATGATTTTTATGCAGTTTGAAAGAGGTGAAGTAAACACGATTTTACACTCACTAGGGGCTAGAAAATCGATTTTCTTGACTTTTTGAATACTCAGTATTTTTGGTATATAGAGGCTTATTATGAGGTGATACATTCATTTATATGATTTTTAAGCAGTTTGAAAGAAGTGAAGTAAACGCGATTTTACACTCGCTAGGGGCTAGAAAATCGATTTTCTTGACTTTTTAAAAACTCAATATTCTTGGTATATAGAGGCTTATTATGAGGTGATACATCCATTTATATGAATTTTAAGCAGTTTGAAAGAAGTGAAGTAAACACGATTTTACACTCACTAGGAGCTAGAAAATCGAATTTCTTGACTTTTTAAAAACTCAGTATTCTTGGTATATATATAGGCTTATTATAACGTGAAACAACCATTTATATGATTTTTAAGCAGTTTGAAAGAAGTGAAGTAAACGCAATTTTACACTCACTAGGGGCTAGAAAATCGTTTGCACTGCACACTTTTGTGTTAAAATATATATACATTTTCACATTGTCATTGTGTAGATTTTGTTTGTTAAATTTTTTATACGCTACTATTATAGTGTGTGTGTGTGTGCGCGCGAGTATGTGCCTAGTATCCGTGCGCCGACAAGCAAAAACTTCATCATTTGCCTACCGGGCAGGGACAACCACGAAAAACCTGAGAAACCTCGAAAATTAGAAAGGGCTTCGTCAACCACTACAGCAAACGCCTACCAACCAGGGAAAACCTATGAAAAAGCAGAAAGAGCTTGCATTCGTTTACCAACCACAGAAAACCCAGAAAAACTAGTTATTTTTTAAAAAAAACGAAAAAACAAAAAGAAAAAAAAGAAAAAAAGGAAAAGACGAATAATATAAGTATGGCAACTGTAACGGGTGTGTGTGTGTGTGTGCCCATTTAATTGTTATTTTCTTTTGCACTGCACACATTTGTGTTACAATATATATGCATTTTCAATTTTGGGAAAACCTATGAAAAAGCAGAAACAGCTTGCATTCGTCTACCAACCAGAGAAAACCCCGAAACACTAGTTATTTAAAATTCCTGATGAGTTCTGGATAGGCTTTTGCAAATCTTGTTGGTAGCAAAACTTACCTTTTCCATCACATCCAACATACCCCACTCCCACACCTTTTTTCTTTCCACCAATCATAATCTCTCTTATTCTTACCAATCAACAACTTTCATTTGTTCCTTTCCACCAATAACATCACTTCTTATTCCCACCAATCACAACTTCACACGTCACTTTCTGCTATACTTTTTATCCCTCGTTCGCCATCTTTTCCCTCTTTCAGTCCCAACCTCCGCACAGACAACACCTCACCGCTCCTTAACCTCAACTTCATGCCTCCGCCATCTTATTTAGTTCCCATTTTTACCACCGCGCCTCTCATCTCCCAACCAGATTGCCGGCAAGAACAGATCTCGTTCATTCACACCTCGACGGTTGACTCGACAGCAGCTACTGTGAACACCTACGTCGTACACGTTTTTGACCGCTTTCGACCGGCTATGGGAACCCTGCTCCTACGTACGCTAGCGACCATTACGATGGTCCAGTACCAGGTTTTTGGTATAGTTAAATTACGTCTGTGCAAAGGGCGTCTGTACCGCTTTAAAAAACCTAGGTATATCAGTGCGTAGTAATGTTGGTTGATCTTAAAGCTGGTTAAGCATTTTCAAAAACAGTTTGCTTTTATTTTTCGCGTCGCGTGAAGCTGCGGCGCTTTTGGTGACGCATCCACACCAGTAACAGGTAAGTACCACACGCATAATTATTTTTCGGGCCTGCTTGGCGTAGGAATATATCCTTTCGTGTTTTGGTACTGTAACCTCAAATCTCCTTACCCTCCTCTTGCGTCCGCCATCTTGTTTAGTTCTCACCGCATCTCCTTGTCGCAGACCCTCCGCCATTTTTAGTTCCCACTATTTTAACCTCAAAATCTGCTCTTCTAAGCTCTTGCTTCCGCCATCTTCTTTTAGTTCCCATTCTCACCACCGCGTCTCCTTGCCCCCACCTCTTGCGACCGCCATGTTCACCACTAACCTCCAAATTTCCTCGTCCTTAAACCTCTTGTCTCAACCATCTTGATTAGTTCCCATTTTCGCCACCGCATCTCATATCGCCCCATCTCTCTATCCACTCAAGAAAACCACCATCCAACGTTCAAAAATTGCTGATGAGTTCTCGACAGGCTTTTGCAAATCTTGTTGCTAGCAAAACTTACCTTTCCCATCACCTCCAACATACCCCACTCCCACACCTTTTTCTTTCCACCAATCATAATCTCTCTTATTCTTACCAATCAACAACTTTCATTTGTTCCTTTCCACCAATAACATCACTTCTTATTCCCACCAATCACAACTTCACACGGCACTTTCTGTTATACTTTTTATCCCTCGCTCCCCATCTTTTCCCTCTTTCAGTCCCGACCTCCGCACACACAACACCTCGCCACCCCGCTCCTCTCCATCACGTGTCCTCCATACTCTTTCATCTTCCTTCCTTCATCTTCCACCCGAATTAACGAAACAATCACATTTCGTCTTATTTTTACCAATCAAAACACTCCACGTCACTTCCTGTTTTTCCTTCATCTTACCCTAATCCTCAATTCTTTTAACTCGTCCCGGATGAACCAATTGCAATAACGATAATCCTTCCGCTCAGGGCGCTTTTCAAACTTGCCACCGCCGTCGCACGCAGCAACACTAGCGACACTAGCGCCCCTAGCGGCAGGATTATCGTTAATCCAATTGGCTCATCCGGGACTTATACTACTAATGTAGGAACCCCAAACGGTTGGGAAATAAATCTAGGAATATGTAAGTAAATTTGTGTTATGGATTTTGTACAGTGAAAAACCCACGTCTTCCTCTTAACCTCCACACCACGTTTGGGTCCTCCACAGCCAAGAGAGTATACGTCCCCTCAATGTACATGCTGGGTGCTATAAATTAATTTAATTTTCATGTGAACTTTAGGCCTCTACCCAGCATGTAACAGTATTTCGACATATTATAAAACAAAATATTGCACCTAACTGTAGGAAAGTGTGTTTTTATCTTTTTTTTGGACTCGTTTCGATATTCTGGTCTCAGTTATACTCGTCCTGAAAAAAAACTTACTTGAATCAATCTTGATGCTTCTTGGTGTATAAAGATAAGAAATCCATCTATTGTCTGGTAGTAGCAATTCACTTTGTACATTTGCAGGTTGGTTTAAGGAGTTTAGAACAATGTGCCTGGATTACTTTATATATTAAATGTAGTAATCGGTAAACAAGCTAGATGGCCAACCATCTGCAACTCCTTTGCCGCCCAATTTTATAATTTCACATGTGGTAACAAGTGCCGCGTTAAGTTCACCAAATGGTGGAATGAAGAGGCACAAAAAGCGGTGAAGGAAAAGAGGAAAGCCTGGAAACAGTACTTGATCAACAGGACACAAGACACAAAGAGGAAAACAGTAACATCTCTTGTTATGTAAACATCTGTTGTTATGCAACGAATGTAAATCAGTGGTGAGGAAAACAAAAAGACAATTATGTAAACAATTTGGTGAGGGCATTCAAAATGACAGTAAGAAAAGTTGGGAGGTCATGAGACACCTAATATGGAAAGAAGATACAATATTAAGGATAAAGAAAGTGACTCTCTTGGAAGTAGAGAGGAATTACTATGAAGAGAAATTTAGACACGAGAGATGCACGAATGAGATAGAGCCTAAGCAACACCGAGTGTCAGGAAGAACACGAAGAGGATAGTAGGATAGTGATTACTAAGATGTGAAGAGAGCAGTAGACAGACTGAAAGTGGAAAAACAGCTGGGGAAGATGGGAATGTCCCAGAGATGATCAAAGTAGGGATAACACAATGTCTGAACAACTGAAGGAAATGTTTAAGTTAATTTGTAGAAAGGAAGATATCCCCGCAGATTGAAATAGAAATATAATCATACCCATACATAAAAAGGAAGAACTTTTCTGTGAGAATTAATGCGCAATTTTCTTATTACGATAATGATGACGTACACAAGAACGAAGAAAGTTGAGGAAACATGTGGAGACAGACATGGAAGATGAGCAAGCAGGATATTTTCTCTGACAGCTGTGCTGATAGCACATTATTTCTTTTTCTGTGGCTTTGTATCGCGAATAGTTTCGGTATTTCCTATCGCGAGGTTTTAGCGTATTCTCCGCGTTCCTTTCGCGGCCTGCCGCGCTAGGTTCGCGGGGTCGGGTGATTGCTGAGCTGTCTTTCCTTCTCTCAGATGCGTTGGTCTCCAGCAGTGCTTTTGGTCAGATCTCTGGTGAGTTTTATAGCCTAATAAACTTTTGTTGCAGCGGAAACTTCGACTTTTCTGGCCGCCGTTGCTTCGTTTTTCTCTTTGCTATTAAGCTTTTCAGATCGGATATACATGCTTCACAGCTTTTAATTTGTTCGCGAGCCACAGGCAGGTTTGTTTTGACTAGTTTTAACAAGTTTTAACTTTGTCTAAAGTTATTGCAAATTGTTATTGTTAGTCTGTAACTCTTAAATTTATAACTTTGTTATGAGGTGAAACGGCGCATTCTTGATTGTAAAAGGGAGGTTGGCTGTTGCTTTAGGCTATTTAGGAGTTTTCCGATTTAAGTCCTTCACCTTGAACAATTTATTAAGAATCAAGCCTGAGTGGAGCCCAACTTGGTTTGTGTTACCTTTATTAAAACACAGTCTACTTTATTTTGATGTTTTTAAGGAGAGAACACCTAGGAGGACCATTCTCCAACCCTGTAGCGAATCTAGCCGTGACCTGATTTTCGATCCGCCCGCTTCCTTGTGAGGCTTACCTCCATCTTAGATGTGGGAATTAGTAATAATAAAAGCGCATGAGCAGTGCAGAACTATAACGCATAAATAGATTATTGGAGGCCTTTTTAAATCTTCAGGTAGCCTTTGATTTAATACCAAGGGACGAGATATGGAAAGTATTATTTATGAAGAACGTACCAACAAGGTTAATAAGTGTAATTAAGTATAAGGAATAGTACTGACCAAGACAAGAGTTCTAAACCTTTCCCAACAATTAAAACAAGGAAATAGTCTTAGTCCTTTGTTATTTATAATATTCATTGATTAAGCGATGAAAACGTGTAAAGTGAGGACAGATAAATCGGTATTAGGGATGTGGAAACATGGTCCATTATATCGCCATGCATTTGCTTATGTTGATGACATAATACTAATTGCAGATGCAGAATCTAAGTTACAAAAAGCAATACTGGAGTGGCGAGAAACATTAAAACAAAGAGGGATGGACATGAACCACAAGAAGAGTAAGGTTATGATGTCCAGAACAGAAGACTAGATACAAGAGATTAGGATTTAAAGTGATGGACAGCAGTCAACACAAGTAGAAATTTATGAATATTTGTTTGCTGTGATACACAAAACCTGCAAGATACACGAAGAAATGCGAGAAAGGGTACAGAAAGCAACAAAACTGTATTATGCCCTATGTAGTACTATCTTTGGGAAAGAGGAAGCGGATAGGAAGACTAAAACAAGCGTATGTAAGGTAGTCTTAAAATGTTAGAAAACAACAAGAAGTGGTATTAGCATGTCTAGTGCAATGCAAATGAGGTGCTTAAGAAGGATAGTAAGGAAGACGCGTAGAGATAGCGTGAAAAAGGAAGGGATACGAGAAGAATTGCACCTACCAATCTACAAGTAAGAGGATTGAAGGTAAACAACGTTTTGGGTTGGACGTGTTAAGAAGATGGATGCAGACCGGAAGGTACGTCGGTTTATGGAAGCAAGACCTGGAGGAAGGAACCAGTAGGGAGACATAGGACTACGTGGGAAGAGGGGATCAGTCAGATTGCAGCAAACAGAGGAAAGACAGAACAGATTTCAAAAGATGGATCCCAGGTAGTGTCCCTTAACACCACGTTAGTTGCACTATAGGGAAGATGAAGAAGAATAGCAACAAATATAATTTACCCCGGCGTATCATATCTAAAACTTTCAGTTAAAAAGAACAATAAACCACTGAACAGGAGAGCTTACAATAATACCAGTAAGACGAACAGGGAAATCGTAAGGTAGTCAGAAATAATGGTCAGAATGGTTGCTACATTATCTTAATGCCCAAAACGAACAAAACAAATATAATAAAAATAACGGAGGCCCTCACACCGACAATAGTCATGACATAACTCAACAGCCCCGAATTCAGGAGAGCCCATCCATCCGGCTCAAGACAACGAATGAAACAATAGGAGTAAGACGGAAGGAAGGAAAACTAATATAACGCGAGCGTCTAGAATTGTGCCGTAAGAAAAATAATCTTGACAAAGGGTGGGCAAAAATAGAACACAGTAGGTAGAATGATGAACAGGCTAAGGATCCGGGACAAGTTAGCAACCAATGTATGTGCAACCTTACTATAGAGTTCGTAAACACGACACTGTTGATGTAAACAAAGACGCCAATGCGCTGCCTTATTTGCTACTGTAAACAGCACAGTCTAGTGACTGTGGAAAATAAAGTAGGATACGTACATCGGAATGAGAAACACAAGTGCATTGTACCTCTAGTTACAAAGCGATTTTACACGGTCTCACAGATAAACAACACTTCACTGTACCATCTTACTCCATCCTTTTCGATACGCAGTAAACTTTACTTCACTCTTAAGTTGTGCCGGATCCTTAGCCTGTGAAATAAGCAAAGTGTGCAAAGAAACCCTAACATAATATAATACAGATTTATGAAGTAACGTATAACATTATAATAATCTCTTGTGAATATTGAAACTGTTGGTATAGAGCATTTACACACTGGTGTAGTCTAGATTTGACACTGAAGCACACTTTCCTATTCAGTTCCTTATTTGCATAAATTTCTTGGCATGTCTCACAAATTAACTGAATCGTGTTATCAACATCACGTGGTCCTCTTGCAAAAACTTTATTAAAGGGCATTACTAAGAAAGAAATCCATAGCGGTAAGATTCCGGGATCCTAGTGACCGTTTAGCTGTTCTCCTCATCCTATTCACTTATTTGGAAATTCTTTGGTTGAAAAGTCTCGCACAATTCGTGCTTAGTGAGCAGGAGCTCCATCTTGTTGAATATAAAGCTCTTCATCATGGTGTTGCCCACCCAAAATATTACATATATAACTGTATACCTACTTTTGAGCACCCCTGTATGTCGCATCCTGTACCTTTACTGTGCATAAACCCATGAATTTGGCTGCACACAGCGTAATCTGTTGTACCTATCGAGGCAAACTTAGGATTAAGTGAATTAAATTGTTGAATAAGAATGTTACTGATTAAAATCAGTAGGATATAAAATACACGTGTATATTCGTAGATATAGCTCCCACATATTCAGGGTAGAAAAAACGAAACTTCAAATCACACAGCATATTTGTTTGTTTACTTTTAGGAACCGCAGTATATTCTGTGTAGTGATGCTTGAGTTATTAAATGAGCTGTTCCAAATAAATGCGTTACTCCTTTGAAGTGTAAGTAAACAGCTCAGTTTAATGAACTTGTTACTTCAGCAGAAATTGAATCAATGAACTATAGTAATCCATTATAGTTACTAAATGCCATTCTTGTACATATTACACATATTGACCGAGCACTAGCGTCCCTCATGGGAACAAACATATATGTATACTCAATAACTATATTAAAGGCAATTCAGTAATTTTCAGCAAGATTGTGCTTTATTACATTAATCGAGTGATTAGCTCAATTACTTAGTTAGTTTACCACATATGATATAGGTTCTGATTTGCTTCCAACCCATTCTACTCGTCTAAACAATAACAAAACTTCAAATAAAAGTAGGGAGCAATTCTGATATGAAGGAGCCGTCGATCTACACAGTTCGAAAACAGTTCTCTAACTAACGATCACTCAAGTATTTTTATAACCATTTCCAAAACTACAGCTCTAATAGTAAAGTTATATTCCAAGTTCCAATAGAGAGTAACGTCCACTAGAAATCTTCTGGCCAATAATTTAATTAAATTATTGATCTCTTGCGACATATATGCGATACACATGTCATTTTGGTATATATGAGGCGTATTCCAACATTAAGGTCCGGTGAACAATATTTAACAGATGGTAGGCCTGAATGATGTTTCACATCTGCAGCGCTGTCCACCAAATCCTGAGGAACCTACCGCAGTGTTGGTGTGACGCAGTAGCCGTTTGCCAGACGCTGAGAGCAGATCGCAATGGCCGCGACAATCGTAGATACTGCCAGTTGTGAAGTGCGCGGTGTGATTAGACTTTTTGCTGGCAAAAGGATCATCAGCTGCGGACATTCATCGTGGGTTATGACTCGTGTATGGATCGGACATAATGAGTGACAAACAGGTTCGACACTGGCGTCGAGAATTTCGAAATGGCCGCACAAATGTGCACGATGAACAGCGGAGTGGTAGGCCCAGTATTCGGACCGACAATATCGTTGAGCAACTGAACCAAAAACATGGAAGTGATCGACGTTTGATGATTAGTGGTCTGGCTGATTAATTTCCAACTGCTGCTTGAACCTCACTTTACAGGATTGTTACTGAATGGCTTGGATATCGGAAACTTTGTGCCAGGCGGGTGTCAAAACTGCTCAAAGAGCAACGAATGCCTAGTGCACGACGGTTTTTGGAGCGCTATAGACAAGATGGAGATGGTCTGTTTTCTCGTATTGTTACCGACGACGAGACATGGATAGCGTACATAAACGTAGAATCGAAACAACAGTCGATGCAGTGGCGCCGTTCCGGTTCACCCAAACCAAAAATTGTAAACAATCGCCGTACACGAATCGCAAAATGGTGGTTGCCGTGTTTTGGGACGAAAGGGGAGTCCATTTGATTGATTTTATGGACCGTAGGTCAACAATTACAGCTGACGTGTACTGCGCAACGCTTACCAAAAACTCTACGCTGCGCGGAACTGATGTCTAGCATCATCCTCCTACACGACAACGCACACTCGCACATCCTGCCAAAACCAAAGAGAAGATTCAAGGGTTTTGTTGGGAACTCTTAGACCACCCTCCGTACAGTCCCGACCTGGCACCAAGCGAGTATTTCCTCTTCTTGCATTTGAAGCGGTTGCTGGGTGGACAACCATTTCAAACCGACGATGAACTCAAGACGAGCGTTACCAACTGGTTCAAATCCCAGGGGGCAGACTTCTATGCCGAGGGGTTAAAGAGGCTAGTGCAGCGTTACAGCAAATGTATAAATGTGAACGGCGATTATATGGAAAAGTAAAGTATATATGTAGGTACATATTGCTGTCAATAAAACTCTTGTCTCATGAGCGATGTAGTTATTATGACCAAACGGACCTTAGTTTTGGAATGCGCCTCGTACTTATTATCATTAGTATAATGTGAATCATATGAGATGGTTGCTGCTATGATAATTATAATTATAATGAACGTGAATTCCTTTAACGTGAGCTATGTGAACAGTAATTATAAGTACTTAGATGCATGTATTGTTGATAACAGTACATAAAAAAGTCGCATGGCGGAATGTAGGATAGGAGGGACAGAGGAAATGAGGGGAACACCGTCTTGCCACTTGGCAAAATTCTTAACGGAACGAAGAATTACGACTTGATGCGAAAGAACCCGAGCCAGTCAAATAATAGTGAACCAAAACTATATTACTCTTATACTTCTGCGTAAATAAAAGTACTCCACTGTCATTTTGGAACTGTTATTTAGAACCTAGTATTTTTGGACCTGGAACTGTTGGAATTTTTACTGAAAAATAGCCGTTTTACCACCTCTAACTCCAACCTTATTAGTGATAATATACACTGGTGTGCAAAACCTAAGGACGAGATGGGTAAAGTAACATAACAAATGAACTACTTGGTGGAAGTAGATGAAGGTGTGAGAGCATGTTGCCAGAGGTCTCTCACATGTACACAGAAAGCTGCACGTCCATGGTGTGAGTGTAGCGAGCCTATAGTGCCAAATGCTTCTGGTCCCCCAACACGGGACAGTTGATGAAACAGGACAAGACGGTGTGTGGCAATTAGGGAGCTGTTACGGTGCACTGTAGTGGTGTTCTTCATTGCAACATGGTCCGTAGACACCATTTGAATGACTTTACACGGGGAAGAATCATCGGGAAACTCGAAGGAGGGCGAAGTGTGACGAGTGTTGCTGAGGAGTTTGGAATTGCTCACAGCATTGTTTCACGTGCTTGGGGAACCTTCCAAACCACAAGCACTACTATCCCAAGGAGATTTGGTGGTCGACCACGCTCAACTACAGCAGCAGATGACTGCTACATTGTGCAACAGGCAAGAAGGGATCACGACAAGCAGTTGCAACCACATTTAATAGGACAGCTAGGCACACAATGTCATGATACACAGTGGCACGGCGACTACACAGAGGTGGTCTCTTTGCCCGACGGTCAGTACGTTGTGTTCCATTGACATCCGCACATCGGCGGCACCATTTGCGATGGTCCCAAGAGCATCAAAATTGGACCAATGGTGGAATGGGGTCGCGTGCTCTTCTCGGATGAGAGAGATTTAGTCTAAGTAGTGATGTTCGACGTACACTCATCTGGCGAGAGGTGGGAACACGTAATGAACCCAGGAACATCCTTTGGTGTTCTGGGTGTTATGGTTTAGGGAGGCATAATCGTTCATGGACATACCGACCTCCAAATCTTTGACCACGGTACACTTACTGGTCAACGTAAGCCGTTCAACGTACTCCTTGCATGCATTGTTACTTTCATGGCTGAGAATCCTCCACCACTGTGGAGAGACATAAACCGGAAATTGCAGAGAACACAATTTTGTTAAATGTTTTAACAAATTCTGTGTAAACTACCCGCCTTTAATTGACATGAATGTGGTTGGAAAGAACTGAACATCGTTGCTAAGCGGGAAAAGTTGCAGTTCTCCTTACAGCCAATGAGGCGCTCCCTTGTCACGTAATTTGTTTACATGTCGTCTCTTCCTCTACATAAAACAGTTTGGTTCAGATCGTAATATTTAGTTATTCTTGTGCAGAGAAATTTAAAACACCCATTACTGCAACCGTTCAATTTATAAACAAGGTGTGTTCGTTGAGATTCACGTATAACCAACTGAACCGTTATAGTAGAGCGTTTATGAGACTATGCGCAGTCACTAGTTCGTTTCCAGTTTTCGACGTAAGCCGTCAACGTACTCCTTGCATGCATTGAGAAAATGTTACTTTCATGGCTGAGAATCCTCCACCACCGTGGAGAAACTAACCGGAAATTGCAGAGAACACAATTGTGTTAAATGTTTTAACAAATTCTGTGTAAACCACCCGCCTTTAATTGACTTGAATGTGATTGGAAAGAACTGAACATCGTTGTTAGTGATACACAATTTTTTTGGGATTGTTTGCGTCGTGTTTTTCTATTGTAATTTCTAATCTATACTGCTTATCATTGTCTTAATTCGTTGACATATAAAAGTTTAAATCAAAAGTGGTAAGATATTAATCAGTAAATGAATGGGTTCTAAAATCTAAAGTCAGGAGCGGGTTATCCTGTATATTTAATTACATGGGTATTGTAGATAGATACAGTTGCCGAACTATTTAGGTACCAACTTCATTTGTCCGCGTTTAGTATTAAGTGTTAGAAGTTTAGGATGTAAGGTAAAATATAGCAGTAAGATGCACACGCGGGTTCATAGTTCCTGCCATATGTCCACATGGTGCTGCCATGTCCTCGGCGGAACACAAGTAGAAGTGCTTCTGAGTTCAACATTAAAT
Organism: Deroplatys truncata; assembly: GCA_030765065.1. Taxonomy (NCBI): domain Eukaryota; kingdom Metazoa; phylum Arthropoda; class Insecta; order Mantodea; family Mantidae; genus Deroplatys; species Deroplatys truncata. The sequence goes on from CM060985.1 coordinate 47,542,208, forward strand.
AAATTCTTATGTGTATTCATACGAGGAGTGTTTTTAAAATAAGTACCGATAATTTTGTTAAAAAATAACAAAACATTTTTTCCCTAAATACTATAATATCATTCATTATCTTACACCTTAAATTACTTCTCCACATAGTACTGGCGTTTTTCTAGCACTCGTCTTAAAGGGAAACCAGTTTTTGTGTCTACCTCAAAGAATGATGCCACCTCTGATGAAAGCCGAATTTGTTTAGATGAAGGAACAAATGCAAATCCCTTGGTGCCAAATCCAAACTGTAGGGAGGGTGGTAGAATTGTCCCCAACCAAATGTTGCAATCAGATATTGAGTTTGTTTGGCTTTGTGTGGCCCGACATTGTCACTCATTGTTGTTTCCCCATAAATCGATGGAGCGATGAATGTTTGCTGACGTAACATTTCCCGCATTCAAAAAACGAATCACTGATCTGACCTTACAGTCGGCGGGTTGTTCGATTGTTTTGAACATTTTTAAATGTTCTAACAACAGGAAAACACAAAATGACGATCGCTCATAGTGGCGTCAGGCTTCCTAATGAATGGAAAAGTGATCGCGCATGCTCAAAATCGTGACTCCAGCGCTGCAGCGACAAATATTAAAACGGCACTTATTTTAAAAATACGTCTCGTATAAAAGGTTTATCAGAACGTTTTTGCAATAATGTGTTTTCTGATAAGGTAGAATCTTTCTTTACATCACCCAATACTGTAAATATATCATTATAGAGGTTTGCCCCATCGCTGTATAAGTTTTTGTTAACATAGTACACAGATGATTTCAGATCGCCATACACGAAAACGATTTGTTAAAGAGTGCAATTACTCGCCATATTAAAAATATCAGCTTACAGGCGTGGAAAATCATTCTAGATTGAATTTAAATAGTTTAAACGAGGAAGACTGTTGACCTCATCTACATTTCCATAAGTTGAATCCACAGAGATTAGCTCTTGAGGTTATGATTGCATGAATTCTGAAATGTACCCTGGTTTCCATGAATATCATTCCAGAAGTTCATATCCTCGTAAGGGTTCGCGGAAATAACCTCTCGCAGTAGAATTGGATTATCACTTATGTTGAAATTAAGTATTTCTTGTTTTTCTTGCACAATGAATTTTATCGTAAAGCTTCACTTAGAAAGTCCTTTTACGTCACTGGTGTTTTCTTCATGGTAAAATGACGTATGCGCAGAACACCGGTCACTTTGTTTAACAGCTTACGGTAATTCTCTATTCGTCTATTCACCTTACAATATTCAAAATACGTTTTTGAATTGGAATATTTCGAATTAAACAATGTGTGCTTAGTTGTATACTCGTACAACTGCAGAAACAGCATTCATTCTCGTCGCAACAACGAGATCTTGTGTTTGAAAAGAAGAACCGAAAACTTTCAAGTTTATCCGTCAGATGACGCTCACTTTGGAAGGTGTGAACAGACACACTTGAGGGCTGAGAGGAAGTGTTGGTAAATATTATTATTCTTGTTATTGTGGTTCATTGCGAATGACCCCATGTAGGACTACGCAAAGTACTTCAAGACGTTTCTTTTATTTTCCTTTGAATCCATAGTTCTCTCATTCTTTGGCTGTAGGCTTTCTTTCTCTCGTCCGTCCAAGTTGTTCCAGGTTTTTTCTTCGGTTTGTCCTCTTGACCAACCACTTATGAACTTTGATGTTAAAGATATATCTGTTTAGGATAACTTCTTGTGTACTTCCTGTCAATTTTAAGTAAAATTTTACTCTACCAACTCACTTCATAGTATCTACTTAGCCTTATTATTATTTATGTAGACTTCCATTATTTGTTTTCTGAACCTGTTTGAGTTCATTCCTTTAATATCAATAAAATGTTAACCTTCGTTTTCTAATGTCACTGGGAATGTCTGCATACAGGATGAGTTTTAAGTCCACCGACTGAGGGTGATTCCAGACTGGAAATGGAGCACAAAAGTTCATATCACCTTGTGTTCGGAAGTGCATAGTTTTCGCGGTAGATGTCACTGACGACTTTCTCTAATAACTGGCTTTGCAGATAGTGTGATTTAAGCAACATAAAAGCACAATGATCCGTTATTCATTCCAGGAATAAGCCAGGATGGATTCATGTATGGCTCAGCAGGTGGAAGCGGTCGAGGGGCCGCACGTATTACCGAGTCACGTACCTAACAGACAACATCACCCACGTCACACAACATTTGGAGCTATTTTCGTCGTTTTGTTGAGTATAGTCCTTTGAGACAGCCGAACGTTTAGGACGGCCGCGTACTGTGCGTACACTAGATTTGAAGGAACATGTTCTCCATGATAGTGAAAACAACCCTGGTACAAGCTCCAGACAACTGGCCCGCCAACCTGGTGTAAGCCAAAAAACCATTATATGTATCCTACATGACAACCGTTATTAGCCCTATCACATCCTAGCGTGTGCAGGGATTATTACCGGCGGATTTTCCTCCAATGGAAAGATTCTGTCGCTGATTTGTGCAACAGGCCATCACCATTATGGGATTACTGTCTTCAGTCCTCTTCATCTATGAAGTGACCTTTGCAGAGATGACATCATTAATCTGCATTATCTCATCTGTGGGCTACAGAAAATCCTCATTGAATGGATGAAGCACCTCGTCAGCAGCGGTTCAGCATCAATGTTTGGGCAGAAATTATTGACAACCGCCTACTTGGACCAGTTTTTCTTCCACAACCCTGAACGGAGAAATGCATCTGAATTTCCAGCGAAACACTCTGCTTCCATTGCTGGAGAATGTACATTTGCAATACGATAGGCAATATGGTTGCAGCACGATGGAGCGCTAGCCCACTCCGCATTAATGTTCGTCGACACCTCAAAAAAATCTTCCCAAGACGCTGGACAGGACGTGAAGGTCTTTTTTCATTCCCTGCTCAATCACCGAACTTAAACCCATTGGATTTTTATTTGTGGGACAACTGAAAATCATTATTACGGTGAGCCTCTTCCTGATGTTCAGACCCTTCAACAGCGTGTCCACGTAGCCTGTGACGATATTCGACACAGCCCGGAACATTCGAACGAATGAGGCAATCCATGATGCGACGTATGAACGCATGTAATTGCATCCCATGGAGGCCATTTTGAACATCTGTTGTGACATGGATGGGATTCGGGCCATTTACTGTATCAGGGCTCTTTTTATGATGTCATTCTTCAGGGCCATCTACCGTTGAAACTTGAGGCAGTATTTTTAACACTTGAATAATTTCAATTAAATGATATAATATGTAAATTCAATAACAGCCCACCTTAAAGCAATATGTGTATGTAATAATTTTTAAAAAAATGTATGTAACAGTCATTGCATATGCTTATATTATTGTAAACATGTTCAATAATGTTATGTGTATGCATTTCGTAATTTAATAATGTAAGAGCTGTAAAAATAATAGGTTTAAAGTAGGTAAAAATGAAGTAACCTTGAGGCAATAATAAGTTTGAGAGTTTGAATGCTACTAGTCATGATTAGAGCAACGATAATGTAAGTTTTGTGACAGTTTAAAATTAGCCAAACAACAGCCAGGAAAAGCTTTAATTAAATGCAGGTATTCTATTGGACTAGGATTAACCAATCAAAGACTTGAAATGCAGAAGATTACAGATTTGGACGGTTGAAATATGTTCAGTTGCCTGCAGACCTTGGTAGTGACCGGATGGAAGATGTGTTCTCTAAAGAAATATTACGTATTCGTGTGAAACGAAAATTAAGTATACGCGTTAACAAAGTGCAAGTATTAAATTAAAGAATCTCACAGCTCTTGATATCAGTGTAGTGCTATTTAATTTGTGTCAAGGATTAATAAAAAGAAGTGAATTGAAACTTAAAATCTGTGTAAGCCTACATTCTTGTCGCACCACGCCCTAATTAAGAGAAACGTATTTCTAAAGGAATACTGACATAGCCGAGGCAAAATACAAACATAAATAATATCTATAGAAGCAGTATAATAACAAAGTTAATATAATACTTTTTAAAAAAAACCTCGGAGTGTAACAACAAAAATTACATCTTCAAATCGGCTTCTCATACGTAGCAGCATATTACGTAACAAACAATCTTCTTCAAATTAACGCCCAAAGCGTGGTGCAAACTTTAACTCTAAAAACTTCAACAACAGAACACTTTCTCAAATTGGTTTTCCAAGTGTGGAAATAAATAAACAACGCAAAGAACAATGCTACTCAGACTATCCATTTCTGGACACAGGGTGATATGAACGTTTGTTCTCCATTTCCGGTCAGAAATCATCCCCTGAAGTTTGTCGGTGGACTTCAAACTAATTCTGTATATCTTTAATTCATTTTTACTTCTGGGCCTGTATTGTCCACATATGACTTAAAATGTTTCTTATAATTTTGCATTCTTGTTTCACAATATTTTCGATATATGCTTTTCTGTTCAAAATTAATGTTTCTGCTCCGTAGAGGCACTGTGGTTTAATTACAGTGTTATAATGTCTTAGTTTTGTGGCTTAAACATTCACATTTTATTATAGATGTTTTGAGTAAGTTGATATGCTGTTTCCATTTTAATAATAACTATCATTATTATTAATTATTTGTATTATTATATGAAATCAAATGGGAACACTCACCCAAAATAACAGTAGAAACAGTAAAATATTTATCTACCTCTCATTTTGGGGTTCTTTATCCGTAAATCAACCGGTTAAAATTGACAAGACTGATTTCATAGAAACTGAAATAATTATGATCTTGTAGTCCTTTGTGTCGTCCTGCAATGGCAAAAAGAAACATGTAGTAAACTTTGATTATAAAATCGGTAATATGAAGTATAAAAATTGTGGAATTTTGTGTTCTACTTTCTCTGTTACTTACCTTAAGTAATTAGAGTAAGTATTGTATTCTACCGGAGATACATATTTCACTGGAAATACATGTTTTGAGACCCCTTGAATTGAAAAACAATTTATAAAAGGTCCGTACGCGAGCGCGCGCGTGTATGTATGAACAACACGACTCAAAAACAAAGTCGGTTCAATACCAAACTTGACATTTAAGTTCAGCGTTCTCCAAGGATGCGACAAGAAGATTTTCAAGAAAGTTTCCCCACACCAAACTATCCTTTACATGGAATATTTCTGTTTTTCTCTCTCAAAAATAAGTCTATATATATTTATTAAAATACCATATGTTTGAGATACTTCCATAGCAAATAAAATATATACCTTGAATTTTCTGGGAATAGAGTGTGAAGATCTCTTCACTGTGATTGGCTTTTGTATAATTATTGTTAAACCCTAAGTGAGAGACAAAATCTGCCTACACAAAACACATAGACCTTGTGGGGGAACACACACCCGACAGGGCAAGGAATGCAAATGACAGGAAATCATAAATCAGTAATTTAGATAGGAATATGTAATAATATAACACTGTAAGATAAAGTGTACCATCAAATGTAGACCGATGTAAGAAACATTATAATTAGCTAGCTAGCGGCAGGGTTAGAAGTCTACTAACATATATGCTCTTACGAGCACAGGATTAGGCAGAATTGCATCGAGCACAGAAAGAGGTCCGAGGAGAAACAAGGATGGAGATAGGGGCACAACACCTGGAAAGTCAAGGGAGTTGGATAAGAAGTCAGCAATTAGAAAGAGAGACAAGATTCGTGAGGGGGGCAGAGATAGTGGGTTTTACCAAATGAGTCAGACAGAAGCTTGACTTCTGAAAGTGAACGATTGGTTTCTCGGAGCACGCCATGTAAATAACCAATCGAAATAAAGATTAGGTAAAAATGCGCGAAAGTCAACCTCATAGCAACAAGGTACACATGGAAGACTCGCCCCACATTTCAACACTCCATCATATTCTCGCATGTGAGCTATTTGGTGACAGGTGCCGTAACGCGTGTGCGTGTGGCTGGGTGAGATGGCGTGTAACATAGATATCTAGGTCCACTGCAAAATTCAAAAGATGGGAAGATGTATGATACAGCTTATAGATTAGTTCATTATTATTCAAAGGGGGCAGTTGCTAGCCGCTTCGATAGTTTATGTGTTAGAATAAAGCAAATCGTTAAAATAATTCAGTTTTATAACTGCTTTCAACCGCAAAAACCTGAGATATAGATATCTAGGAATAGGAATGTATTCACAACTCACGGGGCAGGATCGAGGCAGAGAACCTCTGAGAACTTGAACCTTGAATTCATCATCACGGTAAGGTTTCACAAGTATGCGTGAAACGCTACAACCTCGTTAAAGCACACAATTGATCTCCGATACATTTTTTGTTGTGTTAACCATTTCCGAGATATTCGTTATTATTGGTTTGAATTTTTAAATACGTATACCCTTCCAAGCGGTAATCCCGTGATCATGCAAAGCGCATGGGGTTTTAAAGCCATCACATAGCGATTTCCTTTTTAAATATCTGACTATTGCTTTAATTTACTGCATCTTTCTTATACCTTTAACGAAATGTTCATGAAAGTTTATGTCGATTGACAAGAAGTGTATAGAAAAAAACACGTTTTTTTAAGAAGAGCTTGTATAAGAGTGAGTAGAAAAAGAAATGTGAATACAACACATCGGGTATTTTACTTTCTAAGATCCTCTTTATTCTGAACTAAGTCCACATGCGACAGTTTGGGTAGTATATAAATAGGATAGCACATTCCACGGCGTGTAGCTCTTACATGACGGAATGCCGAGGGAGAAGAGAAAACGGAGGAGAGAGGGAGAGAGGAGTATATGACAAACTTGGGACAAGTTCTCATAAACCGACGACATACAAATGTGAAACACTTTTCATACAAAAACCGAGTATTTTCAAGCGGTATGTTAATCAAGGCAGCTCTATGGCGCACTCTATCCTTCATACATATTTCATAGTCATTTGGAACTCCATTCTAATGCTCTTAGCACTCATACCTTTGAGCTCCAAGGGTTCTCGACTCGATCTCTGCATCAGCGTATCTTCGCTGAAGGAAAACAGTTTATGGCTGTATTTAAATCCTTATATTATGTTGTACACCAGATTTTAAATCGCAACCGTTGACCTTATATGGAGTCGAAAATAATTTGCTACATTCACATGACTTTCTCTGCCCTCTATCGCTTATTAGTGAGTATACAAACTATTTTTACTAAAGCTTATTTTTCTATCTATTTAATTTTAATTCAAATAAGCTTTGCAAAAATAGCTACATTACACACTTCGTTACAGATACAAAGAGAATAACGATAGTCAAATGTTTAAGAACTGCATGCTATATGCTAGCCCTAAAATTCCATATTGTTTCCATGACATCGCGAGAAACAACTGAATGTTGCAAGGGCTTTAAAGAATGATCAAGTAATAAACAATTGGAACCTTTAATAACGGATATCTCGGAAATAGCTGATGTCACAAAAAAGTATTTGAAATTTTTTCAAATAAATTGTGGATTTTAAAGAGATCTAGACTTTTTGTGCACATGTTTTCATCTATCGCTTAACGTTTACCAGTATACAATATTATACAAAATTCCTTCCGAATAAACAGGACTTCAAACGCTATTCCTAGAAAAATCAAGATATACATTTTATTTGTCATGTAAATAGCCCTCATTTATGGTATTTTAATCAAAATCGTTAGAGTCAATTTTAGAAAATCAAAAAATTTGAAGTATGTTCCATTTAATATTTTAAAATTTTCGTGTCGCATCTTTGGAAGGTGCTAAACTTAAATACTAAGTTTGGTGATGGTCCGACGTTTCGAATTATGCTGTTCACAGACACGCAAACACAGATGTGGAACTTTTCTAAAAATGTAATTCTTTTATATTTAGGGGGCCTCAAAACATGTATTTCCGTGAAATCTCGGTATTGAATTTTTGGTTGGAATGCAATATCTTCTCTGCCTACTAGGTATGTGATGGAGAAAGTAAAAAGAAAGTAATTTTTCCGATGAAAAGGATCTTTCAGTTGCATATGTGCCATTTCCGCCCCTCCCCCTTCTACACCGCCGCACTCTTGACCAGCTCATTACAGCGAGAAATTTCTAGAACAATGTCATCACCCATAACGGGTTCTGGTAGCACGACATTAAGGTCGTTCGGAGCCACGATTGGCTGGCAAGTTCACGTCATCGCTCGCTGCGACACCTACAGCAATGACACCACGGCTAATCTCCCCCGGCAGGACGACAGTCAGTCTACAAAGAGGAATCGAGCAAACAGCCAGCGAGAGCTTTAAGCTCTATAGTATTCGGCGAGTTTCGGCGTATGCAGCTAAGTGTAACGTTTCGCCACTTTCCAAATTTAATATTATGTTTTCTTTCGTAATTTATCTAAATTTATATCCTATCCTTTGACTTGCTTCAGTATTATTTCATGGGAGAAGCATTCATTATAATTGGGGCATATTTGTTTGCGATGGCAGTTAGTGTTAATGATATTTTAAAACTTCATGGATGAAAGAGACAAATCGCGTTCTTGTAAGTGAAAGCAATATTATTCTTGGAAGTTAAATGTTTGCAAACTGGAATATATCATGTTAAAGTACTAAGGCTTTATAATAAATTGTTACAAACCTTTTTTGTTGAATATTGTGAATCCTAGCTCTAAAAAATACTTCATATACATATTATCATTTACTCTAATTCCTCAGTGATAAATGCACGTTACCGTTTCATTTTTGGAAGATGCGTAATTGAAATATAAAATTGGGATTTATCCAACCTTTCGTTTTTGGGACACTTATTATTTTATTACTACGTATGGATATGTTTAAAAATATTATGTTTGTTGAAATTTTGATATGGAATTTTTGTGTAGAGTGCAGTCCCTCCTCTACCTCAAATAGAAAAGAGTAAAGGAGGTAAAATGTGCGCTATCAGGATAAATTGCTGAAAGTTTATTGAGAGCTTTTTAAATAACTCCTAAAGGTGTAAAACAAAATTAGTTTCTCTTTAAACATCCCCAAAAAATTATAAAAAATAAACGTTGTAAGTAAATAAGACCTTAGCCGTTCGTGGAAAGTTTAAGTAATACGATTTTAAAGATCAAAAGCAATACTTAGGTTAATTTAGCTAAAATTACCTCCCCGCAACTTCTGCTGACTCAACGAGATTATAAATTGGTTTATATGAAGAAAACTTCTCGCTACGTGTGATTTTACTTGCCATGATTCTTATCTCCGTAACCAATGCAACTACCCGTATGGCCAAAGCAATTTTTATGGAGTGCCTGCACGGTTCAAACATTGATTTTAAATCATTTTTATTTCAGGGATAATAACATTCGATAGGCGCTTAGATTCGATGTTCTATTTTCCTAAACTTTCCACTTTCAAATACTAGATCTTTAGCAGTGTTTCGGGGAATAAAACGAACATTCTTAAGGTAAGACAGACTTTGCTATGTTGCCCAAGTTATTTTTATAGACTTCTGGTGCATTTTATTAAACAATTGTTAGACTTATGCCCCTGTAACTTCCATAGATTATTTTAAAGCATTAATTTATAGTAATACAAATCAGTTCTTAAAGCTTTTCGTTTTTAAATGTGATTTTTAAACAAAATTAGCCTTTTACAAACAAAATTCAACACTAATTTTTCTTTAAAACTAAATTGTTTAGAACTAAGCCAATTTTATTCATCATTTTCACTTATTAGAGTACAATTAATAAACAGTAAAACGTTCCGGTCTATAGCTGCTCTCGAGCCCTAATAATGTGGACCTGAATGTCAAATACTATTAAGCTAAGAAAAACAGGTTTAAACATTTTATTAAAATTTTTTCTACTCACTTACTTTATTAGAATCCAGGACTGTAATCAGGGTTCCTAATCTCTTCCTTACTTCTCTTGTGGTTCTCCTTTGGGTGATTTCAGAAATCTATGTTTTGCATTTAACAATATATAGGTAGTATTCATGAAATATTTAAAAAGGCGCTAGTCGTAATTTTTATTTCAGCTACTGCTAAAACAACATAAAGCAGATGAACGGTTGTTATGGCGTTCAGCAATCGCCACTCACGATCCTTACAATGCGTCAGAGACCCTTAATCCGATTATATGGGCACAATTTACCCCCACTTTTCGTTTGGGCGTTTCCCCCAAAAACATAACTGGCATTAATATGTAAATTAAGTACTGTATATACTTAAAATTACCACTTTGACTACACATTCTTGTTATGCACAACTTAAATATTCAAAATACCTAAAAATCCTAAAATTGATTCTTTTTTGTCAATTTTGACTGTCTTTTCGTACTTTGCATATGAGAAGTCCGCGTAAAATGATTCAAGATAACGTCATTTATCCTGCAACTTTACTGAAGAGTAGATTTATGTGATATTTGCAATTGACTGTTTCAACTTAAAAAAACACAAAACAAAAAATAGATATGAATCTTGAAAAGTGTCACATTAATTATTAAGTCATTTACAGAAGGGTGCCGAAGAGGCCTCAGGTTCTTATTAAGGGACATTCATAAATAATAGGAAAGCTAGTGATTTGTAAAGAAATATTAAAGGTTGTACAAAGTAATTAGCTTACAAAATGCAAACTAAAATAAATAGTAATAGAGAAAAGCTTGAATATGTAAACAAAACAATGACCACTGATTCAAAATATCGTGTATATAATGCAAATGTACTACTTTATTACTTTCTCTACCACGTACTTAGCAGGCAGAGGAAGTGTTGCATTCCATCCAAAAATTTAACATCAAGATTTCACAATAAATACATGTTTTAAGCCCCCCTGAACCACAAAAAGCATTTTTAGAAAATGTCCATGTGTCTGTGTGTGTCTGCCTGTTTGACTGTCTGTCTGTGGACAATATAACTCAAACACGAAAAGCTGGTTGTATACCAAACTTGGTATTTAACTTAAGTGTCTTCCAAGGTGCGACACGAAGATTTTCAAGAAAACCTTCCACCCCAAGCTACCCTTTACATGGAAAAGTTTTCCTTATTTTTTATTTCATAAAAAATGGCTCCAACGATTTTGATTAAAATACCGTATATTCAAGATGTTTGTATGGAAACTAAAACGTATATATTGCATTTTCTGGAAATATCCTGTAAGATATCTTCATTTTGAATTATTTCTGTATAATAACTGATAAACCGTGAATCTAACTGTACAAAAAAAAATGTAGATTTCGTTTATGTGAAATAAAATGTTTCGTGGCGTTAACCATTTCCGAGATATTCTTTTTTATTAGTTTGAATTTTGAAATACTGTAGTGTATATCGTGTGTATTGTCACGCCAGGCACGTTATTGTGTCGTTTGATGACAGTATTGTTGTGATAATTCTTTCGGCTTTGGGTTTGAAGTTCGTCTGGCGTGACGACTCATCAGCTTCTGGTTGGCGATCCTGTCAAAGGCGGAGAGAGTGGGGGAAGTGAGCGTTACTTTTTTGTGTGTTGTGTGTTGAGCGTCACTTTTGGTCGAGTGTTGGGTCTGAAAGGTTGTATGTGAAATCGTGTGAATGTAGCCTCGTGTGTGTAGCATCTCCCCTCAATTTCTTCCTTTTTATCTTTTGTGTGTGAGATGTAGGGGCACCGTGCTTAACCATAAGTAATGTGATTAATGTGAAATTCTGTGTATTTTGTAATAACTATCCCACGCCTGCTCTGAAATGTGTTGTTTAAGATTCTGGTCATCTTACTGCCTCTGCAGCTATGCCTCCCAATGTATATGCTGGGGTAATTAAAATATAATATCTAGTTGCAAACCTTTTGACCTCACCCCAATATGTAACAATACTTATACCTTTTACAAGCAGCAGGTTGCAATTCACTTTTTGCTCGTGGTAATGCAAAGAGAAGGAAATTTGAAAACCACAGCATAGCGATGTAATAAATGCGTATCAAACCATTTCTGAAAATGTTTATCTCTATTAACATGAAACAGATAAAAGAATAAGCTTTTGTAAAAATAGTTTCTAGAAGAGTGGATAGAAAAAAATCACATAAATATAACACATGAGCTTTTATTCAAGTGGCAAATTACTATTTGTTTTTTCTCGTGGTCAGACAAAGAGCATGGAATTTCACACGGTGACCCGCTTTTTAAAACTCTGATTTATCTCTTTAACCTTCTGTATTCTTCTTATATCCGCAGCGAAATGTGTAATGAAAGTTTATCTCCATTAACAAGACGTAGATAGAAGAAGAATATTTTGAAAGAACAGGTTGTAGAGGAATGCACAGTGTGCAATGCATCATATGTTTGTTCATTAATTTGTGTTTTTTTTACTCTTTCCACCGGTTTCACTTTTTACCACATTCCAATTGCGTGACGCCGTTGTTCTTTATCTCTCTATTCTTCCTCCTCAACTGTAATTCACTCCTCCAAGCTTGTTTTTCTTCTTTCTGGTGCAGCCCACTCAAATATTTGTCTTGGAATTCTTCCTTCTTCCATTCTTTTAAAGTGTTGATGCCATTTCAATTATTTATTTTGGATATTTTCTAATATAGTTCCAAGTATAGTCATGATTTCCTTAATTCTTTCATTCCTTATTCTATCCAAACGAGAAATCCCAACAGAACGTTGAAGAAGTTAGTTTCTGATTAAGGAGTTGTATTGTACTTCAACTGTTGGGGAACCGAACTTGAAGTAGTAGACGCACGTATGGTAAAACGTTTCCGGTAGCCTTTGCCCCCAGAAAAATGTTTAAAAAAATATTAACTTTGTAATTTTTGACTGTTTCTTTAAATATTATATATTTATGTTTGTCTCGTCTGCGTCAGCATTTATATATTTTTAGAGACATGAATGTCTTAGCAGGGAGCGGTGCGACTGAAGAATGTAGGCTTACACAGATTATAATTTTACTTCACTCCTTTTATTAGTACTTGATACGATTAAAACATCACTTCACTGATATAGAGAGCTATGAGATTCTTTTTATTATTTAGATTAGCTGTGAGATTCTTTTGTTAATTACTTGCACTTTTTAACACGTAAACTATTTTCGTCTCACACGAATACATATTAAACTTCTCGAGGACGCATCTCGCGTCCGGTTAAGAACACTGTTTACAACTACGCGTCCAGTTATGAGCGCTGTCTACAAGCAACTGAACTCTGAATTTAAAAATTTTGCTATATTTCAGTTTCTGGTTGGCTAATCCTAGTCTAATAGAATACCTTCATTTAACCTAAGCTTTTTTCTGGTTGTTGATTGGCTATTTTATGAACTGTCACAAAAGTTACATTATTGTTGCTCCAAGAATGACTAGTAGCATTAAACCTTCTAATTCATTATTGCCTCAGGGCCACCTCATTGTTACCTCATTGTTAGCAACTTTTAACCTATTATTGTCACAGCTCCTACATTATTAAATAACGTAATACATTCACATTATATTATTGAACATGTGTACAATAATATAAACATATACAATGATTGTAATATACACTTTTTATATCTTGTTACATACATATATTGCTTTTAGGCGGGCTGTTATTGAAATGTATATATATATATATATATATTATATAATTAGACTGAAATTATTTAAGTGTTAAAAATACTGTCTCAACGTCCAAGACAATTCATTTCTAATGCCATCAAGCGCCTCTTCTTCTCTACCGATAACGGGCCATACTTCTAATGCTAGAACACAACACTTTTAATTAAGGTATTATATAATTGTAACTTAGTGCACTTTCGAATTTTCCTTCTCCAGAATATTGAATTTAGTTTAAATATTAATTGTTTTCCTTGAAATATCCATTCTTTTATTAGTTTCTTTATTAAGTATAGTAAATAGGGGAAGTATTGCATTCCAACCAAAAATTAGATACTGAGATTTCACCGGAAATACATGTTTTGAGGACCTCTGAATCCAAAAAAGCACTTTTAGAAAAAAGATTCTGGTGTGTCTGTCTGTGCGTGTGTGTGTGTCTGTGTGCCTATGAACAGCATAACTCAAAAGCGAAAAGTCGGATAAATACCAAACTTGGTATTTAGATTCCATATCTTTCAAAGATGCGACACGAAGATTTTCAGAAAATCCCCCCACACTAGACTACCCTTTACATGGAACATTTTTCGAAAATGTTTAGTTTCTCAAAATTGGCTGTAACGATTTTGATTAAAATATCATATATTTAAGATATGTCCATTACAAATAAATTGTAAATGTTGAATTTTCTGGAATGTCCCCAAATGTCCTCTTATTTCTGAATGGCTTTATATAACTGGTAAACCGTAAGAGATAGACACAAAATTTTTCTGTACAAAAAATGTAGAACTCGTTAAAATTCACAATTTATGTCATATATATATATATATATATTGTTTTGTGGAGTGAACCATTTACGAGATATTCCTTGTTATTCGTTTGAATTTTCCAATACTTATACTTTTTCTCAAATAGCAATTCGTTATTGGTTTTTATTTTCTCTACTACGTATACTAAGTAGGGGAAGTATTGCATTCCATCCAAAAATTTCAAATTAAGATTTCATTGGAAATACATGTTTTGAGGCCCCTGAATAAAAAAGCATGTTTAGGAAAAGATCCGTGTGTGTGTCTGTGAGTCTGTGCCTGTGTGGATATGTGTCTGTGTGTCTATGAACAGCATAACTCCAAAACAAAAAGTCGGATAAATACCACACTTGGTATTTAGGTTTAATATCTTTCAAAGATGCGACAAAAAGATTTTCAAGAAAATCCCCCCACCCCAGACTACCCTTTACATGGAATATTTTTCGAAAATGTTGATTTTTTTTCAAAAATGTGTAAGGATTTTTATTAAAATCTCATATTTTAAGATATTTTTATGGCAAATAAAATGTATATCATGAATTTTCTGGGAATGTCCCCGAAAGTCCTCTTCATTCTGAATGACTTTCGCGTAACTGGTAAACCGTAAGAGATGGACAAAATTTTATTACACAAAAAGTTAATATTTTATAATTAACTACTAAGAGGATTATTTTTCTCGATGGTCGCAGACTATGTGTCTTTTCCAAAGAGGTTAGCTTGGTGGTCTGGGAGTGCGGAATCTTATTTCATTGTGTATGATAACGGTTTCTGCATTGTGTGAAAATTGTGTAGCGTTTGCTATTAAACAACTATGGGGCATAAAAGAAGCCACAAAGGTTTAAATTTTAACCTACACAAGTTACTCGACAATTCGACTGATGATTGTTCCACCACCAAAGGGTACTTACAGTCTATGGAGAACTTGGAAGACTGTCATGGTGCGGTTAAGGAAGCCAGATGTTCCACCGATGCTTCACGTCCTTTTTGCGTGAATATCCGAGGATGTTTCATCCGTCATTAGGAACAGACGGGTCCTTACGAAATTACAATTATAAGGGGTAAAGGGCGTAAAGCTCTTATAGATCATTGTACAATTACAGGGTGTAACAGAAATGTACGCCACAAATTGCAGAATACATCCTCACACGTAGACGAAGAAATTATGTTATATGAAAATGGGTTCTGGAAATGCTTTGTTACCATGTTACAACTCATATTCTCAAACTGTTAATCATGGGAAGCACACACGAACAGAACTTGGGAATCATGGGGAACATGCACCCTTTGTTACGTCTGGTTACGTCCTCATTATCGTAGGTGCGCCGACAGTGTTTTGTTTTACATGTCTCAGTTGCCATACGACTTACGTCATTGCTTGTTTACAGGTAACATCAACTGTTCCAGTGAGCAGTACGACCTTGGCAAGCACACGGGTTATTACGTACTAGTAGAGTTGATTACAGCCTTGGCTCGTTCAATTGCAGTGTAAACAAATGCAGACATGGCAAATGCCCATTTCATGTATGGATTAGCAGACGGCAATGGCGCTTGCTCTCAACGTTTGTAACGGAAGAGAATTCCAGGACGAATGTGCCCCGACAGGAAAACGTTTGAAGCCATTGATCGTCGTCTTAGGGAACATGAGGCATTTCAGCCTAATACTCACGACCGGGGGAGGCCTAGGAGGATACCGCAACGGGAGGTGTAAATCCTTCAGGCAGTTGACGACGACCCTAGTGCCAGTATAAGACAAATAGCTGCAACAATGAATGTTGACCACATGTCTGGCGAGTGCTCCACGAGGTCCGGCTGTATCCATACCATTTACAGCGTTGCAGGCACTATTAGCAGCTGATTTTCCTGCACATGTACGCTTCTGCGAATAGTTTATGCAACAAAGTGTCCACCCTAATTTTAGTGCAACGGTGCTGTTCACATATGAGGCGTCGTTTCAACGTGATCAGATTGTAAATTATCACAATCGGCATGTATGGGCTGACGTCAAACCTCGTGCAACTGTTGATGCAAGTCATCAACAAAGATTTTCTGTCAATGTTTGGGCCGGCATTGTTGATGACTGTTTGTAGGACCTCACTTTCTTCCACCCAGGCTAAACTTTAGCTGTGCGACAAAATATGTACTTCATGCACGATGGAGCACCTCCTCATGTTAGTGTTAATGTCCATCGACTTCTAAATAACAGATTCGGTAACAGATGGATTGGTAGAGGTGGACCAATTGCCTGGCCTCCACGCTCCCCGGACCTAAACCCACTATACTTTTATTTGTGGGATCATTTGAAAGCTCTTATGTATCGAACCCCAGTACCAGATGTTGTCTCCGTGTCCGTATTATGGAAGGCTGCGAAATAATACGCAATACTCCAGGGGTACACCAGCGCATCCGGGATTCACTTTGACGGCGCGTTGACGCATGTATCAATGCTCACCGAGGGCATATTGAACATTTCCTATGAGAAAGAGTTGCATGTGGTATGCTGGTACATTTTGTTCGTGTGTGTTTCCCATGATTAATGAGTTGCAGAAAATGAGTTGTAACATGGTAACAAAGCGTTTCCAGACCCATGTTCATACAACATAACTTCTACGTGTGAGGAATGTGTCCAGCAATTTGTCCCCTACGTGTTTTATACATCCTGTATGTCATAAAAATAAGGGGAGGTAAATAAAGTAGTTTAAAATGTTACCTTGCAACATCGGGGAGCCAGATAAGTTTTTAAAAATAGAAATATTTTACAATTATTGAAAGGGAGAAATTTCGTAAAAATCTTCGTTTTTCATCCATTAAGGATGCCGTAGTCGAATGGAAATTTGGTATGTGCAACTTGTAGTTTCATGAGTTATGCTGTCCACAAACAAACAGGGACAAACACATATGTTTTGTCTCTTCGGAGGATCTAAAAGCTGTATAACGTCTTGCAGACTTTACACATTCTAGTCAAATATTATCCTGCTTCTATTTTCGCCACGTTTAATTCAAAATAAAAGGCTTTATTTTCAGCTCAGATAAAGGCAGTAATAGCTGGGGTCACGACTTCATAAAATTGTGCTGATAAGTGCGGTAATTATACCTTAGTGCACCAACCAGCACTAAAATATGTAAACAAGACGGTAGGTAATGACATGCCGGGTTATTATTTATTATTTTCGGAAGCAAGAGCCTGCCGTGTTATCACAAAATCGTTAGAAGAATGCGCCTACAGCATGCTGCAGACTTGCTAATCACGTATTTCCTGCATCGGAAACCGAATTATGCGTTTCCCACTCTTTAGTGCCATATTTAGGAAATTTGTCGCCTCTCGTTAAAACTGTGACTTAAATTTACGGTATGTTTCATTTTACAAAGCAACTAAGTGAGTTATTAAATACCTAAACTGTTGTAATCTGTGTCTGTATTTCTCTGAATAGCATAATTGAAATGAAAAGTTTGAAAGGTTTCAATTTTCATAATATATTTTCAGGCATTTTAAAGGATACCAGATGGAGATTTTCAGAAAATACATCCCCCACAAGCTATTCTTTTACATGAAATAAAGACTTGTTATTTGTATGCTCTCAAACGTGGCTCTAATGATTTCGATCAAAATGTCAGGTGGTTTAGGCATTGAAATTATTAACAAAATGCATATCTTAATTTTTTGTAAATATAATCTAAGCCCTCTTCATACTCACTGAATTTTATTAAATGCAAAGTCTTAAGGGATAGCGAAAGATTTATTACAGAAACAATGTAGAATACTGTTAAAGTTACAATCATAGCACGCAACACTTTTATCACCTTTAGAATCCTCCCAAGTATTCTCCAACTTTAATTTGTGAATAGTTTATGTTGCCAGACCTTCGCATTAACTCTTACTTGTGGAACGGAGCCTTTTCTGCCGGTTTTCAGGGTTCTCGTTAGGCCTTCGCAGCTGCTATAACGTATCCTTCGAAGCCCACCCTTTGAGACAGAAACCACAGAAGATTTTGAGGTGAATCTGTATTTCAACTTGCACCTTTCTAAGAAACATTCCAAGGTAAATGCAGAGAAATGTCCTTTTAGACTTATGATAATAATCCAGAATCGCCCAATAGAATAAGTATGTAACTTCTCTTATGTCATAAATCCCAATAAACCTATTACCTGGGCCTATTAATGCGCCATTGTAGGTTAGGGAAGTGCCTACATACAATGGGAATCTTTAAAGAGGAACCAGTATATATAAGGTGATACAATAATAGGTTATACAGGGTGGACCATTTAAGTTGAGACTGTACAGTATCTCTAAACTAAGTGTTGTAGAAAAAAATGTCTTTAATAAAAGTTGCTTGATATTATGGGGGAAAGTAAATGTCATTAGTCGTGTTTTATTTGGAAATGGTTTATAAGAAGCTGTTTGTTTTGTGATGAAGAATAAGGAAACAAAATAAAAAGTGTTGGTTCCTAATTACTAAACATAACTTGACCCTCAAATGGCCATCCCTGGATAGTCCAACCATTCATTGCGCTCTTCGTACACAGCCATTCAGAATTTTCGTTGTTATTTACTTGATGTAAGAACAATTGCAAAGTGCTTTATACAAATGTTGTTTAGGAGTGGGAAAACAACATAAAAAGGTGGGTTACCATTAAAAAACTAAATTGACCCTAAAATGACCATCATAATGTGTTCCACATAAAAGAGACTAATGGCATTTACTTTCCCCATAATATCAACCAACTTTTGTTCAAGACATTTCTTTCTACAACGCTTAGTTTTAGAGACATTGTACAGTCTCTTAAATGGTCCACCGTGTATAATGAAGACAAAACTGCCTCTCATGTACTCTTCAAATGCAAAGTATTATGTAGGAGAAGACATGTATAACTTTCTGAGTTTGGTAAACCCAGAAAAAGATCCTCCTTTGAATACTTAGTTAGTAATCCACTTTTCCTTGTTAAAGGAACAGGTCTATTTAACTAAAATTATAAAGTGTACCCTTACCGTGGACTTCTGTAACACCTGACCGGTCTGAACCACTAATTACTTCCAGTCTATCAAAACGATAATCCTCCCCCCTTTCCCAGTTCCAATCTTACACAAATTATTACACGAAGTTTTAAATAAGAAATTATTATACAAATATTTAAATTGCTACAATCATATAATTTATCGTTATTAACATTAATGAAATTAATCGTTTCCCTGTTATTATCATTATCATTCGCCGTTGCTACTTCTTATTAATCACTCGTGTACAAATTTATTTTATGTACCTATATATTACTGAATATTAATTACTATCGGAGTCTACCTATACTGTCTCAAATTCTTGGTTACATAATATGCAAAGTTTCACATTTTGTAGTACCTTCCGCTTAGTGTTTAGAGATGCAAGTCTGTTAATTGCAGTTTATCTGTGTTCACGAACAGAGAACACCTATTGGGGCGTTTTAATCAGCAGTGTGTGGTTCAATTTGGGTTGCCTATGAAATATGTATAACACGCGAGGGTCTTGATTGACATCCACCTTCTTGCAGGTAATTTAAATTTAAGACCCATGAGAACATAGCAGGAAATTGATGAAAACGCGGGCGGAGTTCCAGACGCCGAGTAGTGGAAGCGAGGAAATGCTGCTTTGAAATTGCGGAAAATGATTTGTGGAGTTTGCAAGAAACGATTTGTTCGATCAAGGTTAAAATCGGTAATGTCAAGTTAATATTTCTCAATCAACAGTAACTTTCCTAGCGAATAACATAGCTAGGAGGATTTCTAACTCAGCTGTATCAGAGAGAGGCCATTTTTGTGGCCTTCAAAAGATGAGCGGGTTTTAGTGCTAGGATGGAACAAATACAAACGTAAATAAACCATCTATAAAGAGGAACTCAGAGACACAGCGATGTTGACATCGGATACACTTTACCCAGAAAGTGAAATGAGACATAGTGGTTCTTTCCACAGGTACTGTCTGTTCACCGATGCTTTAGCTAGTGGGTGAGGGAGCCCCTTCAAGTAAATACGGTTTAGTTACAGGAAGGAGGTGGTATTTACTTGATATGAGGTAAGTGAGGGGTAAAGATGTGCGATAGTGAAATACTGTTGGCTGTTTTCCACTATCCCGCCACGCGCAGCACGAGTTTAGCATGCTGCGTACCCCTATCACTAGCTAAAGCTTTGCTTGAGAGATAAGTCACCCTACCCCACTAGCTAATGCGTCACTGAACAGACAATAATTATTTAGTTTGTCACAGCAGGCTTCACTTCTCATTTTGATTTCGGCACCGATATGGTCGGCAGCGATTTCGCGTCTAATTACGCTCAGGACACCTTAGAACTTTCTTCTCTCATCTATTAGTCAGTTTCTGTAACCCGCCAATTTTATAGGCCAAGTGATCTGCATCCCTACTCACATGATGCTTCATATCATTTATTCGTCGTGTTGTTTCACTCCTACATCTTGATGGTGGAGGTTTTTATAGGAGTCAAATCGCTTTGAAATACAGTTCTGCAGAGGAGAAAGTTTTATTCTGAAAGGCTATATACCACATACATATAAATCAATATCAAACAAGAATTCTACATAATCATTTAATTCAGCAAGAAAGATGTTAGAATATTTAGCAGCCAAGAAATGTACAAACCAGATTGTAACTTAGATAAGTAAGGGACGGGCGAGCCAGCCGATTCCAGGTAAAAGGTAATTCTAAGTAGAGCCCACCACCTTTCACCAAGCTAATGAGCAAGGAACTTGAAGCAATAAAGGAAAGAGACAGATATATTGAATCTGCTTCCGGACGTGTCACTGGAACACGTGTGCGAAAAGTTTTGGAGCAGAATATTTTCATACACAATATGGTAACGCAGTCTGAGGACCAATTAGAAATGTCGTTACATTCTAAGGCGCGAAGGTGAGCGTCACTAAATTGAGGTATAAAAGGGGGAAGAAAGCCCCAGATTTGCACTCTCTTATGGAATTTCGTCGACACACAATGATACTCTCTGGATACTCTGGTAATTATACAATGGGAAAGCTATCCGCCCATAAGTATTTATTTGATAATAAACCACATTTTTAAGGGAAATGCAGTGTATTTTAATTTGTCTCACCTACAAAACCCCCGAGTGAAATTAGTTAGATAGGTAACTTATTAGGAATGGAGAAATCAGCAGCCGCTGAGTAACAATAGCCTGAGACGAGGGCACGGCAGCAGAGGGCATCAATCAGAGGACCAACACTTTCTCGCTATAACTTCCTGTCAATCACTTTAGCGTCGATTGTTACGCTTGGCTAAGAAAGAAACCAAATTCCTCCCACACATCAACAACAAAGGACAGAAACATTTTCGAAACAAACCTATTAACCAAAATATGACACAGGTAAATTCGCAAGTACAGAAATAGGTACTGTGCGACTGAATTTCCTCCTGACTCCTAGCTCCAAGAGTTAATTACGGAGACACAGACGTTAGTATGGCAGGGTGAACCCTCATATCGGACAGACTTTTGTTAGGGCATGTACACTGACCTGCATAAAACGTGGTCTGTTCCCCTAGATCGCAATATTGTGTTTCCTTCCAAAAGGTTTGGGATTCTGTGGTTTTCTCTGATTGACAAAGGCGAATGCTAGAGTGATGTATTCTACCACGACTCTACTCTTTCCCCCATTTCCTCTCATTTCATTACCTTTAATGTTTCATGTCCACTTCAGGGCTGTGATTCGATTCGTGAAGGACAAATGGCGCGGAGGCTTGTGTTTTGGAAATGTTTCCCCAGTCCCACTGGAGGGACGATTCCGAACGGCCCTCCCATGGCCAGGTGGTCAGGTCTGGAACTGTTAGGGAACTCTGCGCGTCTCTGTCCATTGCGCCGGTTTCGCTCTGCAACCTGTGTGCCTCCTGCAGATTCCTCACCTCATCCGTTCCTCCCGGGGGTGTACGCAGAATATATCCCTTGAGAGTCGCAGTGCTAGGTGTCCCCGCATTCACTAGTCCAGTCCTCCGTAAAGTTTCCACCTTGAGGTAACTAACATTTGGCTCCATCCATTCAGTAGGATTTCTGTGTGTGACGGCCTAAAAAACAATTCAGGGAACACATAAACGAGTCCAATGAACGAACCTATAATCGATACGAAATGAAGGGGTTCTCCGGATACCGCATCTTGAAAGATTTTCGTTACAATTTGTACTCAAATAAAGACTAAACCATTACAATATTATTCAGCCTTCTAGAGGAAGGGGTGAAGAATCATTTGCACAGGTAGTTAAACTGGACGAAAGCTACAACATTTATATGAGAGCTTTCATCAGCGACTGGAGGCGAAAGTTAAAGTTGTTGCTGGACAACAAACAACAATAAGATAACCGACATTAAGAAAACGGTAGTATAATTTGAAAATAAAGGGTCTTTCAACAAGAGTGCCCTATCTTTAACATGTGGTAGCTGCCGTTGTTATTCAGTTACAGCAGTCATTTTTTTCATGTGGTTACAGTTGTTATTGACAAATAGCCATGGAACGTTACAGAATTCAGCAACGCGTAGAAATTGTGAAAATTTATTATCAAAATGGATCATCTGTTCACCAAACCTTCCGTGTATTGCGTGATGCTTACGGTGTGCATAATCGTCCCTGCGAGAGAACGATTCGGCGTTTGAAGGATGAATTTGAAAGAAGTGGTTCTGTCAGCGATCAAAGAACGTCTGTACGTAATCGACGTAAGCGCTGCCACTAAAACTTAGGTGAGAGTGTACGCGAGAACGGAAACAAATCAATTGCTCGTTGAGCGCAAGAATTGGGGCTTTTGCCGACCAGAACTTGGCAAATTCTGCATCTGGACTTGAAGTTTCACGCTTACAAAATGGTGTTAACTCAAGAACTAAAGCTCAACGACCATAGGTTGCGCCGTGTATTCGTTGACTGGGCTATGGAGCAATTGGAAGCTGACCCGGATTTTTGTCGAAAAATCATCTTCAGCGACGAAGCCCACTTTTGGATGGATGATTGTGTTAACAAACAAAATTGCCGGTATTGGAGCAATCACAATCCAATGCAGATTCAAGAATGACCACTTCATACCCAAAAGCTTACTGTGTGGTGTGGATTTTGGTATGGTGGAAACATTGGTCCATATTTTTTCCAAGATGAAGATGGAGAAGTTCTAACTGTGAATGCAGAAAGATACCGGACTCTTATAGGGACTATTTTAGGCTCAATTAGATGGTATGGATCTCAGAAACATCTGGTTCCAGCAAGATGGTACCACATGTTACACTGCTCTCGAAACAATCGAACTTTTGAAGGAGAAGTTCAGAGGTTTCATCATTTCCCGTGGTGGTGATGTTAACTGGCCCCCGAGGTCATGTGATTTACCGCCGTTGGATTACTTCTTGTGAGGTTATGTTAAATCTCGAGTTTATGTCAACAAGCCAGAAACATTAATGATCTTATGAACAACATCACACGTGTTATTCGTGAAGTTGGACCTAATTTACGTTCTTCTGGAAAATTGGATCAACAGTATACGCGCAACCCAACGCAGTCGCGGCGGTCACTTAGCTGATGTTCTCTTACACGCGTAATGACATTAATTGTGTTCCAAAATAAAAAAAATAAGTAAACCTCTATCATTTATAGAACGTGTTTTATTTAAGTTCAACGATAGGACACTCTTGTTGAAAGACCCTATATAAGGTTTACACTCACATGACTTTCTCTACTCTTGTACAAACTATTTATACAAACTCTTATTCTCCATCTATTTCATATTAATCGAGATAAATACTTACAGAAACGATCTTTTAACATGCAAAAGGAATTACATTTTACACATAGCGACCAGTTCTAAAATATTTGACTATCGCTAAAGGCGTACTATGTTCCCCTTGTTTTGTATTTGCAAGGGCAATATAGAAATACAGTAGCCTTTAAGCATAGACAATAATCTTAATAGCTGGGTGCTAGGCGCAGCACAATTTCCTTTGCCACATATTAATACTACTTGCATATCCAGACAAAAAAAATCTGATATGTTACACTCACATGACTTTCTCTACTCTTGTACAAACTATTTTTACAAACGCTTATTCTCCATATGCTTCATGTTAATCGAGATATCGAGATGTTAATCTTATTGCTAATTTTCTTGTAGATGCAAGGGGAATTAGCTTTAAGCGTTTAAGAGCTGGTTGCTATGTGGAGTATTCCATTCTCTTTGCATTACCAGGACAAAAAAAATGAATAACGAATTTGAGAAAAAGTATAAGTATTGGAAAATTTAAGAGAATAACAACCAATATCTTGAAAATGGTTCACTTAACAACAAAAAATGTATATTACATAAATTGTGTATTTTAACGCGATCTACATTTTTTGTGTAGTAAAATTTTGTCTATCTCTTATGGTTTGCCAGTTATGCAAAAGTCGTTCACAATGAAGAACACTTTTGGAGATATTCCCAGAAAATTCGAGATATACATTTCATTTGTCATGAAAATATCTTAAACATATGATACTTTAATCAAAATCGTTAGAGCCACTTTTGAGAAAATTAAAGTTTTCGAAAAATTTTCCATGTAAAGCGTAATCTGGGGTGGGGGATTTTTTTGAAAACCTTCGTGCCGCATCTCTGGGAGATACTGAACCTAAATACCAAGTTTGGTGTTTATCTGACTGTTCGTTTCTGAGTTAGGCTGTTCACAGTGAGACACACAGACACACGCATGGACATGTTTCCAAAAATGTTTTTTTTTTTTTTTTACTTTCTCTACTGCGTATAGCAAGTAGGGGAAGCATTGTATTCCACCCAAAATTTCGATACCGCGATTTCACCGGAAATACATGTTTTAAGACCCCCTGAATCCAAAAAAAGCATTTTTGGAAAAATGTCCGTGTGTGTGTTTGTGTGCGTATCTGTGAACAGCATAACTCAGAAACGAACCGTCGGATAAGCACCAAACTTGGTATTTAGGTTCAGTATCTGCCAGAGATGCGACACGAAGGTTTTCAAGAAAATTCCTACCCCAGAGTACCCTTTACATGGTACATTTATCGAAAATTTTGATTTTCTCAAAAATGGCTCTAACGATTTTGAATAAAACATCATATATTTAATATACTTTCATGACAAATAAAATGCATATCTTGAATTGTCTGGGAATTTCTCCAAAAGTATTCTTCATTGTGAACGACTTTTCCGTAACTGGTAAACCATAAGAGATAGACAAAATTTTACTACACAAAAAATGTAGGTCGCGTTAAAATACACAATTTATGCCATATACATTTATTTTGTTGAGTGAACGATTTTCGAGATATTGCTTGTTATTTCCTTAAATTTTCCAATACTTATACTTTTTCTCAAATTCGTTATTGGTTTTTTTTGTCCTGGTAATGCAAAGAGAATGGAATACTCCACATAGCAACCAGCTCTTAAAATATTTGTCTATAGCCTAAAGCCTACCATATTCCTCTTGCATCTACAAGAAAATTAGCAATAAGATTAACATCTTGATATCTGGATTAACATGAAGCATATGGAGAATTAGCGTTTGTAAAAATAGTTTGTACAAGAGTAGAGAAAGTCATGTGAGTGTAACACATCAGAATTTTTATTTTGGATTCAGGGGGCCTCAAAACATATATTTTCGGTGAAATCTCGGTATCGAATTTTTGGGTGGAATACAATACTTCCCCTACTTAATATACGTGGTAGAGAAAGTAACAAGGTCAATCTATATCTGTAAAATTAAACAATTAAAAGTAAATTAATAAAATAATGGGGAAAAGGCATAACGCTAAACTGTAAGAGATATTGCATATATTACACTAAACTCAGATAAAATATTTTAATATTTCAATATGTCTGATAAAATATATGTATACATACACACATGTAATCTTTAGCCTTAGTAGTTCGAAAATTGTAATTTAGTTAAATGCCACTGAAACACTGTACAAGGTTAAAACTGTCTAATTACGGAGAACGTGTAATTGGAAAAATCACATTTACAGTTGATACTCTACGGGTTTGTCGTTACTCGTTATAAAATATTATTTCAGTAGGAGAAATATTCACATGCGGAAAACTTTATTCAATATTTGCACATTTATAATCCGCTTAACATTAAATTTAAAACTGGAAATCTAACGCTTTCAGTAGATTCGTTAAAAAAAAGAATCATTTGCCATGCAACCGTGATATAAAACGCCATGTTTTTGTAATTTTACGTATAGCTCATAACTTCTCAGAGAGGCTAATGGGGAAGGACATATTCCAGACTATGAAAACATTTTCAGTGTAAAGGGCAACTTGTAGTCTCGTTTACGCGTACAACTGTATCACGTTTTTTATTGTTAACTTTGTTAATGGATATTCTATTTACTTTTTCTGCGGAAGTGCATAGTCAATTTACATTTCAAAACAAAATTCTGTCACTATTTATAAAAAGGAAACATAGGGGAAAAAAGTTAAAAGCATGCAAAATAACTAGAAGCGTTTGCACGAACTAATGCTTCTGTTCCTTGCATTTCGTTGTAAACAATGAATTGAAACAAAATCTAGTGTAGGAAAGCTAGGTGTACTGATATAGATTCAGCTCATTTTATGTCCTGGCAGCATTTCATGTGAGCCATTATATTGTCGAATAAAAAACAGATGGCACAGGTGTGAAGGGTGCTACAGCCCGTACTCACTGCGTAGTGCGTTCATGTTTTATTGTGTTAATGTCGTATTATGTTCGTACTGTCCCCAGCGACATTTTGTCTCGAAGACTGTGTCGAAAGTAGACCTTATAAATGTGTAGTTTGCTTTCCGAGCATAAACCTACGCATTTTTGTACAATATACAGGGTGGTTTATGAAGAAATGACACATTTCTTTCTTTAATTATTCTATTCGAAGTTCACTCAATGCCCCGATTTTAGCACCAAATTAAGCGTATGTTCTGGATCTTCGATTGCCTGTCACTAGATGAGTTGTTCATGTTTTATTCGTAATTGTTGGTTTTATTGTCGGCAACTGTTTTTAAGATTTTGTTTTAATCGAGTGAAAATTGAGTACACATTAAATGCACGACTCTTCCTTGTAAAGCAATACTGGATGACGAATTCAATTACAGCTACTCAAAGGGCATACCAGAGAGAATTTGGTATCGATCATCCCCAAAGAAACACAATATTGGGACTTGTAAACAAATTGGAAACAACTGGATCTCTAGGAGTGAACAAGGCAAAACTCGTTCATCTAGGCTTCCCACGGTTGTTGACGTAAGAGCACGTCTGGATCAGTCACCCAAAAAATCATTATGACGTTTGTCGCAGGAGACAGGGTAGAGCTATTCAATGTGTCACAGAACTGTGAAAAGTGCAGGCCTAAAGCCATATAGCATTATGGTTGTCCATCAGTTACAGGAGCCAGATAAGGATATACGACTGAATTATTGTCGTTGGTTTCAGGCGTTCATTGTGCAAAATCCTGCCATATTGTCCATCACATGGTTCACAGATGAAGCATGATGCCATTTATGCGGCTGTGGGTGACCGATCCAGTCGTGCTCTTACGTCAACAACCGTGGGAAGCCTAGATGAACGAGTTTTGCCTTTTTCACTCACCAGAGATCCAGTTGTTTACAATTTTTTACCAGTCCCAATATTGTGTTTCTTTGGGGGGGATTCCGAACACTAACTTCTCTCTGGTATGCCCTTTGAGTAGCTGTAGTTAATTCGTAATCCAGTATTGCTTTACAAGGAAGAGTCGTTCATTTAATGTGTACTCCATTTTCAGGTTGACTAGAACAAAATCTTAAAAACAGATGCCGACAGTAAAACTAACAATTACGAATAAAACATTAACATCTGAGCATCTAGTGACAGGCAATCGAAACTCCAGAACATGCTGCTTAATTTGGTGCTAAAATTCAGGCACTTGGCGAATTTCGAACAGAATATTTAAAGAAAGAAATGTGTCAGTTCTTCATAAAAATCCCTATATAATAAAGATAAACCCTAAAATTGTTTCCAATATGTTTTAAAAATAAGATGTATTGCATTCACATGATGTTTTCCTACTCATTCTCATAGAAAACGTATTCTTCTAACTACTTGTTAATAGAGATAAACCTTTATCACATACTTCCTTATAAGCATAACGAGAATAGAGTAGACTAAACGGATAGTCATATTTTTAAAAAAACAGATCGCTATGTGATGTTTGAAATTCCATGCTCTTTGCTTGACCATGAGAAAAAAGCGAAGTGGTGCCGCGATGACGAGTACGACTCGCATTCGAGAGGCCTTAGATTCGATCCCTGTCGACCGCCCAGTCTGGTACATGGGTTTTTCATAGTTTCCCCGGGTCGGCAGGCGATTGCTGGGGTGGTTTCTTCGCTACCACGATTTCCTTCCCATCATTTAACTTTCATTCCGTTCCCTTCTCATCTTTCAGATGTGCTTCTAGGTTTCGTGGCGCATGGCGGTGCTCTCAGATGTATGCTCAATATAAAGTGCATTTCGTGTGGACAACAGAGGGCTGCTTGATTGGTGGGTCGTTCATAGCCCTCTCTCGGTGGCCATCATAGTGGGATCGGTCGTTAGGGACATTCGCACGCCTTTGTGGGCTATGTGACTGGCCTGTAGCCTCCTGTGGATCCTTTATCTCATCCCTTCCTCCTGGGAGGTAGTAGCCGCAATCGATCTATGCAGGTCGCAGCGCGCGAGGTGTCCTCCTCCGTTGAATCACCTCTACCTATACGAGAAAAGACGAATAGCGACTTACCACTTGAAAATGAATAAGTATTTCAATATTCAAAACAATAATAAAAAATATATTGGAAATAATTAACGTAAAAATACTGTGTTTGACATGAGTTGTGTGTTTTAATGAGGTTTTCATTTTTCTGTAGTAAGTTTTTGTCTATGTCTAATGGGCTACCAATTTTACAAAAGTAATTCAAAATGAAGAGTACTTCACGGCTATTCACAGAAATTTCAAGCTGTATATTTTATTTGTCATGCAAATATTTTAAATATGAGGTATTTTAATCAAAATCTTTAGCACCCATTTTTGAGAAATCAAAAATAACGAAAATGTTTCTATGTAAAGGGCGGTTTGGGGTAGGGGAGTTTGTTAAAAGTCTTCGTGTCGCATCTTTGGAACATATTGAATTTGTGAAGTTTGGTATGTATCGAACATTTCGTTTTTGTTTTCGAGTTATGCTGTTCACAGAAACACACACACACACACACACACACACACACACATATGAACCTTTTTCTAAAAATGTGGGTGTTTTTGTTTTGGGGGCCTTTTTGTGGATTCAAGGGGACTTAACATTTCCGGTGTAATCTCGACATCAAATTGTTGGTAGCTTTTACTATAAATAGCTGACAGGGAAAGTAACATGAGACATTCTGAGAACCTGTATTTACGCATGTCTTGAAGTAATTTTGCACTGGAGGTGCAATAATACTAAAAAATATGTTCTACTGCATATCTTTATGTATAAAAATAATCAATAGGAGTCATGAATTGCACACCAGCCCCTTATAATTTTATTTTATGCAAACTGGATATTATAGACAATCTATAAGCATCAATCCTAGTTCCCGTCCCGAGTTAATATAACAACGCTCTATATCCGGGTTTAACTTTCTGGATGTCAAAAGATAATACAATTTTAATTCAATGTTAGAAAATAATAAGCTATAAAGCTGCCACGAATGCTAATAAAAATTAGTTTAGTACACAAACGGTATGGACCTGACTATAAATAGACCGTACAATCTGTGTTTCAAGCTTTCCTGTCCTTAGCTAGTTGGCAATGAGCAAAGCAACTGAGCTTGATCGTTAGCAAAGCAAGAGGGCACATGTACTAAACAAAATTCATAGCTAGCAAACCTGCTTGCCAAGTGTCGCGGAACTTTCCTGAACGACGAGCCTGCCTGGAGAATATTGAGTGAACAGTGGGCTTGGGCTTGTGCCCTTCGAGGGGCGCTCCCGGGAGGGAGGGACGAGGTGAGAGACACCGAGCGGCCGGAACCAGGAGTGACGGCACAGCAATGACAAGGTTCCTAAAATTTCCAGATTGAGACGCCCTGACAGTTGGGCAGGCAAACCGGGGACCCCACCCCAAACAGAGGAGCCAACGCCCCCACCAAAAGCGGCCTTATACCCTGGCAACCAGCCGAAGACCGAGAGACGGATAAGGTTCCACAAAGAGCATCCTTTTTCTCTGCCACGCCGCACACTTCCAACCCTGAATCAGACGTAATGGGGTTAAGGATGAATGAAATGAGAAATGGAACGCTATTCCGGGGCTGAGAGAAATCATACCAGCATTCGCCTGACGACCCGGAAAAACTCTCGAAAAAAAACCGTGGGTCAGATTGGGCGGTAGCCGGGAAGCGAACTAGGGATCTCTCGATCTCGCCATTACCGCGGCGCCACCTGGACGTAAACTGGAAGATACGTAGTTCAAATCTCGGCTATGACATTGAATTTTTCAACCTGATTCTATCTTTTCAGCCTTGTCCTACACACGGCTTGAGTGAAAGAGTCTTCTTGTTAATTGAGATGAACTGCCATTACAAACTTCGTTGTAAGTATAAGAAGAATGCAATAGCTCAAACGATAGTCAGATTTTTATGTGGTGTCCTTGAAACTCCACGCTCTTTGCATTACCACGAGAATTATGATTAGGAAGAATAATATTTAAGTATAGATTAAATTATTATTTTAAATTGAACAAACTAATGTATTGCATTCAATAACTTTCTCTTTTCAACATTCTAAAAATTATTTTTTCTAAATCTCATTTTTCTGTCTACTTCTTATAATCCAGATAAACTTGCAAATCACATTTAGCTCATCTGTGTGGTGTGGAGGTCTGCCTCACATTCAAGAGGTACCGAGTTAGAATCTCGCTTAAAGTGAAATACCTGGGTAAAGTTTTTTCCAGGGTTTCCTCTTATCCTGAGAAGATGAATGTTAGATTCTAATTTCTAGGGACCTCGGGCTCATTTGAGCATCATTTTAACTATTTCGTTCATTCACCGTTCGTAATGGCCTACCCGGTTAAAGGACTTTAATTAAATATTAAAAGGAGAAGTTCAGCTTTACATATTTCGTTGTAGTATACGTAGATAAAGCGATAGTCACATTTTCAAAAAGCATGTCACTACGTGTTGCTTTGTAATTCCATGCTGTTTGTATGACCGCGACAAAAATAAAACGAATAACGACTTCTCAGTTACAAAAAATATTCAAAACGATAACAAAAAAATAGCTGGGAATTAGTTAATCTCATAAAACATATGTATAACAAACTGCGTGCTTTAATGGGGTTTGCATTTCTTGTGTAACAAACTTTGTTCAATCTTTTAGAGTTTACCAATTATACAAAAGTCATTCAGAATGAGGAAGACTTTAGAGGCTCTTCTCAGTCAGTTCAAAATATATATTTCGTTTGTCATGAAAATATTTTAAACAGTGAGTATTTTAATCAACTTCATTAGAGCCATTTTTAAGAAAATAAATTTCGAAAATTTTTCCATGTAAAGGGTTATTCAGGAGATTTTCTTGAAAATCTTTGTCACATCTTTGAAAGATGCTCAACCTAAATATCAAGTTTGGTATTTAACCGACTTTTCGCTTTGGATTTATGTTGTTCACAGAGACGCAGGCATATGGAGCTTTTGTCCTAAAATATGATGTTTTGCATTCACATGATTTTCTCTACTCACTCGTCTTACAAAGCTTATTTTGCATCTATGTCATGTTAATACCGATAAACCTTCATCACTTATTTTCACAATTCGTTGTAGGTATAACCAGAACATATTAAGCTAAAGCGATAGCCAAATCCCTCAAAGCTGATCGCTACGTGACAGCTTTGGATTGGTTGGCTACGGAGGGCACTCGCCACTGATTCACATAGTGGATATTGTGCCTACGCCCCACAAGAGGGAGTCTCTGGGAGGAAGGATGAGGCGAGACAAGACGTAGTTTCCTGGTTCCGGACGTCCGGAACCAGGAAAAACGGCACCGGAATGGCAGGGTTCCTAAGTTTTCAGATATAGACTTCCCGTCAGACGGACAGGCAGACTGGGGACCCCACCCAGCACAGAGGATGTCCAACGCCCCTCAAGGAAGTTAGAATACTCCCGACAGTCAGCCGAAAGCTGAGGGACGGAAAAAGTCACAAAAGGCATGCTTTTCCCTTGTCACACTGCACCGAAATACCATCGCCGACACTTCAAAACCTGAAGGAGACCAACGGATGAAAGATGAAGTGAAATTAGAATGGAGATGAAATGGTGGTTCGGAAATTCGGGGATGTGAGAATCCTTACCAGCACTCGCCTGGCGTCCCGGGAAAACCCCCGAAAAAACCTATGGATCAGGAAGGACGACCAGGGGAATCCAACCCACGACCTCCGAAATGCGAGCCACAGACGTGATAGCTTTGAAATTCTGTTCTCTTTGTATGAACACGAGAAAGAAGCAAAGAAAGAAAGAGAGAGAGAAAATAGCTATTTGCAGTTGAGAGAAGTATAAAGTATTTGAAAATTCAAACTAATAACAAAGAAAATTTCAGAATAGGTAAAATATAAAAGTTATTTGACATAAAATAGAAACAAGATCTACAGATGTGCGGTAAGATTTTGTCTCTCTCTTACGATTTCCCTAATTATCAAAAGTCATTGGCAATAAAGACTAACTTACAGACTATTTCTAGAAAATAAAAGATATACATTCTATGTATCATGAGAATAGCTTAAACACATAGCTTTTAATCAAAATCCTTAGTCATTTTTGAAAGAATAAAAAATTTCGAAAAATGTCCAATATAAAGGGTAGTTTGGAGTGGAGGATTTTCTTTAAAATCTCAGTGTAGCATTCTTGGAAGAAGTTGAACTTAAACACCAAGTTCGGGTTTTAACCAACCTTTTGCTTTTGAGTTATGATATTCGTGGATACACAGAGACTTGGACCATTTTCTAAAAATAAATTCATTGTATTCAGGGGTCACAAACGTGATTTCTGGTGAAATTACGACATTGAATTTTCAGGTGGAACACAATACTTTCTCTACTTACTGTAGCTACGTAGTAGGGAAATTAAAAATGCTTACTTTGGATTCAGTGGCCTCAAAACGTGTATTTCCGTTGAATATCGTTATTCAAATTTTTAGTGGAACACAATACTTTCTGTAGTTACTGTAACTACGTAGTAGAGAAAGTAAAAATACTTTCCTTTGATTCAGGAAGTCTCAAAACATGTATTTCCGTTGAATCTCGTTATTAAATTTTTGGGTGGAATATAATACTTGCTCTACTTACTGTAACTACGTAGTAGAGAAAGTAAAAATGTGTTCTTTGGATCCAGGGATTCTCAAAACGTGTATATCCGGTGAATCTCGTTATTCAATTTTTCGGTGGAATATAATACTTCCTCTACCTC
This sequence comes from Deroplatys truncata, assembly GCA_030765065.1. Classification (NCBI taxonomy): domain Eukaryota; kingdom Metazoa; phylum Arthropoda; class Insecta; order Mantodea; family Mantidae; genus Deroplatys; species Deroplatys truncata. The sequence goes on from CM060985.1 coordinate 47,575,931, forward strand.
CTGTAGCTACGTAGTAGAGAAAGTAAAACTGCTTTGTTTGGATTCAGGGGGTCTCAAAACGTGTATATACGATGAATCTCGTTCAATTTTTGGGTGGAACATAATACTTGCTCTACTTGCTGTAACTGCGTAGTAGAGAAAGTAAAACCGCTTTGTTTGATTTCGGGAGTCTGAAAACGAGTATTTCCGTTCCGAGTATTAATCTCGTTATTCAATTTTGGGTGGAATATAATATTTTCTCTACCTCGTGTAACTACGTAGTAGAGAAGGTAATAATGTCGTGTACCTCAATATTTTGTAATTACTTAACTTCAGAGGAGGGCAACTCGCTTATGAGAGGGATCGTTAATCAAACAAAGAACGTTAATTTGAGAGGCAACGACGAGGGACGCAGCTAAAGTTATCTCAAAAATATTCTTACACTAACATAATTCCTGGCTGAAGGGAGAGGCAAGGATTCTATGCTACCATAATTAAAACGGCAAAGAAATGGATAGCTGGATTTATTATAAAATGTTCTCTTACCCCATGTGTCTGCCGGGCGAGGACGCCATGTCGTAGACAGTTATCCGTCTAACTCTCGCGAACACTAGTCCCAGAATGCTCAGAAAACCCACGCTAAGCTTGGCGTCACTAACGCCATATCCCCACCAATGAGACTGTTTCCCCTCAATCGCCCCTCCTCAGATAAACTGCCAACCTTCGACTTGGGTAACCAGAGGACGTATTACTATTACTATAATCTGTGCACATGCCACATCTCCCCCTGGCCACCGAAGTCGACGTCCTCGTCGACAGAAAGAAATAAATACAATAAACATGAAAAAACAAGACAAAGACATACCAAAAATGACATACAAATGTGTGAAGTAAAATATAACAATAGACATGTGTGTGGTAAGCACCCAGCCGACGAAACAATGGTGCTGGGTGATGTGGAGAGACGAGCGACGTAAGTGCTGTCGACTTAGTATTGTTAATGCACTTAGCTTTAGCATCCCGCACACGCACACACCACGCTGCCTTAGTTCACAGGCACACTACACTGCGCAAAAGGGTGATGGTCTGCCGTAACTGTTTGTGGGTGGATTTAGACAGTGCCCACAACGACGATTTGTCCTGGTGTAGAATTAGCACCGCAGGTCTCTGGTGGTGACAACAGGGTGGGCAGTCGCTGGCTTGGACTGCCCCCCGACATGGTGGCTCCTTATGCCACGGCAGTGTAGTGGCTGCCCGACAGCTTCCCTGTGGTGTTTCTTGACTTCTGGTGTGCCCTGGGGATGCTGATGCACTTTCTCGCTCTCTGCCACAGCGAAAGACTAAAACAAAACCACCACACAATAAACAGGCTGCTCCCACAAAGAATCACACATAAAAGAAGGGTATGTCATTTTAGAATTAAAGATTTTAAAGTTTGAAAAGTGTACACTAAAAAAAATTCTTATGACATGGGGCAAAGAAAGAGAAAAAAAATTAGTACAAATTGGCATAAGAAAGAAATTTTACAGAGTTGCCATCCAAAGTGTAACTTACAATGCTTTACAATCCAAAGAACAGTAAAACAGACTCAAAATACATGAACATGACAGAAATGAAACATAACCTTGTTTTGGGATCCCAATATTACATCTCAATAACCAGCTGGTATCACAAACAAAAGAAAGTAAGTGCACTTACAAGACAGTCACACATGACTATGAAATGAACTCATTCACACTGACCATGGCCCCAAATTACACACAACACTGACTTAACTATCTACTCAAACTAGTGTATGCATCACTACAAGCTACATCCACAATACATTTCTAAACTACGCCACGTGACATGCTTTCAACTACTAGTGTCCTACTCTTGTCACCAATACAACTTCTTGTCCACATCATTATCGTTCTCATCTCATTATGAGCATCAACTCAATCATAATCATTATCAACATCATCAGCAGTAATAGTGCAATCTCGATCATTACTTCAAGCATCATCATCTTTCAATTTTCTCTCCAAAACAAAACATCTGCACTTACGTGTCTCATTTAACATGCTGTAAATTCAAAACATTTGACATAGGCATAACCTTCAAGAAATCACATTAACAATTCAGGAATTACACAAATAACATGGCATTATAATGTTGCATCTACATCCTCAAAATGAAAATTTAAGCTGGAAAACAGGTGGTATTAACATTTGCTATCTAAGATGGTAATAAACTTGTTGCATAAACAGAGAAAAAAAATTATTTTCATTACATTCACTTCCATTTATATAATCTCTCGTGTGAATTCATCACACACGCTATACTGGGCACGTTACAGCAACACCAATAAGCAAAATCTCTGAAATGATACAACAACTGTCGGGGTTACACTGTGGCACTTCCACCGAAGCTGACATCTCGTCTCATCTCATCTCTCCTCATCTCACATCAACACCGTCGGGGTTACTCTTTGGCACTTCCACCGAGGCAAATCTCAACTCTTATTTCTCACATAACCTCACACTACGCCATCGGGGTTACTCTTTGGCACTCCCACCGAGGCAAATCTCACCTATATCACATAACCTCAAATACACACATACATACAAACACTATTCATGCAACAATTTTCTGCAAATAAAGATCACAGCATCATTATGAAACCCAAAATCAAATCATATCATATCAAATCAAATCGAATGCAACAAAACAACATCACATCATTATTCAAAACAATATTGTCACATAACATTCCTGAAAATGAAAGCTCAATTAAGCATATAGTACACCTGAAACACATTCCTGCAGCATAATACAACAAACAAATGATTTGCAGTTCCCAAAACATAATTCAAAATTTAAATTACACCCACAATAATAATACACTTTTAATTTAGCAGAGACATTCATAGCACAGTATTCCTGAAAAACAAAGCTTAATTAAGCATCAGTCAATGAAACAATAAATTTAGCATACCTGTGTGAGTCGTAAAACTGTTTCATTCATCCAAACTTTAGCACTCACAATGATTACATACTTACAGGTGATTTTTTCTTTTCTCTTACTTGTTTACCACAAAATTCCCGTGCAAATTGTCCAAAATCTGGTAACACACGTACAGCTGGTTCATCAACATCCACATCGTACTGGTCCATATTAGAAGCACATCAAACCTAATTAGGTGCAGATACTGGCAAGGTTGGTAGCTCCTGAAACTTTTACGTACATGAGTAACTGCGAAAGATTTTCCCCTAAAAATATGCATTGCGGAATTAAATAAACCAAACTTGGCAACGATAAAGCAAAATTATCATCATTATTATTTTCTCAGAGCGGCCATTAGCAGTAGTAGCGAACATTTCAAAATTCTAAAGTACCTCATACGCCGACATCCTACTGGGATTCTTCACGTGAGAGGGGTCAATGACCGGGCGGCAGACAGCTGATTGCTTTGCAACAACAGGCGAACCAACACTGGACATAAAGTCTACGTCCCTATGCTCGCTAACAGGAGCAATTACTATATCAGATTTCTGTGCAGTACGTCGCTTAGGCATGATTGCAGCACAAAAGATAACGCAACCAATAAACAAACAGTAGGACCAAGCAATACAGATTACACCAAACTAAACACTTATAGCATCACATGAATGTAAGTAGCAAGATCAGAACATAACCAAATAAAACAGTTGCAGAAAGAACACAATTAAGGCGCCCGCGGCGAAATATCAGAAAATTAAACTAACACACGGCTACACAAGCCACTTGGACACAATACCAAGATTTTGAATCAGAATGAACACATGGAAGAAAACAAAATGATAGCTTCAGTGAGAAACCTCGAACTGGAAGTTAAAAAAACCACGTCACACTTACTGTGACCACCGCTAATATTCTCAAAAAGGAGCAGAATACAGACTTGTAATTTAAACTAGCACACAAAACTTCTCTTTTTTTTCTTAAATCAAATGCATATAATCTGATATGCACACGCAAAGAAACGCGCCAAAACACGTGCTGAGGAAGACTGGTTTCACAAGCTAAAATTATTGCTGAAATGCACGACCACGCGGGAATTACACAACACACGTGCGTACATAAAAGTTACACGAAAAATGACCCAGAAAAGTGCAGTAAATAGCTAGAAATCACAATCACTGGAATATAAAGTTATACATTTCCAAACCACTGCTAATAAGCACAAAAAACAAGATTTGCAAACAGATAGCCAACACGTGACGAGCACATTTTGAAACTACAACTATATCGCTCGTTTCACAACTCAACTTTCATAAAAACATTTTTTTGAAAATAACCAGCACGAAGAACGGAACACAGTGATATAATTTAAAGGAAATGAAGCCAAAACAAGGGGAAAATGGAGTAGAAGTTTTAGCGTCACCCGGCAGACAATGGGAAAAAAATGCAAAAATGAACTCAAAATTGAAATTTCGACACCAGACTTTCAGAAATGATGGAAACAAAATTTAGAAGAAGAGAATCACAAATTAAAGTATAAAAATCCTTACCCTTTAGCCAGAAAGAACTTTACATTTTTCACGACCACGTGGAGCAGAAACCGTTAAATTTGGAGGGAAAAAAAATTTTGCACTTAAAATCTCAAAACAAATCAAACCAATTCCTCGGCGCCTCACACCAATTTGTCGTGTACCTCAATATTTTGTAATTACTTAACTTCAGAGGAGGGCAACTCGCTTATGAGAGGGATCGTTAATCAAACAAAGAACGTTAATTTGAGAGGCAACGACGAGGGACGCAGCTAAAGTTATCTCAAAAATATTCTTACACTAACATAATTCCTGGCTGAAGGGAGAGGCAAGGATTCTATGCTACCATAATTAAAACGGCAAAGAAATGGATAGCTGGATTTATTATAAAATGTTCTCTTACCCCATGTGTCTGCCGGGCGAGGACGCCATGTCGTAGACAGTTATCCGTCTAACTCTCGCGAACACTAGTCCCAGAATGCTCAGAAAACCCACGCTAAGCTTGGCGTCACTAACGCCATATCCCCACCAATGAGACTGTTTCCCCTCAATCGCCCCTCCTCGGATAAACTGCCAACCTTCGACTTGGGTAACCAGAGGACGTATTACTATTACTATAATCTGTGCACATGCCACAATAATGCCTTCTTTGGATTCAGGGGGTGTCAAAGCGTGCATTTCCTGTGAATCTCTTTATGGAATTTTTGGATGAAATACAATACTTTCTCTACCTCTGTAACTGCGTAGTAGAGAAAGTCAAAATGCTTTCTTTGAATTCAGGTGGTCTCAAATCGTGTATTACCGGTGAATCTCTTTATTGAATTTTTGGGTGGAATACAATATTTTCCCTACCTCCTGTAGCTATGTAGTAGAGAAGGTAATAATGCTTTCTTTGGATTCAAGGGATCTCAAAGCGTGTATTTCCGGTGAATCTCTTTATTGAATTTTTGGGTGGAATACAATACTTTCTTTACCTCGTGTAACTACGTAGTAGGGAAAGTCAAAATGCTTTCTTTGGATTCAGGGAGTCTCAAAGCGTGCATTTCCGAAAATCCCGTTATTAAATTTTTGGGTGGAAGACAATAATTCTTCTACTTACTGTAAGTGCGTAGTAGGGAAAGTAAAAGTGCTTTCTTTGGATTCAATGGGGCTCAAAACGTGTATTTCCGGTGAAATCTTGTTATTGAATTTTTGGATGGAATATAATACTTCCACTGCTTACTATAAGTGCGTAGTAGGAAAAGTAAAAATGCTTTCTTTGAGTTCAGTGGGTCTCAAAAGGTGTATTTCCGATGAATCTCGTGTTTTTATTTTTGGGTGGAATACAAAAATTTCCCTACTTATTATAGGTAAATGTAGAGTCAGTAAAAAGATGAGTTGTGGAATAGATAAGCGGCTGTTTGTCGTTACGGCATCTTGCATGTAACCAAATTTGGAAAAGTGTAACTTTAAATAGTTTCTGGCCTAAATCATTGTCACGCACGGAAAAACCATACTTCATAAGGACATTATGAAAATAAAGAACATGTGTTGATAATGGGTAGAGAAAGCAGTAAATATTGAAAACTAAACCATTTTGTTTTAACACCTGCTTCTTATACAATGATATGATGCCTCTAATTTCTAAACATTAGCTTGTATACTGCTTATGTCGCTGTGTTGCAACGCTATTGCTGTTTTCTTTTCACGGTTATTACATTCTTACATCCAAGTCTAAGGGAAATGTATTGGAATGATATTTTCTTTAGCCTGTTACATCCCTTAACCTTCCTTTAGAGCAGGTATGAGCTAAGATACTGGCATGACCTCTCGATAAGACACCCCGCTTGCCCCGCTACCGGTGGAACGGAAAACATATGGAGCCGTCTGTACCATCCATGTCGCGTAATGGTGAAGCTCTATGTGTATTTCATTCGGTAACTACCCCACTCAATTTGTGAAGTTATTCTGCATCTCTTTCCCATATTTTGTTTCAACCATGTTATGTTAATTCCAAGAAAATCTGTTATTTCTAAGAAAAATTGATATATGAATCCCCACAAAGACAGCCGCTAGCACAGTCTTGGACTGAGAAAACTTAATACAGGCTAGTGTGGTTAGAAAGTGTATCTGTGTTCATGTTTAAAATTATAACATTGTCAGTTAGACATTAAGTCATTAGTCAAAACATTGTTTAAAACAAGATTTGTCAAGTTCTTCATATTCTATTTCTCGATGGCACTTTCTTAACGTAATCAAATATTCTCCAAGTGAACATTCAATTATCGCCTCTGGTAGAAATCCTCCTTTATTCAATGTTTGCTTCTTTTTTTTTTAAATGAGATGCCATTTGCTGCACTGTATCGTTTTACGAATGTGTTTGTTTGTGTTCTACACAAATCCACTAAAACTCGTATGATAAATCTTAGCATTAAAGTCTTCATGGAAAGCTTCTCAGGCAGTGTGTGGGAAAATAAGACCACATGTCTGGTGGACAATACTTACTTCACTTGCATATATGTCATAAATATAATTACAAAATTCATCTATTTGCATGAAGATGACTGAGTATTGTCTATGTGCAGTTTGCAGCGACATTAGCCTGTAGACAGTTTGTTATTGGTGAGAGTGAAATAAGAAAGTGATTGAGGCACTTGTTTGGATTGCTTTTTCTTTATGAAGACGTTACTGAAAACGGTAACTTCACATATTTATTTTAAATATTTTTGATCAAGCCTTAATCTGTTTATAATTTTAAACAAAAATAAAAGTTTAATCGCACCAATCTGTTTTAAGGTTGCTCAGAATGCTTCACCAACCTATAAAATTGCAGGAACATCACATTTCTCGGATATTATAGGTATTCACATATCCCCATTCCTCCTCGCTATGTTTTGGTAATAATTCACAGCGGCCCCTTTCAACAGCCAGGTAGCTGCCAGTAGAGGCGGCTGAACTACCTAATTTCAACGTAAAATAGACTGTGATTAAGTGGTGTACACCGTCATTTCATTTTTCCTCGCGCGTAGCGGCTCAATGAAACAAGCATAAAACAGCCTCTTCCTCCTTCAACTTCGCTCACTTGGCGTCGAACACAAGACTTCTCTAAACGCTCGTAATAGCAGCTTTCACTTATACGTCAAAATCTCACTCGTAGAACAGCACTTTATATCGCATCAAGAATAACCACTATCTCGCTGACTGCCGCGAGCACACTTGGGTGTATAGCCCCTGAGGTTTCGAAAGAGTTCTCAAGAGGCGGGGCGAGAACCATCCAGAAACATCTCGTTATCTCTCGATAGTGCTTCTGGAATTTACGTTGGGAGATAGCGCTCTTCCATCCTTTTATCTCTGCAACCGACCAGTATGTCGGTGTCTTCCTTGGGATAATCATAGCTGCTTTATTACACTGTGACTTAATAGTTCACTTTAGCCAGATCAGCGCCTTTGCCAGGGGTGACTAGAATGGGGACGTAAGTACCAGCCGTCAAGCAACTCTTAAGTTTAAGTATCCGAGGAGTATGCTGCCTAGTACTTTACATAGCACTGACGTATATGAGTGTCAGCATGGTGTGGAACATGAGATGATTATTCCCCTAAAAACCATACGATCATAACTTCTGCTTACATAAGCATCCGGGAAATGACTCGCAAGGATTCTAAAGCCAAGTCCTGAATATCTGGAAGATTATAAAATTGTGTTTATCACATTCTTTTGAAAGTATAACTGTCCCAATACAAATAATTAGGCAAATATTTCGCTCGTCTGTTTAGTGAGACTTTCATATATACATCATAAGTGAACAACGTGTATTAAGATGGTAAAGAACTGTGTTTGTTGTGTCCTATTGCTTCAAGCTACCTAAGAAGGCATTTGAATGTGTCTCAGACTGGAGGCTATACAGAGATAAATCTTCGGATGAAGCCAATAACCTCGTAAAATTATATTAAATCGCAGAAATAAACATATAGTTTGTAAACGCTCTATTCCTGCTTTGATTTCGTAGTCGATCTGCTTCACCGATCAGATATCGAATGAACCAGATAGCGCAAACAGTTCCTTCTCTAATTCTGCACCACTGACCACAAAGTCCAAATTATTTCTAATTCCTGCCACCACCGACAACGATATTGGCGCTATGGGACAACCTTAGCCTTCTTCATGCGGATTTGAGGCTGATTAACTTGTAGGCCGAGCCGTGACCGCAAACAGTTCATCAGTCAAACAGCTCAGTTATTGGATCCCGCGGTCTGCCACTACGGCAAGTGGTGAAATTTAATAATGCCATGTTGGAACAACGACCGCGCTAAACGCAATCTTTATTAATCCAAAAAAAACCGGCGTAGCGTGCCCTGCATGGGATGGGGGCTGGACAGAAACAAAGGAAAGTAATAATAAATAATGTACCTGGTGGTGGCTCTCTGTGTAAATTGTAAAGCTATTGTATCTATAGCGAGCTACTACTTCACACAGGAAACCTGGGTCGATTTGCTTTGAACAAAATTGGTGCTTCTTCCTCTATGTTGAACCATACAAAAATCTGACACGTAACGACTTTCTCTGCGCATTATCATTCATAGGGACTCCACAAACAATTCATCTGAAAAGCAATTCCAGCAAAACAGGAACACGTTTTAAATATTCTATTATCTTTGCTTTCTCTGCTACGTATATTAAGTACCTAGGGGAAGTATTGTATTTCACCCAAAAATTCGATATCGAGATTTCGCTGGAAATATAGGTTTTGAGACCCGCTGAACCTAAAAAAGCATTTGTTTAAAAAAAAAAAGGTCCGTGGGCGCGTGTGTGTGAGCAGCATAACTCAAAAATGAAAGGTCGGATAAACACCAAAGTTGGTATCTCCCAACCCCAACTACCCCTAACATTGAAACTTTTTTCTCAAAAATGGCTCTAATGATTTTGATTAAACGTATTCACATGACAAATAAAACGTATATCTTGAATTTTCTGGGAACAGCCTGTAAAGTCCTTCCTCATTCGGAAGCAATTTTGTATAAACTTGTATAACTGGTAAACGTTAGCGATAGACGAAAACGTACTACACAAAAAATGTAGATCTCTTTAAAACACAGTTTATTTCAAATAACCTTTTTACGGCATCCGCCATTTCTGATATATCCGTTATTAATGGTACGATTTATTCAATAATTTGTCATTCTTTTTAAGTAACGTAGATTTTCAGTTGTTTCCCACGATTGCATGGAAAGAGTGTGCACTTTTAAGGCCAGCTATAGCGTCCAGTTCTTAAATGTTTGACTGTCACTGTTCCTTTTGTGTTATAATGAAATGTATAATGTAGCTGTTTCTACACTAAAGGCTTATTTGAATTAAAATGAATAGATAGGAAAATAATCTTTTCGTAAGAATAATTTGCACAATAATAAACGATAGAGGGTACAGATTTTTTAAAAATATTCTAATGTGTTATATTCATATTAATTATAACCACTGTCGTTCATGTTTTTTTTTCCAAAAACTCTTCTTACAGAAGCTCGTTTTTATACCTACTTCATGCTAATTGTTAATTGAGATAAACGTCTGCAGAAATTCCTTCATTGCGCATTTCGTTGTATGTACAAGAGGAGTAAAGTAGATGGAAGCGACAGTCAGATCTTCATATTCTGACCTTGAAATTTCATACTCGCTCCATGATATTCTCAGAAACAACTGAATTGGAGACTAAGTCAAAAAGTAACCTAATGTATGTACTATCAGTTGGCTGCATTGGTTGTATGAAATAAACTGTACACGTTTCACTGCAAGCTTTGTAACCTTAGTTTCTGATCACCCCGTCGTATATGTGTAATCCATCCATTTTCTTGATTAGATTTTAGTCTAATAGGTAACGGGAATTTACGCTTTAATTAGCTACGTAGGTATATAAATATTTGCAAAAGCCTTTGGCATTTGCTAACATATTTATAACCTAACCTAACCAAACAAAGATTATTTTCCAAAACTGTGTAAATTAGTATTCCCGGACCCCCAGTTGTTTACTCAATGTATGTTTGGCATTTAAACTATAAACTCAATGATAGCTTATGAATTACTGCAAATCCGGTTTTAAAGATGTAGTAACATTTTAAAGTAAGTGGTAATTTTTTAGTAATGGTTATAATCTAGGGCTAACATCAAACTTGCACGTGCATTATTTGTAGAAAAAGAATCAAATAAAGCGAATCTAGTAGAACGACAATAATAGTGTAATGTATGTGTGTGTATTGTCGCGCCGGACGCATTATTATTGCTGTATATATTATTAGTAGATATAACATACCGACTCCAGCACACAGAGAGATGCCGACAAGCGATAAAGTTCTTTGTTCTACGCCGACAAGCCCCGCCCCCTCCCTTTGTGTGCTCACATGCCGCCAGGTCTCGTGTCGTTAGGCCCCGCCCCCTCTCGCTTTGTGTGCTCACCTAATGCCGGCAGTATCTGTGCTAACAGGTTCTACCCCCTCCCCCATGCGTTCTACTGTGGCGTCATGACTTGATGGAATTGTTTTCTCGAGTCCTGCCGCCCCTCGGCAAATTAATTAGGTAATGTTCGTCAAACATTTTTTTTATGATTACTAAGGTCTGCAGATTGCATCCTCGAGCAATTAAGTTTTTTGATTAATGAATTGTTGACTGGAGCTTGAGTATAAGTAGTCTGCTCACGGTAACAGTCTGTCATGTAATGAAACACTGCAGCCTTCTTGTATCTGGGGAAATCGCTTGTCCATTAGCTGAACATGTTAGACGCTTTCAACACATTAATAGGCTTTTAAGTTTACATTCCGGATCTGTTTACATACATTAGCGATCAACGACATACTTCCGTCTGGAGGTAACGGTGACACACATTAGCTGACCCGTTAGACGCTTTCACCCCATTAGCGAACAATGTCAGTAATTGTTTTCCTAAGTGCTCTGCCCAACACTCAACACTTTAGATTTTAGCGATGGAAATGATATAAAAAGCAGCAGCTTCTCCAACGAGTTCCAAGTTGACCAGGATGCCCGGGTTCGAATTACAAATTCAGCTTCTAATAACTCAGAGACTAATTACGATAAAGACATCAAATAAAGTTTATTACATTAATGTCATTAGATAGTTTCTTGTGAATGTATATTTGGGTACATGGTATCCAGGGTTCGAATACCGATAAAATGTAATTTAATTATAAATTTAATAACTCCTAAACTAATTAAGATAAAGACGCCAAATAAACTTTATTGCCTTTATTTTATTAGGTATTATCTTGTGGATGTGTAATTAGATACCTGACGTTCTGGGTTCGAGCCTAATTTTAAATCGTCATTATCTCAGAAACTAAGAGAGGTAGAGGAATTGACCAAAGCATGATTGATAGCTCCTATAAGGGGTAATTAATACTGTATATAATTTTCAATCAGTTGTCCTTACTTCGAATCCCGATCTTTCAATCACTTACTTATTTTTTCTCTATACTCTAGAATATGTCACTTAGATTGATGCTGTAACTGCATACACAACCTTTAAACATATCAAACTAATATTGTAAATAATTTTGTTTCTGGTGTCCAGGGTTCGAATACCGATAAAATGTAATTTAATTATAAATTTAATAACTTCTAAACTAATTAAGATAAAGACGCCAAATAAACTTTATTGCCTTTATATTATTAGGTACTATCTTGTGGATGTGTAATTAGATACCTGACGTTCTGGGTTCGATCCTAATTTTAAATCGTCATTATCTCAGAAACTCAGAGAGGTAGACGAGTGAACCAAAGCATGATTGATAGCTCCTATAAGGGGTAATTAATACTGTATATAATTTTCAATCAGTTGTCCTTACTTCGAATCCCGATCTTTCAATCACATACTTATTTTTCTCTATACTCTAGAATATATCACTTAGATTGATGCTGTAACTGTATACAGCACCTTTAAACATATCAAACTAATATTGTAAATAATTTTGTTTCTGGTGTCCAGGGTTAGAATACCGATAAAATGTAGTTTAATTATAAATTTAATAACTTCTAAACTAATTAAGATAAAGACGCCAAATAAACTTTATTGCCTTTATGTTATTAGGTATTATCTTGTGGATGTGTAATTAGATACCTGACGTTCTGGGTTCGAGCCTAATTTTAAATCGTCATTATCTCAGAAACTAAGAGAGGTAGACGAGTGAACCAAAGCATGATTGATAGCTCCTATGAGGGGTAATTAATACTGTATATAATTTTCAATCAGTTGTCCTTACTTCGAATCCCGATCTTTCAATCACATACTTATTTTTCTCTATACTCTAGAATATATCACTTAGATTGATGCTGTAACTGCATACAGCACCTTTAAACATATCAAACTAATATTGTAAATAATTTTGTTTCTGGTGTACAGGGTTCGAATACCGATAAAATATAGTTTAATTATAAATTTAATAACTTCTAAACTAATTAAGATAAAGACTCCAAATAAACTTTATTGCCTTTATGTTATTAGGTATTATCTTGTGGATGTGTAATTAGATACCTGACGTTCTGGGTTCGAGCCTAATTTTAAATCGTCATTATCTCAGAAACTAAGAGAGGTAGACGAGTGAACCAAAGCATGATTGATAGCTCCTATGAGGGGTAATTAATACCGTATATAATTTTCAATCAGTTGACCTTACTTCGAATCCCGATCTTTCAATCACTTACTTATTTTTCTCTATACTCTAGAATATATCACTTAGATTGATGCTGTAACTGCATACAGCACCTTTAAACATATCAAACTAATATTGTAAATAATTTTGTTTCTGGTGTCCAGGGTTCGAATACCGATAAAATGTAATTTAATTATAAATTTAATAACTCCTAAACTAATTAAGATAAAGACGCCAAATTAACTTTATTGCATTTATGTTACTAGGTAGTATCTTGTGGATGTGTAATTAGATACCTGACGTTCTGGGTTCGAGCCTAATGTTTAAATCGTCATTATCTCAGAAACTAAGAGAGGTAGAGGAATTGACCAAAGCATGATTGATAGCTCCTATGAGGGGCAATTAATACTGTATATAATTTTCAATCAGCTGTCCTTACTTCGAATCCCGATCTTTCAATCACTTACTTATTTTTCTCTATACTCTAGAATATATCACTTAGATTGATGCTGTAAATGCATACAGCACCCTTAAACATATCAAACTAATATTGTAAATAATATTGGTTCTGGTGTCCAGGGTTCGAATACCGATAAAATGTAATTTAATTATAAATTTAATAACTCCTAAACTAATTAAGATAAAGACACCAAATAAACTTTTATAGGGGAAAGGATGCTCTCCTGAAACATTAGGTCTCTAGATAGAAGTATTTATAGGGGAGAGATAGGGAATACCAGGGCTGATGCTAGGCTAGTCAGATGCTAAAGGAGGGAGGGATATGCTTTATACGAGAGAGATAGGGAACACAAGGAAAGATGCTATACTAAACAGGACTTGAAGGGTAGAATATGAGCGATATAGCAAACCGAGGAGAGGTATTAGGATAGGAGTTTTGAATGATGGAGTAGGCGTTTATATGCGAGAGATAGGGAATACGAGGTTCGATGCTAGGCTAGACGGTGTTGAATGAGGGAATGCATCTTATATGAGAGAGGTAGGGGAATATGAGGAGAAGTGCTAGGCTAGTCGGGAAGGTCTGAATGAGAGAGTATACGTCTATATGGGAAAATATAGGGAAAACGAAGGTAGGTGCTAGGTTGAGAGAGTCTTCAAGGAGGAAAATGCATTTATATGAGAGCGTTAGGGCATACGAGGAGAGGTGCTAGTCTAGACATGGTTTGAGGATTAGAGTATACGTTTATATGGGAGAAATATGGAAAACGGGAGAGATACAAGGATAGACAGAGATTGAAGGAGGAGGAATGTAGGTTTATACTGTAATATAGAGAGTAATTCGATTATAAAACTTTTCTCATCCAGCCTTACAACACTTTTATATACTTATTTTCTAAACCTTACAAACTTTATATTTGTTAAACAGTAGTGCGCGAGACGGAGAGGGACAAACAGTATATCGGTTTACAGTGAAGTATACATCCTAACCTATTCCCACCTTGTTTGTTCTGGATCTTCTCATTGTCTATCATCTAACGTAAACACGTAACAAGACGTAACACAGGAAATCATACATATGGCACATTAAAAAAATAAAGGTATATATAATGAAACATAAACAAGTAGACAGAGGGTCGTCGATACATAGAAAACCAGGAGTTGTATGTACTGAGACCATAGATTAGTATAGGCAAACAACAAAGAAGTGAATTTATAGTGTAAATAGCCAAATATTTTCAAATATTATTATAGTCTAAAAGTATATAACTTAATTATGTATCGAGTATTGAGAAATAAACGTTATTCATTATTCACTAATCTCAGATCACTGCAATTGTATTGAATCAATTCACAATTGCTAATGCCATTCAACTTTCATTCGTCTCTGATACATAAACAAATTGCAAAATGGAGAAGGACGAAAGTAATAAAAAGACTCAGGCAGCAAATTTTAAGAAAGAAGAGAAAGATATATGACCGACATTGTTTTGGAACACAAATTAGTCTTGAAAATAAAATGACTGATAGCTCTGCTAAGCGTAAGGAAGAGACATG
The DNA here is from genome assembly GCA_030765065.1 of Deroplatys truncata. NCBI lineage: Eukaryota > Metazoa > Arthropoda > Insecta > Mantodea > Mantidae > Deroplatys > Deroplatys truncata. The sequence continues at coordinate 47,591,060 of CM060985.1, forward strand.
GAAATAAATTGCAAATGAATACAATTCTAGGTTGGAAAAGAAGATAAACAACATTCATGTAAACCAATTTTTAAAAATCAGTTTAACTGAATACATGTAAAAAAACATATCACTTTACAAAAAGTAATGCAGACAACATTTATTTTTTATAAACATTATCCTATTACATTACTTTACAAAAAACCATACATATTTCCTAAAGGCAAAGGTGATAGTCTAGACATTCTAAACACTCAGTTATATAATCATATACATCACACAGAAAGAGACCTGCATTATCAGTAAAAAAAACTAAACATCTCAACAATGTCTGAATGATGTATTTTATAAGTACAAGTTTTTTGATATTTCAAAGTTCCTGTTAACCATGGCAGTAATTGATTAACACAATTTCTCGATCCTGTCATGCTATAACTTTAGATGCTTTCAGCTTACTTATAATTTCCTCAATCTCTTGTGTGTGACTATTATTACCAGCATCCCTCGACGCAATTAGTAACCTCAATATATTTACTAGTCTATTCGGATTTTCAAGCGTTGATATCACTGAATCATCATCATCTGAAGATTTCATATTCTTGCAACTTCCGATGTATCCAGATTTTTCACCAACAGTAGTCTCCAGTGAAGGACAGAGGCTTGATCCGGTATAACATTCCCCTCTATACATCTTCGGATCTTCAAGTGCAGGTGAGAGAGTCGATTCAGTATAACATGTTGCTCTATGAAACTTAAATCTTGACAAAGAACGATTCTTAAAAATCCGCCCGCATACACAGCATCTAATAACGCGTTTTCCTCCATGTGTAATGTATGAAAAATCGTGTTTCTCATTCGTCAGTTGCACAGATTTTCCCGGGCAGTAGTTCATGCTAAAACTAAAAGAAATTAAATGAATACGTGAATGCTAACGCTCGAAGGAATTAAAAGCGAATGAATGAATTCATAACACGCACCTATGTATATATCCAGGATGAGGACGACGGAGGGAATTGCGATCAATGCATAGCAGGGAGAAAGGATACTCTCTTGAAACATTAGTCATCTAGACAACTATTGTTCACGGAGCCTGTAGACGTCAGGTTGAATGGGACAGACCTCAGGTTCAAATCTTTAAGGGCACGGACCCAGCCTTTTGCCTGTCATGTATACTAAACCATCCTAACAGCGTAACATTACGTTACAACGACACGTAACCAGAACATGGCGAGTGCGAGCATGGAAAAAAGGATGCTCTCTGGGAACATTACTGGAAAAGGATGCTCTCTGGAAACACTAGTCATCCACACAACGGGTTGTCCCTAACATTTCCAGATTTCGGGTCGTTCAACATCGTGACGCGCCCCTGTCATCTACATTTCGACGAAATTTTACCTCCTGAATTAAAGTTTGGTGATCTGTATAGACCTGTACAACATGCATTACGCTATGTAACAGACTCATCACGTTATGTAACAACACGATCACGCTAGGTAACAACATGTTCACGCTATGTAACAACATGATCACGCTATGTAACAACATGATCGCGCTATGTAACAACATGATCACGCCATGTAACAACATGATCACGCTATGTAACAACATGATCACGCTATGTAACAACATGATCACGCTATGTAACAACATGACCACGCTATGTAACAAAACGATCACGCTATGTAACAACTGATCACGCTATGTAACAACATGATCATGCTATGTAACAACCTGAGCACGCTATGTAACAACATGATCACGCTATGTAACAAACTGAGTACGCTATGTAACAACATGATCACGCCATGTAACAACTGATCACGCTATGTAATAACATGCTCAAGCTATGTAACAACTGATCACGCTATGTAACAACATGATCACGCTATGTAACAACCTGAGCACGCTATGTAACAATCTGATCACGTTATGTAACAACTGATCACGCTATGTAACAACATGATCACGCTATGTAACAACATGATCACGCTATGTAACAACATGTTCACGCTATGTAACAACATGACCACGCTATGTAACAAAACGATCACGCTATGTAACAACACGATCACGCTATGTACAACACGATCACGCAATGTAACAACTGATCACGCTATGTAACAACCTGATCAAGCTATGTAACAACTGATCACGCTATGTAACAACATGATCACGCTATGTAACAACCTGAGCACGCTATGTAACAACATGATCACGCTATGTAACAACCTGAGTACGCTATGTAACAACATGATCACGCCATGTAACAACTGATCACGCTATGTAACATCATGCTCAAGCTATGTAACAACTGATCACGCTATGTAACAACACGATCACGCTATGTAACAACCTGATCAAGCTATGTAACAACATGATCACGCTATGTAACAACCTGAGTACGCTATGTAACAACATGATCACGCCATGTAACAACTGATCACGCTATGTAACAACATGCTCAAGCTATGTAACAACATGTTCACGCTATGTAACAACATGATCACGCTATGTAACAACATGTTCACGCTATGTAACAACATGATCACGCTATGTAACAACATGACCACACTATGTAACAACATGATCACGCTATGTAACAAAACGATCAAGCTATGTAACAACACGATCACGCTATGTAACAACCTCATCAAGCTATGTAACAACTGATCACGCTATGTAACAACCTGAGCACGCTATGTAAAAACCTGATCACGCTATGTAACAACTGATCACGCTATGTAACAACATGCTCAAGCTATGTAACAACATGATCACGCTATGTAACAACATGTTCACGCTATGTAACAACATGTTCACGCTATGTAACAACATGATCACGCTATGTAACAACATGACCACACTATGTAACAACATGATCATGCTATGTAACAAAACGATCAAGCTATGTAACAACATGATCACGCTATGTAACAAAACGATCAAGCTATGTAACAACCTGAGCACGCTATGTAACAACATGTTCACGCTATGTAACAACATGATCACGTTATGTAACAACATGATCACGCTATGTAACAACATGATCACGCCATGCAACAAAACGATCAAGCTATGTAACAACCTGAGCACGCTATGTAACAACATGTTCACGCTATGTAACAACATGAACACGCTATGTAACAATACGATCACGCTATGTAACAATCTGATTACGCTATGTAACAACTGATCACGCTATGTAACAACATGATCACGCTATGTAACAACCTGAGCACGTTATGTAACAACATGACTACGCTATGTAACAAAACGATCACGCTATGTAACAACTGATCACGCTATGTAACAACCTGAGCACGCTATGTAACAACATGACCACGCTATGTAACAAAACGATCACGCTATGTAACAACTGATCACGCTATGTAACAACCTGAGCACGCTATGTAACAACCTGAGCACGCTATGTAACAATACGATCATGCTATGTAACAACCTGATCACGCTATGTAACAACCTGATTACGCTATGTAACAACTGATCACGCTATGTAACAACATGATCACGCCATGTAACAACCTGAGCACGCTATGTAACAACATGATCACGCTATGTAACAACATGAACACGCTATGTAACAATACGATCACGCTATGTAACAATCTGATTACTATGTAACAACGGATCACGCTATGTAACAACATGATCACGCTATGTAACAACCTGAGCACGCTATGTAACATCATGATCACGCTATGTAACAACCTGATCACGCTATGTAACAACATGCTCACGCTATGTAACAACTGATCACGCTATGTAACAACATGATCACGCTATGTAACAACCTGAGCACGCTATGTAACAACATGATCACGCTATGTAACAACATGCTCACGCTATGTAACAACACGATCACGCTAGGTAACAACACGATCACGCTATGTAACAACATGGACACGCTATGTAACAACATGAACACGCTATGTAACAATACGATCAAGCTATGTAACAACCTGAGCACGCTATGTAACAACATGATCACGCTATGTAACAACATGAACACTCTATGTAACAACCTGAGCATGCTATGTAACAACATGATCACGCTATGTAACAACCTAATCACGCTATGTAACATGATCACGCTATGTAACAACATGATCACGCTATGTAAATAGGGTGGACCATTTAAGTTGAGGCTATACAATATCCAAAACTAAGCGTTGTAGAAAGAAATGTCTTTAATAAACTTGATTGATATTATGGCGAAAGTAAATGCTGTTTTTTTACATGTATTCAGTTAAACTGATTTTTAAAAATTGGTTTACATGAATGTTGTTTATCTTCTTTTCCAACCTAGAATTGTATTCATTTGCAATTTATTTCCATGTCTCTTCCTTACGCTTAGCAGAGCTATCAGTCATTTTATTTTCAAGACTAATTTGTGTTCCAAAACAATGTCGGTCATATATCTTTCTCTTCTTTCTTAAAATTTGCTGCCTGAGTCTTTTTATTACTTTCGTCCTTCTCCATTTTGCAATTTGTTTATGTATCAGAGACAAATGAAAGTTGAATGGCATTAGCAATTGTGAATTGATTCAATACAATTGCAGTGATCTGAGATTAGTGAATAATGAATAACGTTTATTTCTCAATACTCGATACATAATTAAGTTATATACTTTTAGACTATAATAATATTTGAAAATATTTGGCTATTTACACTATAAATTCACTTCTTTGTTGTTTGCCTATACTAATCTATGGTCTCAGTACATACAACTCCTGGTTTTCTATGTATCGACGACCCTCTGTCTACTTGTTTATGTTTCATTATATATACCTTTATTTTTTTAATGTGCCATATGTATGATTTCCTGTGTTACGTCTTGTTACGTGTTTACGTTAGATGATAGACAATGAGAAGATCCAGAACAAACAAGGTGGGAATAGGTTAGGATGTATACTTCACTGTAAACCGATATACTGTTTGTCCCTCTCCGTCTCGCGCACTACTGTTTAACAAATATAAAGTTTGTAAGGTTTAGAAAATAAGTATATAAAAGTGTTGTAAGGCTGGATGAGAAAAGTTTTATAATCGAATTACTCTCTATATTACAGTATAAACCTACATTCCTCCTCCTTCAATCTCTGTCTATCCTTGTATCTCTCCCGTTTTCCATATTTCTCCCATATAAACGTATACTCTAATCCTCAAACCATGTCTAGACTAGCACCTCTCCTCGTATGCCCTAACGCTCTCATATAAATGCATTTTCCTCCTTGAAGACTCTCTCAACCTAGCACCTACCTTCGTTTTCCCTATATTTTCCCATATAGACGTATACTCTCTCATTCAGACCTTCCCGACTAGCCTAGCACTTCTCCTCATATTCCCCTACCTCTCTCATATAAGATGCATTCCCTCATTCAACACCGTCTAGCCTAGCATCGAACCTCGTATTCCCTATCTCTCGCATATAAACGCCTACTCCATCATTCAAAACTCCTATCCTAATACCTCTCCTCGGTTTGCTATATCGCTCATATTCTACCCTTCAAGTCCTGTTTAGTATAGCATCTTTCCTTGTGTTCCCTATCTCTCTCGTATAAAGCATATCCCTCCCTCCTTTAGCATCTGACTAGCCTAGCATCAGCCCTGGTATTCCCTATCTCTCCCCTATAAATACTTCTATCTAGAGACCTAATGTTTCAGGAGAGCATCCTTTCCCCTATAAAAGTTTATTTGGTGTCTTTATCTTAATTAGTTTAGGAGTTATTAAATTTATAATTAAATTACATTTTATCGGTATTCGAACCCTGGACACCAGAACCAATATTATTTACAATATTAGTTTGATATGTTTAAGGGTGCTGTATGCATTTACAGCATCAATCTAAGTGATATATTCTAGAGTATAGAGAAAAATAAGTAAGTGATTGAAAGATCGGGATTCGAAGTAAGGACAGCTGATTGAAAATTATATACAGTATTAATTGCCCCTCATAGGAGCTATCAATCATGCTTTGGTCAATTCCTCTACCTCTCTTAGTTTCTGAGATAATGACGATTTAAACATTAGGCTCGAACCCAGAACGTCAGGTATCTAATTACACATCCACAAGATACTACCTAGTAACATAAATGCAATAAAGTTAATTTGGCGTCTTTATCTTAATTAGTTTAGGAGTTATTAAATTTATAATTAAATTACATTTTATCGGTATTCGAACCCTGGACACCAGAAACAAAATTATTTACAATATTAGTTTGATATGTTTAAAGGTGCTGTATGCAGTTACAGCATCAATCTAAGTGATATATTCTAGAGTATAGAGAAAAATAAGTAAGTGATTGAAAGATCGGGATTCGAAGTAAGGACAACTGATTGAAAATTATATACGGTATTAATTACCCCTCATAGGAGCTATCAATCATGCTTTGGTTCACTCGTCTACCTCTCTTAGTTTCTGAGATAATGACGATTTAAAATTAGGCTCGAACCCAGAACGTCAGGTATCTAATTACACATCCACAAGATAATACCTAATAACATAAAGGCAATAAAGTTTATTTGGCGTCTTTATCTTAATTAGTTTAGAAGTTATTAAATTTATAATTAAACTATATTTTATCGGTATTCGAACCCTGTACACCAGAAACAAAATTATTTACAATATTAGTTTGATATGTTTAAAGGTGCTGTATGCAGTTACAGCATCAATCTAAGTGATATATTCTAGAGTATAGAGAAAAATAAGTATGTGATTGAAAGATCGGGATTCGAAGTAAGGACAACTGATTGAAAATTATATACAGTATTAATTACCCCTCATAGGAGCTATCAATCATGCTTTGGTTCACTCGTCTACCTCTCTTAGTTTCTGAGATAATGACGATTTAAAATTAGGCTCGAACCCAGAACGTCAGGTATCTAATTACACATCCACAAGATAATACCTAATAACATAAAGGCAATAAAGTTTATTTGGCGTCTTTATCTTAATTAGTTTAGAAGTTATTAAATTTATAATTAAACTACATTTTATCGGTATTCGAACCCTGGACACCAGAAACAAAATTATTTACAATATTAGTTTGATATGTTTAAAGGTGCTGTATACAGTTACAGCATCAATCTAAGTGATATATTCTAGAGTATAGAGAAAAATAAGTATGTGATTGAAAGATCGGGATTCGAAGTAAGGACAACTGATTGAAAATTATATACAGTATTAATTACCCCTTATAGGAGCTATCAATCATGCTTTGGTTCACTCGTCTACCTCTCTGAGTTTCTGAGATAATGACGATTTAAAATTAGGATCGAACCCAGAACGTCAGGTATCTAATTACACATCCACAAGATAGTACCTAATAATATAAAGGCAATAAAGTTTATTTGGCGTCTTTATCTTAATTAGTTTAGAAGTTATTAAATTTATAATTAAATTACATTTTATCGGTATTCGAACCCTGGACACCAGAAACAAAATTATTTACAATATTAGTTTGATATGTTTAAAGGTTGTGTATGCAGTTACAGCATCAATCTAAGTGACATATTCTAGAGTATAGAGAAAAAATAAGTAAGTGATTGAAAGATCGGGATTCGAAGTAAGGACAACTGATTGAAAATTATATACAGTATTAATTACCCCTTATAGGAGCTATCAATCACGCTTTGGTCAATTCCTCTACCTCTCTTAGTTTCTGAGATAATGACGATTTAAAATTAGGCTCGAACCCAGAACGTCAGGTATCTAATTACACATCCACAAGATAATACCTAATAAAATAAAGGCAATAAAGTTTATTTGGCGTCTTTATCTTAATTAGTTTAGGAGTTATTAAATTTATAATTAAATTACATTTTATCGGTATTCGAACCCTGGATACCATGTACCCAAATATACATTCACAAGAAACTATCTAATGACATTAATGTAATAAACTTTATTTGATGTCTTTATCGTAATTAGTCTCTGAGTTATTAGAAGCTGAATTTGTAATTCGAACCCGGGCATCCTGGTCAACTTGGAACTCGTTGGAGAAGCTGCTGCTTTTTATATCATTTCCATCGCTAAAATCTAAAGTGTTGAGTGTTGGGCAGAGCACTTAGGAAAACAATTACTGACATTGTTCGCTAATGGGGTGAAAGCGTCTAACGGGTCAGCTAATGTGTGTCACCGTTACCTCCAGACGGAAGTATGTCGTTGATCGCTAATGTATGTAAACAGATCCGGAATGTAAACTTAAAAGCCTATTAATGTGTTGAAAGCGTCTAACATGTTCAGCTAATGGACAAGCGATTTCCCCAGATACAAGAAGGCTGCAGTGTTTCATTACATGACAGACTGTTACCGTGAGCAGACTACTTATACTCAAGCTCCAGTCAACAATTCATTAATCAAAAAACTTAATTGCTCGAGGATGCAATCTGCAGACCTTAGTAATCATAAAAAAAATGTTTGACGAACATTACCTAATTAATTTGCCGAGGGGCGGCAGGACTCGAGAAAACAATTCCATCAAGTCATGACGCCACAGTAGAACGCATGGGGGAGGGGGTAGAACCTGTTAGCACAGATACTGCCGGCATTAGGTGAGCACACAAAGCGAGAGGGGGCGGGGCCTAACGACACGAGACCTGGCGGCATGTGAGCACACAAAGGGAGGGGGCGGGGCTTGTCGGCGTAGAACAAAGAACTTTATCGCTTGTCGGCATCTCTCTGTGTGCTGGAGTCGGTATGTTATATCTACTATTATTGAGCTAATTTTTGTGTTTGTGTGTTAATTATTGTCTGGCGCGGCAATTCCATCTCCTACTCTGTATTCACTCTTAGGTTGATCCGCACCAAAACAAAACCCAGGTGACCAGTGCAGCGTTATAATGTATCCTTCCGCCATTCGCGTCATATTTTCACGACCATGTGACAGAGTACAGGCAAAGAGAACATTGTCCGACAACTTAAACGATGACTAGCATACTCTGTTAGGGTTGAAGGTGATAAGATTGTTAGTTGCAACAAAATAAATGTTTGCACATATAATAATAGTTAATTCTAAAAGAAACGAGCGAAAAAGAAAGTAACAGGTATGCGATATCTTAATTTATTCGCTCTCTGGAAGCGGCACTTTTATCAACTGTTGGCGGCTTATTTTTAAAAAAGAAATTGTATATTGTTACGTTAATAACATTCTTGTCCCATTCTTGCATCGTTATTTCTAAAGCTTTCTGTTTTTCTCTCGTGTAACCACTTTCCCGTTTCAGGTTTTTCTTAAACGAGCACGGTTTATACTTGTACTCGAAACACTGGTGAACTCAGAAGTTAATTTCACCACTTCTTTCACGGTAAGTGTTAGATATTTCTCACATAACTAACAATAAACTTCCAACTCTATTGATTTTTCACCACTAGTCAATGGTTTGTCCGCTTATGCTTTACGTAAGTCGACGAAAACGCAAAACAAATCACAGTCCACCACGATACTAACAGAAGCGCCTGGTTTCTGACTACAAACAATATTCTGCGCACACCCGGATGTCAAGTACTTATATGAATTGCATGTTGAGACTTGTAGCTCTGTTTAACGGTACAAATTAGCGTTAATTGGACTTTTAGGAAGTTATATAGAGTATACTTGTCATCATTTTATATTTAGTTTTGTCTGTTAAATATTACCATTTTGTACTCGGGAGCATTCTCCTTTTACATCACGCAGCTTTCATAAGATAATAAATCAATAAGCTCAACCATATTTAAAACTCTAACGTAGTAATAAAAAGCAAACTATTATTTTAAAATTTCTATTTGCTGAAAGGAAGTATGTATAGGGTAAGTAATTTTAGTTATCAATTTCCCTATTCCATCCACTAACAAATAATACTTCCTGAAGCTCTTCTGCATTTTATGTGAAAGCCACAGCAAAAATAGTGTAGCAAAGCTCCTTGCTACATTTACCTGCAATATGTCAAATTGTCTTTGTCATCTCCACAATCATTTTAGGGTTAATATATTTCCTTTATGATCATATACAAAGGTTTATTTTTGTCCCATATTTTCAGACTGATACTATGTTCTGTTCTTTTTAGGGGGGGGGGGGTTCCTTACCACTTGCTTAGTGATCTACTACTTGAAAAAAGTGGAAGTAATTGAAAACTCAAAGCAATAACAAAGAATATCTCGGAAATAGTCGTCACAAAAAATGTATTTGACATAAACTGAGTACCTTAACGAGGTCTACATTGTTTGTGTAGTAACATTTTGCCTATGTCTTATGATTAACCAATTATACAAAACTTATTCTAAATTAAGACGACCTTGCAGACTCTTCGCAGAAAATTAAATATATGTATTATATTTTTCATGTAAACATCTTAACCATACAGTATTTTAGTCTAAACCTCTAGAGGCATTTTTAAGAAAATAAAAAATAACAAAACATCTACCTTGGCAGCACCATGGCCGAGCAGTTAGACTGCTCTGACCAAGGCGGTCCAGGTTCGATCCCAGGGAGCCGCATGTGGGATTTTGGTGAACAAAGGCGGCATTTGGGCGGTTTTCTGCGGGTTCTCCGGTTTCTCTCACCATTCATTCCACTGACTAGTGCATCAACACCTTTCATCCATTTCACCGTCATTTCATATTATCTCTTTCCTCGCTCTCATACTACCCATTCTAGCTGTTCTCTATGAACCAAAATATGCCTGCTCCCCTACAGGTGTCTGACCCCAAGCACTCACTTGTAAGTCCTGGGGGGGTATATGCCCTAGTAACGAGGAGGGTATTCAGAGAATGAAGATGAAGAAAAACCTTCTATGCAAAGGATAAAGCTTAAGAAAAACGCAAGAATTAAAAGCAGTTAAATATTGCCTAAAATAGCCAAAGGAACTCGCACACTACATAAAAACTCAGATGACGAGCCCAAGGCAAAATTAATGACACAAAACCAACAAATATAAATCACTGGCTCCGCAAAATAACTAAATCTTAATGCCGAAGCACGAGCTTATCAAAAAATACTAACAGGCAAAGCCGGTCAGCAAACCTTTTTGCAGTTGAAATATTCGGTTTCCTAAGCCAAACAAGAAACTAATCAAGGGAGAGATGTGTCCATTCACACTGGCAGAATCGAACTCCTCGAGCCAGGTAAAGGACGACCGGACCCAGCAACGAAAACAACCGGGCGCGCCACATAGTCGGTAAACAACCCTCCCAACAGCAGCTAGCGAAATTATTTAGAAGTGATTGCGATCAGCACAGAATATATTTTAGAACAGGGTAATATTATCAGTCTTATTTTGTAACTATCGTGGCTAACGAGATAGACAGGCCAAGGCGAGAATCAGAGTGACATAGTAATGGTAGTCTTAAACATGGGTAACACTGAATAACTTCATGATATAACCACGCGTTTTCCATGCATTTAACGAGCAATTTATTTATTTGCTTAGAATGTGGACATATTAGGCGACTGTAGTTTCATTTCATCGGGCCATGACTGGACTAGAAGTATCAGCTGATTTCAGTTGGCGCCGTAGCCGATCTACAAGGGTAGTCAATAAGTATCCGCACTATTTCTGGCTGTATCGGTTTGTGCGCGCGCACGTCGACATGTTGTTCCTTCGTCTCCGCTTGTGGAATGTTTGACCGTTATCACTCCACTAAGTGTTGCATTGTTGCATAATAAGCATGGCTGCACCCCTCACCGTTTTCACCAAAGAAGAACAGCGTGCGGTTATTTGTTTTTGTCGTCTGAAGGTGTATGAGGAGCCAAAATCCATTGAAGACTTTTCGTATAATATGGGGGCAATGTTTTACCCCGGCGAAATGTGTACGAATGAACTGAAAATTTAAACAATGGTCGCACGACTGTGAAGGACGGGGAAAGAGCAGGACGCCCATCCGTATCCACTAGTGACGCAACAATGAGCAAGTCTGTATCATGATTCAGAGAACCAAAGATTGACTGTCGATGGAGTAGCAAACCATATATTTTTTGGTCGACTTAAACATGCCTTAAGGGGCCGTCCATTCACCACAGAACCAAGAAGTGAAGGAAGCGGTGCATACATACGAAAAAACGTTTTTCCTGAGGGCATCAGAAAGTTTGTGAACGATGGACCTTGTGCATTGAGAAGCAGGGGAACTATGTTAAAAATGAGGTAATTGTAAGTTTCTGTTGCTGTTATAATAAATTTAAAAAATTATGTGCGGATATTTATTGACCTACCTTTATTGGTTACTATGGTAATTTTATTAATCTAATGCCATAATTTAGCAAATGTTTAATGTTTCTGACCAGCAATAAAAGCTATTTATAAGTTTCGTGCACAAAAAAAATAAAAACCTAATTAAATTATCCCCAAAGCATACTCGTTAGCATCATGCCATTACTAAGCTGTGGGGCAGTGGCTAAATCTATTTGTGCTGGAGGGAACCAGCAATAAATAAGGTGAATATAGTTATTAATTGAAGCAATGCTACGTACAAAGGCAATTTACCTGTGTAAGCAGTGTGGTTAAGGAGAGGAAGGATAACAAGTTTGCAGCATAGAGAGGATAGTGTTACGCAATAACGTGGCCGGCCAGACTGCTCCGAGCCATATTCGTTAAGGAAGAGGATCATGAATAAACATCGACCCGGCGGATTGGATACTCCCGGGCAACAGTAATTATGGATTGTATGGAGAAACATGCATACAAACGTGCTACACATTATGGCTCACATTCGCAGGGGCAAAACACGAGACTGTTTTTCGATAAGCCCTATGATTTAAGGGTAGAACTTTATTAATACTAATAAAAAGCTTGATGTATACTCAAAACGAATTTCACTACATTACCATTTCACAGGATCATTTATGTTAAACTATTAATACAAAAGTGACTCCTGTTTCTATATTAGGTTTAATCAGGCTGTGTTCCTAGAAAGTATTTCCAACTATACACTATGGATTTGGTTACAAGAAAGATGTTATAATAAAATATAAGTTCTTATAACTAAACCTAATTCCGTTGCTAATGAGCCCACACAGTTCAAACAATAAATTTGATATGATACATTCACATGACTTTCTTATCTTATCTATCTTCAATTACGGAGGGGACTTGACACCGATCCAAAATATATATTGTACCTATATCCCACAAGGGGCGTCCCAGGGAAGAAGAATTAGGCAAGATGAGAAACGGGACAACCGGATCCAGAAGCGATGGTACAGCAATGACAGAGTCCCTACGTTTTCAGATATAAACACCTCGGTAGAGGAACACGCAGGCCGGCACCGCACCTCACACAGAGGGAGTCCAACGCCCCTCAAAAGGGGTTCCAATACCGCAGCAGCCAACCGAAAGCCGAGGGACGGAGAGTTACAAACAGCATCCTTTTGCTCTGCCACGCTACACGGAACACCATGCCGACACTGTAAAGGAGACCCACGGGTTGAAGAATGAAATGAAATGAAGAATGGAACGAAATGAAGGGACAGAAAATTCGGGGGCTGAAAGAAACCACTTCAGAAATCGCTGATGACCCGGGAAAACCCCGAAAAAACCCGTTGTTACTGGTAAACCATAAGAGATAGACAAAAATTTACTACATAAAAATGTAGATTGCGTTAAAATGTACAATTTATGTCATATACATTTTTTTGTTGAATGAACCCTTTTCGAGATATTGCTTGTTATTCCCTTAAATTTTCCAATACTTATACTTTTTCTCAAATTCGTTATTCATTTTTCTGTCCTGGTAACTCAAAGAGAATGGAATACTCCACATAGCAACCAGCTCTTAAAATATTTGACAGTCGCTTAAAGCCTAGCAATTCCCCTTGCATCTACAAAAAAGTTAGCAATAAGATTAACATCTCGATATCTCGATTAACATGAACCATATGGAGAATAAGCGTTTGTAAAAATAGTTTGTACAAGAGTAGAGAAAGTCATGTGAGTGTAACACATCAGATTTTTTTTTAAAAAATCTCCGCGTGTAATGCGAAACACTGACTCAAATATATAGGTAAAATTTGGTATTTTTTCCAATTTTTCGTGTTATGCTGTACTCGGATGTCACACACACGCGGGCTTTCAAAACTGCATTTCCGGTGAAACCTTATATAGAATCAACTTTACAACATGTGACGCGAGATTTTTTTCTATCCAACGTCTGCGGCATATTTTTTCGAAGTACAGCTTCACATTCTTTGGTATAATATGTATTTAGAATTATTTATTTCGATAATTTTTGTTGTAAAACGTTTTATTAACATATTTAAGCCTTATAATTACTTATTTACTTACAGCACATGTAGCTATATAGAAGAATGCAGAGCAGCAAAATTCCCCACCTTGTATCACTCAAAGTAATGCAGCCAACACTCTGTCACAAAATTACACTAACTATATAGTCATATACATTGTTCCTAAATTATGCTGACTAATTATGTAGACTAAACACTAACTCGTTAATTTAACTACGCCTAGCCTAAACTTTAACTAAACCTAATCACTATACTACAGGTTAGACATGTCTAATGTCTTCCATTAGTTCCTGGAAAGGGTCTGCCGAACGATTCTTGGTGTCAGGATGCCACTAATACTGACAAGTGTGAGCATCTACGGCTGTCCCAGAAGTACCCGACCTGCTGTATAGATAGTGGTGTTGTTTCAAACAAATGACTGTGGTAGAAAGTACCAACCTTATAAACCTTAAGACTGAAGTTTGATGATGCTACGTCGTTTAGTAATTGTTTGGCAGCCATCAATAGAGAACGCTCTCAGCGAATTTGTAAACATGGATAAAACTGGTCATAGTTATGTGATACAATACTTTCATTTAAAAGGTCTTAGTCCAATTAATATTACGGCTAAGCTAGATTCTACTCTGGGGGAGTCTGCTCCTTCGTTTACAACAGCAAAATATTGGGTGGCAGAGTTTAAGCGAGGCACTATGAGCTGCCAAGAAGAACATCGCAGTGGTCGACCAAATGAGGTGACCACGCCAGAAATTGTGAGGAAAATCCACAAAATGGTGTTGGATGACTGTCGACTAAGTGCGCAAGCTAGCAGACATCGTAGACATTTCAAAAAGTGCTGTACATCCCATACTGACTGAAAATTTAGACATGAGAAAGCTATGCGCAGGATGGGTGCCGCGTTTACTCACAATGGAACAAAAGCAACATCGTGAAGATGTTTCAGTCGAGTGTTGGGTGATGTTTTGTTGCAATAAAGCCGAGCTTTTGTGTCGATTCATAACCATGGATGAAACATGGGTCCATCACTTCACACCTGAAACGAAGGAACAGTCAAAACGGTGGATTGAAACGGGAAAAATCAGCTCCGAAGAAGGTGAGACAGTTCCATTTGCAGGCAAGGTCATGGCGTCAGTGGTTTGGAATGTATGTTGAATAATTTTCATTGATTATCTTCAAAAAGGAAAAGCAATCAATGGCGAGTATTATGTAAGCTTATTGCAGCCTTTCAATAATTAAATCATGCAAAAACGGCCGGATTTAGTGGAAAAGAAACTTTTCTTTCATCAAGACAATGCACAGTTCACACATTATCGCCATGGCCAAAATCAATGAGTTAAAGTTCGAATTGCTTCCTCATGCACCCTATTCGCCCGATTTGGCCCCCTCTGCTTATTTTCTGTTTCCAAAGTTGAAGAAATAGCTTGGTGTTAAAAGATTTGCCAATAGTGAAGAGCTGGAGTCTGCAGTTGATGGCTATTTTGCAGAACTCGACGGTTCTCACTATAAACAGGGTATCGAAGCTATTGAACATCGCTGGGAATAGTGTATCTAGCTGAAAGGAGACAATGTAGAGAATAAAGATGTTTTTTCCCAAAACTTTTGTGCTTTCTTTGTTCCGTCGGTTACTTCTGGGACAGCCCTCATAGGTGTTCTCTGTATTAATGAGGTAAACCGACAGATCCCTCTTATTAATCAGATAAGCCATTTCTAAAAGTTTTATTATTTGCAAGAATGTATCCAAGAACATACAAACTTTGCTTCTCACACTAAAATAAATTCCACTTCACTACATTACCGTGATTGTAAAGAATAAAACCTGAGAGAAAGCATGGTCAGGAGTGTTTAAAGGTGAGCGTATGCTACTCGCCTCTAGATTGTTGTGCACCTGTATGAGAATCTTTTTCAGAGGTTGGCTACGATTCTTACAAATGAAGCACATGTTGGTTGCTATGCGAGAAGCAATAAAACTAATAATCATCTGTCGTTTGTCAGCTTGCGCTTGCGCATTGGAGAACCTTTGGACTTCGCGTCCCTCGTGTCATATGTTCGAAAGTATCTCCAGAATTTTCTCTGACTATTACAGGTAGGTGGTAGCAGTAGCGTAGTGTAAGGGTAGACTTTGAGACTGAGTCTATCTAAATAAATTGCCAAAAAAACTAAGTAAATTTTTAAACATATAAATAAAGACAGCTTCAAACAAGTGATGTAAAACTAATTAATAGAATCACCTTCACCGCTGCCTACTCCAACGCCCTAACCCCTACTGCTAAGTGTCAGATTGTAGTGCTGCGTTCTTAGGCAGCTTCGAAATCTCATGATGCGGCAGCAAAGTCGAGTAGAGACTGGAATGGCTGAGCGAGTGCAAGTCTCAACCAGAGTGGACGTACATAGCTTTTCCTACTAAATTTCGACCTCCGTTAAAGGAAGACATGCCTATATTTCGTTGTGCATTAAGGGCACAAAGGCAGCAGCAGAGACTTAACACGTTTAATGAGGTGTTTAGTCTCTGTATACCTGCTCTCTCCAAGGTCCGGAAACAGGACAATGTGGTTGGAGACAAGGGTAGGGCAAGGCAGTGTAACATAAACATTTCATTCCTGTTATTGGTGAACCAGCATTATGTGCGTGCAACCGTGCAATGCAATAAAGTGGTAATTTTATGTAAACCTGTGTATTGTTTTCATTGTGCGTATTTTATTTATGATTTTAGAATTATGGACAGTTCCATCGATTTAGTGGATTACTTATTAAAAACTCTGTTTTCGATTCTATCTTATGAGAAAAAATGTGAACTTAAAGACAAAAGACCAATTCCTAAGCTTGGCATTGTCTTCCAGGAAAAGAAACAAAAACGGACATTTCAAACATCCTGGTACAGTAAATTTAATTAGTTAACTGGCAGTTTCATTCATAACAATGTATTGCTTCGCATGTTTGCTTTTTGGCGGGGAAAAGGAATGGAGTGTTGAAGGAATATCAAATATTAAAAACATCGAAAGCTTGCAATAAAAATCGCCGACTGGAGCTTATATACAAGAAAAATCTAAGTGAGTACCCACATTGTTTTTATGACTTACAATCATACAATGGTTTATAGGCATTTTGTAAAGTTACAACTAACGCTATATTTTTATAATCTAGTTTAGATTAAAATGTATGTTCAGTCGATTTCGGCAATTAGTAGTGATGCTAATGACTACTAAAAGAACAACTAATAATAACAATAATCGAATCATAATAGAGAATTCACGCTATTTTATGCAACCTAATGTATGGGAATTTGTGGATCATTTAAAAAATTCTAAATTCAATTTTTAAAATCTGATATACACAGAACACAATATCAAGCTACGCTACTTGGTGGTAGAGACTAAAATAAAAACACTGCCTGTTAAAATTTCTCAAATGTGCTGTTATTAGCATATTCACTCCGTCCATAACCATGGACGCTTGTACTACCCAAGACCAGCACTGAACTCAGAACCAAACACTGTTATAGTATACATAATGGCCGAGTGGTGGCGGCATTCCTGTGATCCTAATTTTGCTTGTAGCCGAATACAAACAGTACTGCGATTAGCCACCGTTGTATACATAAACATATAAAGCATATTAAAATCACCCTTGACCTTTGCAAGGTTCGGCAGCACAGAGCGTTGCTTTGATTATTATCAGGTAGTGCAGCTCCATGGACTCGACAGATATATTGACTTCTGATAAATAGCCACACTCTGTAACAGGGGCGCTTTATATGAAGAAACTAGTGGCAATATACGTCTTAATCTAGCGGCCAGTCATTTAAACCGAAGAAATGGTGGGGAAGAAAGAGTGCTGCATTCACATTACTTTCCCTACTCTTCTACAAACTATTCATATAAAAGCTTATTCTTCCGTCTACTTCTTGTTAATGGGTATAAACTTTCATTATACATTCGTTGTAGCTATACGAAGAATAGAGTAGGCTAATGCAATAGTCACCGAGCGGGATGGCAGACGGTAACGTCTGTAGCCCACATTCAGGAGGCCCCGGGTTCGATCCTGTCCCTCCATTTCTTTACATTCATCATTTCATTCATCCTTCACCCTTTAGTTTGTTTCAGGATTGGAAGTGTCGACGATGGTGTTTCGGTGCAGCGTGGCAGAGAAAATGGATGCTCTCTGTGTACTTTCTCCGTTCCTCGGTTTTCGGCTGGTTGCTGGGGTATAAGAATCGTTCTCGGGGATTGATCTTATATGGGGCGAGGTCCCTGGTCTGCCTGTCCGACTGACGGGGCGTCTCAATCTGGAAACTGTAGGGACCCTCTCGCTGGCTGTGTCGTCACTCCTGATTCCGGCCACCCGGTGTCTCCCTTCACCTCATCCCTCCCTACCGGCGGCGCCCCCTTGTGGGGCGTGGGTACAATATTTCATTTCCTAGATCGGTACCGAATCCATCCGCTTCACAATCCAATGCGATGGTCAGATTTTAAAAAGCGCTTCGCTATACCATGGCTTTTAAATTACATTCTTCTTGCATGACAACCAAACATTCAAACCAGTAACAAGGAAAACTCGAAATGGTTAACACCACACACACACAAAATGTATTTAAGTTGTGCGCTTTAACGAGATCCACATTTTTTGGATAATAAGATTGTATCTATCTCTTACTGTTTACCAATTATAACACATTGCTACTACAGACGAAGAAAAAGCAGAAGCGCTAGCAGACGCACTGCAAAGCACACTTGTTCCAAACTTAACACCAGCGCTACCCACATTTACGAACGAAACCGAAAGACTCACCGAAAATATACACAAAATGCAAACGCACGACCAAATTCGTAAAACGCATCCTTCCGAAAAGAAAGACTCCCGGCCCAGACCAAGTGCCAAATATCGTATTGAGAAACCTACCTTTTAACGCCTTAAAAACACTAGCATGTCTTTTCAATCTTTGCCTACATCACGGTTGCTTCCCCAATAGGTGGAAAACAGCAAACGTGCTTCACTTCCCGAAGAAGGGCAAAAACCAAGCTAATCCGCACAACTACAGGCCAATTAGCCTGCTTAACACAATGAGCAAACTTTTTGAAAAGATCATATCAAAACGTGTCAACGCATTCGTGATCAAGCACAACATACTCATACCTGAACAGTTCGGTTTCAGGGCGAAACACTCGACTACGCTACAACTCCTTCGCGCTACTGAACACATTACGAAAGGTTTCAACATCCGGAAGTCAACGGGCGCCGTTCTCCTTGACATAGAACGCACCTTCGACCGCGTGTGGCATGCGGGACTACTGCGGAAAATGCTTACGTACAAATTCCCGGACACCATGACCAAGCTGATAGCAAACTACTTGCGCGACCGAACTTTCTTCTCAGTACTTAACGAAGTAAAGTCAACACCTCGCCCAATACTGGCGGGCGTCCCACAAGGTAGTATCTTGGGACCTCTGCTATTCAACCTTTACATAAACGACATTCCCAAAAGCTCAACCTGCCTGCATCTCCTGTACGCCGATGACACAACCATCATGACACAATCAGGTAAAATTACGTTTATACATAGAAACCTTCAAACATCGCTCACACACCTAGAACCATGGCTAACAAAATGGAGAATCAAGGTAAACGCGAACAAAAGCAAAGCGATAATCTTCACTAAACGCATAAAGCACTACTACCCAAGACATAACTTACTTCCACTAAAACTCTTTACTGACAACATTAACTGGACCAACAAGGTCACATACCTTGGGCTAGTGATGGACCACGGCCTAACATGGCGACTACACACCAACGAAGTACGCAGAAAAGCCTACGCGCAATTACGCAAATTATACCTACTAATAAACTACAACAATGCACTCAAACTAAACATGGGCTTAACGCTCTACAAATCGCTCATTCGCCCAATATTAACTTATGCAGCGCCGGTATGGGGCTACGGAGCTAAAACCCATATCCAACGCATACAAACTCTTCAAAACAAGATACTCAGAATAGTAGCCAAAGTCCCGTTGATAGCACCATTGAAAGAATTGCATGACGACCTAAAAATGCACACGATAGAAGAGTTTATTAAGAAATTAGCCTTCGATATGTATAACAAACTCCCTGCGCACCATAACACACAAATTTCTTCACTTGGCCAATATGACACGACGATAGATATACACAAACGACCTCTATCTCTGTTTGACAGAAATCTTTCCAACACAGACCACGACGACGAAATAACAGAATTTCTAGACAACCTTCTACAATAATCCATTTTACAATAATCCACGTTCTCTCTGCTTACAGTATTTCTTTACAGACTTCACACCATCCACTTCACAGCTGCCCTTTAAGTCCTTCTGCTACCCAGCGAAGGCGGACCCGGGAGATGAGGGCCTCCCCGCGAGTGGCACTGGTCCGCACCTGTACCATTAGGCAGGCAGCCAGCCGAGTGTGCACTCAAGACGACCCAGCACGAACACCGAACCCAGGATTGGAAATCATCGACGACGCCCTCAGGCCGCACACGGAAGTACCGACACGGCTCCGATTAAGGAGACCACGCAGAATCACAACTCACTACCACTCCCACCATCCCATTACGCAACTCCATGCCAACTTCACGTAATTACTAAAAAATGCACGTACAAAGCACTACTAACAAAATCACCACACATCACTAGCAAGCCACCAAATCTTCCCTCACTTACACCATCAAACCCTCAGGCTGTACTCAGGACTTGTTCATGGCTGCAGCCTGGGAATTCATCCTTTGACGCGCTCGCATGCAAAGCGTGCCAGCAACACACATCACGTAAGCAACCGGGGTGCTTATGCGGGACCTGACTAACACACGCACTAACTCATAACCAACTCCCTGTTTTTAAAAAAAATTAAAAATATCAATTATACCGGGAGAGCCAATGAACTAAGAACCGGCTGTGCGGCGTTTTTACTGTTCGCGTTATCGGTACTCTTTGCCGTCTCCCGCTATCATAGAAAGGCGCGGGTGCAACCATACAGCATTTTTAAAACTACTTTGAAAGGCTTTACTTACCAACTTTATGAAAGGAGATGCTGAAACTGGCCACTGTCGTTGTACATACATTTTTGGCACCTTTTTACGAAACTATCCATCACTCGCCGTAGTTCAGGTTGAGAAACGCTGGCAATTTCCTGGCGGATATTTTGTTTTAATTCTGCCAGGATGTGTGGGTTTGTACACTTTATGTTTTAATTTACCTCAGAGATAGAAATCGCAGGGGGTTAGGTCAGGTGACCGAGGGTGCCACAAATCTCTACTAATAATTCTGTCCTCAAACACGTTTTCAATTGTTCTCATTGAAATATTGTCCGTATGAGCTGTTACAGAGTCCTATTGAAAAAGGCAAAATCTCGCTCCCTGTCTGTTAAATCTCTAAAAAAACGTGAGCAAAATTGTATTCACGTATGTAGGGACATCAACTGTTGACTGGAAAAAAAACTAGCCCTATAACACTTTCTCCCCTCATGGCGCATCATACACAAATTTCTTCGTAATGGAGGCGTACTTCATGAACAATATTAAGTTTGTCAGAGCTCCAGTAACGGTTATTTTGTGTACACACATATCCATGAAGGTGGAACCAAGCCTCGTCCGAGAAAAATGTTAAATATGGATCTATTTCGCCATTGTGTACACTATTGAGACTTCACTCACAAAATGAGCGCCTAATCACAGGATCACGTGGTTGAAGAGCAAGTGCCACAGTTATTTTACATACGAGGTTTAACTTCCACAATTTAGTGGCACTTCGCACACAACCGTAACAAATGACTGCCTGTTGTGAAAGATGCCTAAGCGATTTTTGGGTGAAGTCTGCAAAACGATGACCGATGTCTTCTAATGTTTCTTCAGTTAGAACCCTATAATCTTTCTGCAAATCGTATTTTCACCTGACGAGCTGAATGACTTAACGCATACGAATCATAAATAAATAAAACCTACGTAGTAGAAAACGAATACTAAGCCATAATACATTTTGTGACTAAATACAGAACAAAACAACTCGTAATAACTGAACTACACCATATCATTGTCAACTCAATACTTGCAGTCAGAGCAGAGCAAAGCTGCGTCAGTAGCGTGACCTTGGTTGCAGCAGCAGCGTCGAATCATGTGTCCACATGCCCAGTGAAAAAACACCTCGCAACTGTTTCTTAGTTCATTGGCTTTCTCGGTACAAAAGTCATTCAGAATGAAGATGACCTCATAGGCTATGCCCAGAAAATTCAAGATACTATACATTTTATTTGTCATGAAGAATCTTGAAAATGTGGTATTTTAATCAAAATGGTTAGAGCCATTTTTATAAAATAAAAAATAATAAAAACATGTAGTGCAAAGCGTAGTTTGGGGTAGGGGGTTTTCTTGAAAATCTTCGTGTCGCATTCTTGGAAGACACTGAAATACCAAGGAGGTATTTAACCCATTTTTGGTGTCCACACACACACACACACGCACACACACACATACACCAGATCATTTCCTAAAAATGACCGAGCGAGGTGGCACCACGGTAACGTGTGCGGGAGGTCCCGGGTTCGTTCCCCGGCGATCTCCCACTCTGATCCGTGGGTTTTAGTGCTTTTCTTGGGTCAGCAGTTGATTCTAGGATGGTTCATCTTCTACCACGACTTTCCTGCCCTCACTTCCTTGTCCATCTTCCTTGTCATCTGTTTCAGGGTTGTAGGATAGCGCCACGGCTTTTGGCGGGTCATGGCTGGGCGATGGATGCGTGCTCTGTAGTAGTTTCTTCTCTGGCGTCGTTGCGGAAAGAACCCGCCTCTGGGTGCTTTCGGGCGGGCGTCCCTTTGGGAGACCTCCGGGGTTTAGGGGCTTGTGGGTAGGCGTCGGATGCGTACGATCTGGAAACGTTAGAGGCCCCGTCCATGCTTGCACACAGCGTTATCCGGATCTGGTCGCCTTTCGGGTCTCTCGCCTCATCTCTCCCTTCCAGACGATAATGCGCCCCAGCATTGACGGAATCCCTAATGAATTGCTAGAGTGCATTGTTGTACAATGCGGATAATGTGGTAAGAATTTCAGGAACTTTGGACAAAAGTTGCAAGCCAGAAAGTTTACATTTCTCTTGCCTTTTTGCCAAAATAGAAATTCTGTTTTAAAAATCTGATGTGTTACATTCACCTGACTTTCTCTACCACTCTATCCTTTATTTGTGGGTATACAAACTATTCTTACTAAAGCTTATTTTTCTCTCTACTACGTTTAATCAAAATAAACCTTAGCAGAAATAGCTACATTACACATTTTGTTATAGATACAAAGGGAACAGCGATAGTCAAATGTTTAAACTGGACAGTATATCTGGCCTTAAAATTCCATACTGTTTCCATTACATCGTGAGAAACAGCTTAATGTCGATTGTACTTTAAAAGAATGATCAAAGTATTGAACAATTAGAACCATTAATAACGGCTATCTTGGAAATATATTCAAAGTAATTTGAATTAAATTGTTTTAAACAGATCTAAATTGTTTGTGTGGTGCGTTTTGTCTATCGCTTAACGATTACCAGTTATACAAGATTAACACAATGTTCCTTCGAATGAAGAAGACGTTACAGGCTATTCCCAGAAAATTCAAGATATGCACTTTATTTGTCATGTAAATATATTTAATATATGGTATTTTAATCAAAATCGTCAGAGCCTTCTTCCAAAGTTAAAAGGTTCAAAAAACGTTCCATGTAAAGAATAGCTGGAAGGAATTTTCTTGAAAAATCTTCGTGTCGCTTTTTTGAAAGGTACCGAACTTAAATATCAAGTGTGGTGTTTATGCCACTTTTCGTTTTGGGGGATATGCTGTTTACAGACATAAACACCACACACAGGCAGGCACACACACACAGATCTGTTTCTAAAAATGCTTTTTTTTATTCAGGAGAATTAAAACATGTACTTCCAGTAAAATCTCGGTATCGAATTTTTGGGTAGAAGGTAATACCTTCTATATTTACTGTGTATGTGGTAGAGAAAGTAAAAATAGGTAAGGGTTGGACGAAGAACAGTACTGAAATTGATCACAAAGGCTAAAAAATTGGCTGGATATTAAATGAGAACAAAGTGATTGCTAAGAGGTGCCTTGGAAGGAATGTGAATGGCAAAACATCTCCACACAGATGGAGATACCAAAGGAGAAAGATATTAAGATAAATGACAGCGGGAAGACGGTTGTTTTTGTAAGGAGGACAAAACTATGATTGTCTCATGAGTATGTTTGAATTTCGCGTTCAACTACAACATAATATGACTTCACTAGTCAAACAAGTCAAATAGAAAATGCTCACCAGCAAAATCTGTTTCTAAGAAAGTTAGTAGAAATACAAAGTCTTATCAAACAAGAATCTATAGAAGCAAGTCAAGTAGCTCCAAATAAAAGAAGAAATCCAGAATAGAAAATGTAAATAGACTGGTCAGACCTTACGGGAGCTATTGAGAAAGATGTGTTTGATTTGAATCTCCAGAGACTACCTAGAGAGAGCGACACAGAAGAAATTGAAAAATACCTAGCTATAGCAAAATGGTTGTGCTAAACGTCGGAAACAAATAAAATGGCTGATCAATTATAGGAACACAGTCAAAGAAAGCCAAAATATTTATACCAAGACAAACTGCCTAATCGTAAAACTCCTAAATAATATTACACTTTCATGCATGCGTCAATGTTTTATAAACGAGCGGAGTCGGATGCAGAAAAAAATATAATCTGATATGCTACATTCACATTGCTTTCTCTGCCCCCCATCGCTTATTTGTAATACAAAAATCATTCTTACAAATTTAATTTCCGTATCTATTTCATTTTAATCGAAATAAACCTTTCCGGAAATAGCTGCATTACACATTTCATAAGAGATACAAAGGTAATGGCGACAGTCAAATGTTTTAGAACTGGATGGTATGCGCTGGCCTTAAAATTCTATATTCTCTCCATGACATCGCGAGAAACAACTGAAAGTTGACAGGAATTTAAAAGAATGGCTAAATATTGAACAATTCGAACCATTAATAACGTATATCTCGGAAATGGCTGATACCACAAAAATCTTTATTTGAAATAAATTGTGTATTTTAAAGAGATCTACATCTTTTTGAGAAGTGGGTTTTCGTCTATCACTTAACGTTTATCTCGGCATTCAAAAAGTTTTGCAAAGTCTAAACTAAGGATAGAATTCAAAAATTTATCCTCACAATCCTTCAAAGTGGTCTCCATCTCTCTCCACACTTGCAGACGGTGCAAACACTTGTCAAAAGCACTACGATACTCAGACCGAGGTATTATCAACAGAGTTGAATTTATAGCCTAAGCAAGGTCCTGCTCTCGTTTAAAAGGTTTTCCAGCAATGCAATATTTCACTCGAGAAAACAACCAGAAGTAGCACGGTGCAAGGTCAGGACTGTAGGATGAATGGTCAAGCAACTGGCTTTATCGGCTTCCAGTTTCCTCACATCGACCGCTGTTCTGTGAGAGATGTTTTGTCATGCAAAAGCAACAGCCTTGAAGTTCTTGTCTTTGGACGCCACCGCCTCAGCTCTTCAAATAAAGGATTCAAAATATAAAAGCCATAGTACTCTACATTCATTGTCATTCCATCTGGCATGCAGTCAACCACTAGTGGTCCTTCATAGTTGAAGAACACGGTAAACATTCGCTTACGAGAACGAAAATCTTGTCGAAGAACGATTGGTATTGGATCATTCTCATTTACCCAGATACAATTCTGAGCTTTATTTGGTGTGGTATAATAATAAAACTAACTTTCATCACTGGTGCATACATCTTTTAGATGTATTTAGAGCCAAACATGCCCAGCAGCTTCCTTGCACATTCCTTTCTCCTCTTCATTGGTTAGAGAATGCGGAACCATTTTGCACAGATTTTTCGCAGCTTTAAATGTTCATGGAGTATACAGTAAATGTAGTCAATGCTTCCATACTTAGCATTTGAACAGTAATATTGTGGCGGAGCACACGTCAGGTTGGTAGGCCCTGCGTTGAGTCAAGTCTTCGTAAGAACTAGTGTGGTACACCTGATTATGTTTGTATACTGGAAGGCTTGACTCAAATGTTGGTCCTACTGATTAGTTAGTTAATGGGATGTTTGGAATGCTCCAGTAGATTGGAGTTTTAACAGGAAGTTGGGGTGGGGATGTTGTGATATAAAAAGGGTTGAGTTAGTGTGTTTGGCTCTCTTCTCTTGTCGTCTCTTCGCTAGTGGGTTTGTGTACAGTCAGAGAAACATGCGAGTGTGCTCGGCCTTCGTCGACCTCGTGGCGGGACATGGCTGCATAAGTATCCTGGAGGTTAGAGGTACTTAGAGAATCTTAGTAATAAACTATGTTATTGGTAAGTTTAATCCTTTTCATGATGCCTCCCTTACTGTTTCCCGGTCCTCGACATTTGCACAGCCAAGCGAGTGGTGTTAATTCTTACGTCCCCTTTGTCCGGCTGAGCTATGAGGTTAGAGGTTTGTAATGGTTTTGGTATAGCCGTGACAATATGTCGATTTTCCACACCAAGTTCCTCGCTCTTTGAATTGTCAAACTTGATTACCATAAACAGCTAACAAGTTCTCATAGATTTTTTTCTGGGGGGGGGCCTCTTTCACCTAACTGTAGCGTGCGAAAATGTAGAATCTAATGTTCTCTTTAGAAATATCTATGATTTTTCACCATCTATTGACACAGGACTGAGCTCAACAGAATGTACGCTATGAATATTGAAGTTTAAACTCGCACTTATGCTTTGATAGCTTAAGGTCAATTGTTGCCAGTCGTATTAGTTACATTTTTGTAACCATTATTGCCCAACAATGGATAAGCTGGTTGCAAAACTTTGTGAATGTCCCTCGTATAATATGCTTACAAGGATGCGATTTTATCGAATAAAATGTCAGCTCGTTGCTAAACCGCCATAGTATCAGTATGAAGTGATTAACAGATTGTGGTTTTAATTAATGCATATTGAAATACTGTTAACTTCCAAATAAAGTATGCTCTTGAAAAATACGTGTTTTTACTATATTCTGATTTTAGCTTATTTACTATTAGTAGCATTGATTAGTATTCAGTAATATATTCGATTGTCCATTCATTTAGTATGCCATGATCTGACAGTTGACGTAATGGTGATTTGATTTTAAACAACACGAGTAAGAAAGTAACTATTATTTATATAATCTGTTATATTTAAGCCATGGAATAGTCTTAATAAATCCCATTCAAAGCTCCGGATTTCATCAGATAAAACCGTGCGTGGTGACGCCCTAGTGTGCGACTCGCATTCGCGAGGTCCCAAGTTCGATCCCCGGCAATCGCCCACTCTGACTCGTGGACTTTCGTGGTTTCCCATGGTCGGCTAGGGTGCTTTCTCTTCTACCACGACTTTCCTGCCCCTCATTTCCTGTACCCATCATCTCCTTCATTGTCATATGTTTCAGGGTGGTAGGACCAAGCGACGGTGTTTGAAGAGTTGCTGTCAGGCGGTGGATGTGAGGTTTGTAAAGATTTCTTCCTGGCGTCAGTCGGGAATGCTGCTTTAGCACCCACCTCCAAGTTGGCCTCACCAGGGCGCAGGCCTAGATGTTTGTGGGTTGGCCCAGCGGCGTAGGATGCGTTCGAACTGGAAACGTTAGGGACCCCGTCCATGCTTGCACCCGTCGTCATTCGGATCTGGTGGCCCATTGGGGCTCTCCCCTCATGCCTGTGTCTCAGGGGTCACGGTAGAAGCAAAAAGGGCTGTTGCGGCATACTTGCGGTGCTCTGCATCGTTCGTCCGGAGAGACCTTTACCTTTTTCATCACATAAATGCACTGGTGCTTCGCTCTTGCAAATCTATCGAAAGTATAACCTCGTGGGATTACCTTTTTTTAACAGAAGCGTAAGTTTATCTTTGCATATACTCGTGATGCGATTTGCTTCACTTGTTTTTGTGTCTGTAACAGAAGTCACCTCTTTACCAGAAGAAACATTGCAGCAAGCAAGAAAAGCAATAGTATCTCTAAGCGGATGCACTACTCAATTTTAAAACTTATATAATGTTCTATCGGCTGTAACTAAAATTTAACCAGCTATTCTTTTCAATAATGCGCGACTTTATGCAAAATTTGGAGTTTTAGTTTTTTGAAAACTAAACAGAAAGGAAGTATTTTAAAAATTCTTTAAGAAGTAGATGAATATTGTGAAATTCTGTTGTATTTTAACATGTAACAAGTGTTTCGGTTTGTAGCGTTTTGCCGTTACTTCGTTGTGTTACTCTTAGCTCTGCGTCGTTTGTAGGTGAGTCTTCAGGACTCGGGATCGCCGATATCAGTCAGGAAGCACTTATGGACGTCGCATCTCAGGGTCAACTGTCGGTGAGTCGGTCTGAAATTCCCTACTGTTATTGCCAGGGTAAGATTGCGAGAGGGTGACACTAGGATATTATTCTTGAAGAAAACGTTTTCACTTCCTCACTAAAACGCGTATTCCTGCCAGAAAACCTGCAAGATTTTTGTTCTTTTTCTACCCCGTACGGTACTGATATAAGAATATTTTCACCCTTTGATCCACTAACGTTTTGCTACGGCTAATTATTTATTATTTAAGGCGCTCTATCACCATTCTTTTGATTCCCGCGAACTTGAATTCATTACTTGCGCCGTGTTAAACTATTTATTATCTTGGATAAAATAATTTCAACGACAATCTAACCCACTATATAATTATTGCACACACATTACTTTATGATTGCATTGTGGTGCGGCACTTCGTAAATTTTGGAAATTTTATCCTTTTCTTTTCTTTTTGACTCAACGTGATGCGTGTTTCCTTACCGGAGAATCATGGCAGACTGTCTCAAAACCACGCTCGCACTCACATATCTCAACGACTGCTCTCCTCCAAATGTTATACGTGTCACTGCGTATTCTTATGTTTCTATTGGTTCTCGCACTTATTCTCTGTGTTTATTGGTTCCCTGGTTGAAAATTTAAAGCTTAACTGTAGGAAATGTCCGTTGTCTCATAGCGTCTGTTTGCTTGAAAACTTGTCTCGCACGCACGAAGTACAAAACAAGGTTTCGATTTTTATGGCCCCACTCTCGGAAAACATAATGGACAGTCTAAAACGAAGCCACTCTTATTCTTGCCTAAATCTGGCAGTTTTTCTTATGCAATTACGCCTTTATTTATTTTACAATACTATGGAAACTTAAAACATATTTACAGCTTATGAAGGGCTTTCGATTGAAACAATTTTTATCCTATGGCTTTAAAATTATGGAAATTTATCAACTTGAATATTACTTAATTATTAATAATTCCTAAAATATAATTATTATAGAGTTACTTTTTTATGTGTTCCTAATCAGCGGAAATATCGCTACAAGTTATATACTCTTATGTACTGCGCATTGATTTAACACTATTGCAAGACTGTTGATTCTGTGAAAGGGAAGAATATATTATACATATACAAATATATATATATATATACAATTTTGTTCAGGTTTTTAACCACTGGTTGCTGCAGGTAGGAGTAACCAACCACTTGTTGCTTCTAAAAACCATAATATGTATAGTTTGACCACAATATGAAGCATGTAGGTGATTTGCATAAACCAACAAATAGCTTAAAACTGTTCCAAAAAGGATATTACTATTCTGCAATAAAATTGAATAATTACCTTCGATGTTATCTAAAACTGTTAGGCAATCCTAATCAATATAAAATCTTCGACAAAGATTTAAAGTCATTCTTATATACTCACTTCCTCATATACTATGGAGGAATTTTTTAATATATTGTGCAACAGGTAAATATTCAGATTGCATGTGATGATGGTTTACATTTATTTCTTATTGTTTTCCTACTGTAATTAACCGAGCGAGGTGGCGCCACGGTAACGTGCTACAACTCGCATTCGAGAGATCCCGGTTTCATCCCCGGCGACCAATCACTCTTACACAAAACGTCATGGCGTTTTCATGGTTTCTCCGGGTCGGTAGGCGAAGGTCATCTTCTACCATGACTCTCCTATCCACCATCATCTTCCCTGTAATCTGCTTTAGGGTTGCAGGACCAGACAACGATGTTCGTCGGGTTGCTGGAAGTTTTATCCTGACGTGATTCAGCGACCGCTCTCTGCTGGAACCCGCCTCTGGATGCTTTAGAGCGGCAGCTCCTTCGGGGGACTCCGGGGAATCGGGCCCAATCGGGCCCCCTAGCTCGGGCGGCGTTGAGGCGTTCAATGTGGAAACATTAGGACCCTCAGCTATGCCTGCTCCCGTCGTCATACGGATCTATCGCCCTTCGGGTCTCTCCACTCATCCCTCTCTCTCTTGGGGGCCACGAAAGAAGCACAAGGGGCCGGCTGGCCTGCGTGCGGTGCCACCTTTGTAATGCATGTTGAGAACTTTACTCTTGAAATGGTGCTGGTTTACAAATTTCATCCTCTCTTAGGTAATGTATTATGGGGGGGAAAGTAATTATTGGTGAGGTATGTTATTAACAAAGCAGAGGGGTTTTAGTAAGTAAACAGAGCAACCGTGTTACCTCATGGAGTATAGGTGACGTCAGGTACTGTGACCGAACACTCTCATCCCCAACCCAACAGACGGTTTCTTTGCGACTGTTCCATTTATAGTAAGACTTCATACAATAAAAACATCATCACAATAAGCATAGTTTGTAGCGGAATTTGGTATGGAACACTTCAGCACAAATGGCGAAACCATCAGATGTAACACCAGGGTTCAAAGTACATTTAAAACATCAAGTTAAACAACCTGTAGTTCGATGAAACACAAGAAACATGTGACATTATGAGATAGGAACAATGAGGAATGCCCACTTTCAACCTCCGCAGCTCCAAGCTCAGCGGTTCAAGCTCGTAAAAATCCTTAGCATGACTTCCTTCGGAAGGGAAGTAAAGCCGGTGCTCCCGTGTCGTAGATTTACGGCACGTAAAAGAACCTCAAGCCTGATAAAGAGGCCTCTAAGCAAGATTACCGCTCTTTCACTCCCAATATAGAATGGGACACTAAGGACCACAGCAATTAAAGAGCGTCCATAAATAAAACTCAATTTTTAGCTCAAACTATTGATCAGAATTTTTCGAGAATGTGTGTCATAGACTAATAAGTGAGGATATTACTTTTAAAATATTTACAGCTTTCGATGTAAAAGAAAAGACAATATAACTCAGATTTCTATATATTGATGCCTTAATTAAATCACGAGGCAACTTTATTGCACACTATCAATAGCTAAGATACGAGTACATTCATTCGCTGTTTACCCTCATCTTATGTAGGACTTACACCCCCCAGGACTTACAGGCGGGTGCCTGGGGTCAGAGGCCCGTCGAGTAGCAGACACTCCCATGGAGCAGACAGAATATCCAGGATGGATGATCAGCCCGATGTCTGGTATGGGATGAAGGAAGTAGATGAAACGAAATGACGGCGAAATGGATGATAGGAAAGGTGACGATGGAGCAGTCGGTGGAATGAATGGCGGGAGAAACCGGAGAACCCGGAGAAAACCCGCCCAGACGTCGCTTTGTCCACCACAAATCCCACATGCGGGTCCCTGGGATTAAACCCGGGGCCGCCTCGGTGAGAGGCGAGCGTCTAACCACTCGGCCACGGCGCCGCCAAGATACGAGTACATTGCTTCTTACTTTCTCTACCACGTAGAGTAAGTAAGGGTAGTATTCCATTCCACACAAAAATTCTATACCGAGATTTCACCGGAAATAGATATTTTGAGGCCCCCTAAATCCAAAAAAGCACTTTTAGATAAATGTCTGTGTGTGTGTGTGTGTGTGTGTGTGAACAGCACAACTCAAAAACAAAACATGGAGCATTTTTCGAAAATTTTGATTTTCTCAAAAATGACTCTAACGATTTTTATTAAAAGATCATCTATTTAAGATATTTTCATGACAAAACGTATATCTTAAATTTTCTGAGAATGTCCCCAAAAGTCCTCTTCTTCCTGAATGGTTTTGCATAACTGGTATACCGTAAGAGATAAACAAAATTGCATTACAAAAAAAAATGCAGAGCTCGTTAGAAACACACAATTTATATGATCTTTTTTTTATGGAGTGAACCATTTCCGAGATATTCCCTGTTATTTGCTTGAATTTTCCAATACTTATACTTTTTCTCAAATGGGAATTCGTTATTCGTTTTTTTTATGTCCTGGACATACAAAGAGAATGGAATGCTCCATATAGCAGCCAGCTGTTAAAATATTTGACTATCGCTTAAAGCCTACCATATTCCCCTTGCAACTATAACAAAATCAGCAATAAGATAGTTTAGGTGTTTTTGTACAAGACTAGAGAAAGTCATGTGAGTGCAACACATCAGATTTTCTTTCTCTTAACTCCTTAGTAGTATACATCAAACTATACATAATAATATTAATTGTTTACAGCGAACACTGCAAGGTCACAAGTGCCTTCATCTTCTCTCGCCATCAACCCCTCGGTGCGTTCTTAACTCGATGACTTATTTACTAAGGCCCCTCTGCCTGGTTATTAGTTATGCTGCATGTTTTATAACTGTATGACGTGTTCAATGCCACTAAGCGTTACTCACGGTAGGACTAAAGGAACAAACACAAACAAGTGATAAAAGTGGATAAAAGTGTTTGAATGCATGTAGAACTATGCAGTTGTGAAATAATAAATGTATTCGTCTTGGAAGATATAGAAGGAATGTGTATTCGTTTTTTTTTTTCTGAAATAAAATGCTTAAAAATTGGGAAAACTTTTTCACTGCAGCAAAAGATGCTGCACATTAATATTCCGTCAGCTGAGTGTACGATGCGGGCATATAAAACACTCAACGTTTTTTGTAACACCCAGTGTACATCCTGTCAGGATATTCAATTTCCGTCCGCAATAGCATCAGCTAAAAATGCAAATGGAGTAAGTTACAAAGAGGCCTTGTAAGGAGACAGGGCTGGACGGAAACTATCAAAATATCGTTAGCCGAAGAGCTTTGTGTATAAGGACGGATTCACCAAGAACGTCATATTCTAGCCAAATCTCCTTGAGGGAATTTCGCGACTCAAAAGCCTTTTCGTATTCAAATCTGTAGCCCTTTCATGTGATTCGCTGGATGTTATTTTAGAGGACTATAAAACGCCCTCTAGCCTCGTTTTGTGTATACACACGTAGTAATTTCTTTACACAAGCACATAGCACTTCGCGGAACGCGAGGGAAGGTGTTAGCTAACTTCGATAAGTGAGTTCAGACTTCCAAAACTGAATCACTGTGTCTTCGGTACGATATAATAAAGCAAAGGCTCCTAGAAGATAAGTTGCCTATACAGTATGTACCGAAGTTATTAAAAAATTATTTAGTTTCAGAATTTCATATTTAAATGGCTCTGAGGTAACGTGTGAGGCTTGCATACGGGAAGTCCCTGGTTCGATTCCCGATGGACCGGCAGCCGCTCGAACCTTGGGTTTTTTTCGCGATTTTTCCTGGTTATTGGATGAATGCTGGAGTAAATTATACATATAACGCCCCATTTCCTTATCATGTATCATGGTCAAAAGATCAGGCGAGTGGACGGCGGACTAGGCCTGTGGCGGTGTAGTTTTCTTTGTGGAACTGTCTACCATCGCGTTCGGTGTGTGGCAGAGCCTCAGAGAGAGGTAGGCCTATGGGGTCCCGCCGACGTAGGTATAAGTTACACAACGGTGGGTAGCATCCGGGAGGTCCCGGGTTCGATTCCCGATGGGTCGACAGTCACTCTAACTTGGGTTTCTCCGCGGTTTTCCCTGGTTAGTAGATGAATGCTGGAGAGAATTATATAACGCCCCATTTCTTTATCATGTTTCATGGCCAAAAGATCAGGCGAGTGGACGGCGGGCTAGGCCTGTGGCGGTGTAGTTTTCTTTGTGGAACTGTCTGCTATGGCGTTCGGTGTGCGGCAGAGCCTCAGAGAGAGGTAGGTCAATGGGGGTCACGCCAGATTACACAGGTAGATCCATTGCGGCTGCCAACCCCCAGGTGAAAGGGATGAAGTGAAGGAACACAGGAGGCTACAGGCCACAGAGACGCGCGGAAGTCCCTAACAGTTCCAGGCTCAAAGACCCACCCCAAATCTGGAATTGCCTACAGAGAGCCATCAAAGACCGGTCGACCAAGCAGCCCTCTGTTGTCCACGCGGAGTACCTACTCTTTCCTTTGAGCAAGCATCTGAGGTATTTGTCCAATACCACCATACACTTAGAAACCCAGAAGCCATCTGAAAGATGAGAAGGAAACGGAATGAAGGGGAAGTGATGGAATGAAAACTGTGATAGATAAGAAACCACACCAACATTCTCCTACCGACACGAGAAAACCATGAAAAACCCTGAGTCAGAGTGGGCGGTAGCCGGGGATGGAAACCGGAACCTCTCGAATTGAAGTCGCACACATTGCCGCGGCGCCACCTCGCTCTGTCGCCGCAGTTTATCTGGAGACGTTAGGGGCCCTACCTGTTGCCCCGGATCTCTTCGCCCTCTATGTTACTCCCTTCTCCCGGTGGTTTCCAGAGGTACAATAAGTGATGTGCGCTTAAGTGCCAAAAGGCTCCTCCGCTTGCTCATAACATAATCTCATATTTAATACAAATAACCTTCCGCTGCGAGGAGAGCTACTTAAGCAAATGAGGGCCTCTTTACATACTTCGGGATTTGACCGTCCAAAGATAATTATATTAAACATGGTTCAGCAAACTCAAAAGCAAAATTTGATGACATGAACACGATATGCAACCCCTCTTCAATAACTTAACAATTTTAAGCCTTTCCATGGCTGAAAGGTCATTCAAAATCTGCCATGTTGGCAATGAAGTACCAAAAGATAACCTCTGATATTCATATTCAAGGAAACGCGATTAAAACTGAGCGACATGAATTGAAAACCAACTCTAACATGCCCCTTCTCTAATGTTTTTGGAAAATGTTTATAGCCTATGTGCGTCCAGAAGAAGAATCGTTTTCAATAGCGAAAGAATGATCAAAATCGGCTGAGTGAGATACACGCGTAAACACAGACAAGCCATTTCTAAATTGCTTTTTATGGCTCAGGGGATCTCAAGACGCGTATTGCCGTGAAATTTACAAATGTATAAGCAACACAAACTTAACTGCTTATTTTTGTAATCTTGAACTATTAAAATAACTACTACTTTAGTCTTAAATAAAACCTCGGCATAATTAGTTTATTATTATTATTATTATTATTATTATTATCACTCTATTTATTTTACTCGCTTTAACTACAGGGTCATATCGCGACGGATCTGTTAGTGGATAACTTTTAGATCGAGTGTAAATTTAAATTTAACTACTATGGCCCTTAGCGTCCCATTCTATATTGGGCGTCGTAAAAGACCAGTAAATTAGCTCAGAGGCCTCTTTAACGTACTTGAGGTTCTTTTACGTGCCGTAAATCTACGACACGGGACCACCGGCTTTACTTCCCTTCCGCTAAGGATTTTTACGCCCGAAAAAATCCATCGCCCTCCGCCGGGTTTGAACCAGCTATCTGGGGAACTAGAGGCTAGCATGGTAACCACTACACCACGGAGAACGACAGATCGAGGTGTGGCGGACAGTTAGCCTTCTAGGTCTGATCCCTGTAGCCACACGCTTCGTAGTGTCCACAGAGACTAGCGCATAGCAACCGAATCCCCTGCCCCGTGCCGTGCAGATGACATTGGGGGCCGTCCAGTCCAACCGCCGCCCTCATATGGAAAGGCGGACAGTTAGCCTTCTAGGTCCCATCCCTGTAACCACCCGCTTCGTCGTATTCACAAAGACCTAGCGCATAGCAACCGAATCCCCTGCCCCGTGCCGTGCAGATGGCATTGGGGGCCGTCCAGTCCAACCGCCGCCCTCATAGGCGGACAGTTAGCCTTCTAGGTCCCATCCCTGTAACCACCCGCTTCGTCGTGTCCAAAGAGACCCTAGCGCATAGCAACCGGATCCCTTGCCCCATGTCGAGCAGATGGCATTAGGGTGCCGTTCAGTCCAACCGCCGCCCTCGTATGGAAAGGCGGACAGCTAGCCTTCTAGATCCCATCCCTGTAACCACCCGCTTCGTCGTGTCCACAGAGACCCTAGCGCATAGCAGCTGGATCCCTTGCCCCGTTCCGTGCAGATGGCTTAGGCGCCTCCAGTCCAACCTCCGCCCTCACACAGAAAGGCGGACAGTTAGCCTTCTAGGTTTCATTCTTGTAACCATGCCATCTTCCTTCGCCACGTGTCCACAGAGACCCTAGCGCATAGCAGCCGGATCCTCTGCTTCGTGCCCTGTAGATGGCATTGGGTGCCATCCAGCTGCTTTCATTGTCTGTGAATAGATGGCATAGATGGCACATTCGCTATCACCACCTATTTTTCATTTTTACTATTGTTTTAGACTTAAGGCAGATCTTCGGGTTGCGGTATTAAACATCAATCCAATATTTACCAATAAAACAACTCAGACAGATTGGTCGGCCCACGGGATTTGAACCCGGGACCTCCCGAATGCTGGCCACAGACGTTACTGCCTGAGCCATTCCGCTCCGTAAGTAGTTGCTTTGTTTCTGCTTAAAATATCCTCATTTATGCTCCGAGAGCTTTATTGAGCAACTTTCAAAGTGTTCCTTAGCAACCACTGAAATAACGTATGTGTATAGGAGAGCGAGAAACTTATGGTCATAAGTCAAAAGCCGTTAAAGTTTACGTATAGTTACATTAATTCTAGAATTGGTCTGAGGAGCAAGGATAAGGGTTCACTGAGGAGGCCCCCAACAAATGGAGAAGAGAGCACAACCACAGGCCACCAAACAGGTTCATGGTCTAAAAGCGACTTCCTTGAGGAAGGGATGAGGTGGATCATATCTGGAAAGCGGCGCGCGCTAAGCGAAAGTGGCATTCCTAACATCCCAAACTGTACCTACCCGCACGCCGACATTAACCCACTGGGGGGCACATCCTAGAGAGTACCGGAAAGGCGATCCAATCAATTAAGCACCAAGGAGAAATACAGTGTGTCCATAAAAGCACTGTCATACTAAAAACCACCACATCGCCTTGGATAATCGTATTTACATAAAATTGGTGTCATTCGAAAGAACAACTCAAATATGTTTGTACTGTCAACAATGGACAACAATGGACGGTTCGCGGGAATCTAACACAGAAACTAAATTCACTCACGTTTGTGATTAGTCGATATGTGTTCATTGTTGGATATTTAGCAGGCAGATTACATGTGAATGTTTGCTTTTAAAATTGCGTTGTTGTTAAAGAAGTTTTAAGGAGTTATGGCGAACCCACAAGAACATAGTGTGTTTTGGAATATCACAGCACACAGAGTCTGCTGCAGGTTCAGCGAGCTTTTAGGCGAAGGTTTCAACATCAAGCTCCTACACACACGTCAATTTTGAAGTGGTACCGTGATTTTGTGGATCGTGACTGCATATTTCATCGAAGGAAAGGCCATTCAGGGAGACCATCTGCCAATGCGGGAATTGTGGAACAAGTGCGGGAGGCTTTTGTACGTAGCCTACGAAGTCTGTCCGTAGAGCTAGTCAGCAGTTAAACCTCCCTAAATCCACCGTAACTAAGATCCTGCGTGCGCGACTGAAGTTTCACTGTAATTACTGCATAAGCTGAAACCTAATGACCCTGCAAAACGATTAGATTTCTCTGAACATTTACTGGTACAAATAGAGGATAATGAAAATCTACCAGAAAAAATAATTTTCAGTGATGAGGCAACATTCCACGTTAGTGGAAAAGTGAACAGGCATAATGTTAGGATTTGGGGGAGCCAGAACCCACATGCCATTTTGGAAGTTGAAAGAGATCCCCCTAAAGTGAATGTCTTTTGTGGTGTATCGAAACGTCAAGTCTATAGTTCATTTTTCTTTCGAGAGGTCACTGTCAACGGCCTTATCTTGACATGCTCACTGAATGGTTATTTCCACAATTGGAAGAAGAAGGCAACGAATTTATTTTTCAACAAGATGGAGCACCTCCTCACTGGCATTTACATGTTCGAGAACATCTGAATGAGCGGCTTCCAGGAAGATGGATTGGACGTGCCGGAAATTACGATAATATCTTCTACAAGTGGCCGCTGAGGTCGCCTGACTTGACGGTCTGTGACTTCTTTTTATGAGGTTACATAAAGAATTGCGTCTATGTACCCCTATTGCCTTAAAACCTGCAACTGCAACCTCGCATCACTGCTGCCATCTAGTCCATTTCATCAGATATGCTGTAGCGTATGTGGCGTGAATGGGAACATCGCCTTGATGTCTGCAGCATCACTCGTAGAGGCCACATTCAATGTATATGAGCTATAGTAAACATATTTGAGTATTTCTTTCGAATGTCACCAACTTCACCCAAATGCGATTATCCAAAGCGACGCAATACCAGTTCAAAGTATGACAGTGTTTTTATGGACACTGTACGTTCCACGGAACAAACTACACAGCATACCAACCCCCATTGTAACATTTGACACAAAATGACAAGAACAGAAAAATGCGCGGTAGTATATGGTCCATTCCAGCATTTGCTTACCAACTTGGGAAATCCAAAAAGCGCTCTACATCCCCTTCCATCTTGCCTAAAGTCCTCGAAAGAGGCTCAATGTTGGAAAATATTCGTACTAATACATCCTTCCGTAATATCAGACGAGTGTTGGCATAACAGTAAGACCATCATTCTTTTCCTAATGTTTAAGAATGTTTAACCTATTAAGGTTTATAAAACAACGTTAAGGATAATCTCGAAAACCGTTATTTTTTAAGCAATTCCACCTACCAAAGCACCAAGTTTATAGACAGATCCTACTCAAACAGCTTTAGTCTAGTACAAATCCGCACCTTCTGACAATATCCCCGTGTTCTGCTTCATTATGGACACTAATTCTGCTTAAAGGATTACTAAGAGCATCTCGTGTAATGC
This sequence comes from Deroplatys truncata, assembly GCA_030765065.1. Lineage (NCBI taxonomy): Eukaryota > Metazoa > Arthropoda > Insecta > Mantodea > Mantidae > Deroplatys > Deroplatys truncata. Next base: position 47,630,286 of record CM060985.1, read on the forward strand.
CTGAGCATTGTTCTCATGAGGCATTAATTAGTAGGGTAAGGATAATCCTCAAAACAGAAATGCTAAGAGGGATTTTTCTGGGGCTACAGATTACACAGGATGTTAATCAATTATGAGAAGAAACTTCGTGGATCTGGTATGACAAGGATAAACAATATCGTAAGTGTATGCATAACTTTACATTTCAGATGCCTTCGATTTTTGGTGGAAATGATGCGTTACATAGCTAATGTTTTTACTTTCTCCACTACGTAGAGTAAGTAGGGGAGGTATTGTATTCCAACCAAAAATTTGATACCGAGATTTCACCGGAAATATATGTCTTGAGACCCCCTGAATCCAAAAAAATCTTATGTGTTACACTCACATGACTTTCTCTACTCTTGTACAATCTATTTTACAAACGCTTATTCTCCATATGCTTCATGTTAATCGAGATATCGAGATGTCAATCTTATTGATAATTTTCTTGTAGATGCAAGGGGAATATGGTAGGTTATAAGCGATAGTCAAATATTTTAACGCTGGTTGATATGTGGCGCATTTCATTCTCTTTGCATGTCCAGGACATAAAAAAAAATCTGATGTGTTACACTCACATGACTTTCTCTACTCTTGTACAAACTATTTTTACAAACGCTTATTCTCCATATGCTTCATGTTAATGGAGATATCAAGATGTCAATCTTATTGATAATTTTCTTGTAGATGCAAGGGGAATATGGTAGGTTTTAAGCGATAGTCAAATATTTTAACGATGGTTGCTATGTGGCGCATTCCATTCTCTTTGCATGTCCAGGACATAAAAAAATGAATAACGAATTTGAGAAAAAGCATAAGTATTGGAAAATTTAAGGGAATAACAAGCAATATCTCGCAAACGGTTCACTCAACAAAAGAAATGTATATGACATAAATTGTGTATTTTAACGCGATCTACATTTTTCGTGTAGTAAAATTTTGTCTATCTCTTATGGTTTACCAGTTATGAAAAAGTCGTTCATAATGAAGAATACTTTTGGAGACATTCCCAGAAAATTCGAGATATACATTTCATTTCTCATGACAATATCTTAAACATATGATATTTTAATCAAAATCGTTAGAGCCGTTTTTGAGAAAATTAAAATTTTCGAAAAATGTTCCATGTAAAGGCTGGTCTGAGGTGGGGGGATTTTCATGAAAACCTTGGTGTCGCATCTCTGAAAGATACTGAACCTAAATACCAAGTTTGGTGTTTATGCAACTCTTCGTTTTTGAGTTATGCTGTTCACAGACACACAGACACACAGACAGACACACACACGGACATGTTTCCAAAAATGCTTTTTTTGGATTCAGTGAGTCTCAAAACATGTATTTCCGGTGAAATCTCGGTATCGAAATTTTGGGTGGAATACAATACTTCCCCTACTTACTATACGTAGTAGAGAAAGTAATGAATAACGAATTTGAGAAAAAGTATAAGTATTGCAATATTTAAGGAAATAACAAGCAATATCTCGAAAACGGTTCACTCAACAAAAGAAATGTATATGACATAAGTTGTGTATTTTAACGCGATCTACATTTTTTGTGTAGTAAAATTCTGTCTATCTCTTACGGTTTACCAGTTATGCAAAACTCGTTCACAATGAAGAATACTTTTGGAGACATTCCCAGAAAATTCGAGATATACATTTCATTTCTCATGACATTATCTTAAACATATAATATTTTCATCAAAATCGTTAGAGCCATTTTTGAGAAAATTAAAATTTTCGAAAAATGTTCCATGTAAAGGGTAGTCTGGGGTGGGGGGATTTTCTTGAAAACCTTCGTGTCGCATCTCTGGAAGATACTAAACCTAAATACCAAGTTTGGTGTTTATCCGACTGTTCGTTTTTGAGTTATGTTGTTCACAGACACACACACACAGACAGACAGACACACACACACACACACACACACACACACACACACACACAGACACACACAGGGACATGTTTCCAAAAATGCTTTTTTTGGATTCAGTGGGTCTCAAAACATGTATTTCCGGTGAAATCTCGATATCGAATTTTTGGGTGGAATGCAATACTTCCCCTACTTACTATACGTAGTAGAGAAAGTAAAAATGAATAACGAATTTGAGAAAAAGTATAAGTATTGGAAAATTTAAGGAAATAACAAGCAATATCTAGAAAACGGTTCACTCAACAAAAGAAATGTATAGGACATAAGTTGTGTATTTTAACGCGATCTACATTTTTTGTGTAGTAAATTTTGTCTATCTCTTATGGTTTACCAGTTATGCAAAAGTCGTTCACAATGAAGAATACGTTTGGAGACATTCCCAGAAAATTCGAGATATACATTTCATTTCTCATGACATTATCTTAAACATATGATATTTTCATCAAAATCGTTAAAGAGCCATTTTTGAGAAAATTAAAATTTTCGAAAAATCTTCCATGTAAAGGGTAGTCTGGAGTGGGAGGATTTTCTTGAAAACCTTCGTGTCGCATCTCTGGAAGATACTGAACCTAAATACCAAGTTTGGTGCTTATCCGACTGTTCGTTTTTGAGTTATGCTGTTCACAGACACACAGACAAACAGACACACAGACAGACACACAGACAGACACACACACGGACATGTTTCCAAAAATGCTTTTTTTTGGATTCAGGAGGTCTCAAAACATGTATTTCCGGTGAAATCTCGGTATCGAATTTTTGGGTGGAATGCAATACTTCCCCTACTTACTATACGTAGTAGAGAAAGTAAAAAGCATTTTTGGAAACATGTCCGCGTGTGTATGTCTGTGAACAGAATAACTCAGAAACGAACAGTCGGATAAACACCAAACTTGGTATTTAGGTTCAATATCTTCCAGAGATGCGATACAAAGGTTTTCAAGAAAATTCCCCCACCCCAAATTACCCTTTACATGGAACATTTTTCGAAAATTTTAATTTTCTCAAAAATGGCTCTAACGATTTTGATTAAAATATCATATGTTTAAGATATCTTTATGACAAATAAAATGTATATCTTGAATTTCCTGGGAATGTCTCCAAAAGTATTCTTCATTGTGAACGACTTTTGCATAACTGGTAAACCATAAGAGATAGACAAAATTTTACTACACAAAAAATGTAGATCGCGTTAAAATACACAATTTATGTCATATACATTTTTTTGTTGAGTGAACCATTTTCGAGATATTGCTTGTTATTCCCTTAAATTTTCCAATACTTTTTCTCAAATGGGAATTCGTTATTCATTTTTTTATGTCCTGGACATACAAAGAGAATGGAATGCGCCACACAGCAACCAGCTCTTAAAATATTTGACTATCGCTTAAATACTACCATATTCCCCTTGCATCTACAAGAAAATTAGGAATATGATTAACATCTGGATTAACATGAAGCATATGGAGAATAAGCGTTTGTAAAAATAGTTTGTACAAGAGTAGAGAAAGTCATGTGAGTGCAACACATCAGATTTTTTTTATTTAAAACAGTGATTCGGAACTGACAATCATTTGTTTCGGCTAAGTACCCAAACGTCCCTTCTTCCTCCACTCCTGTCAATAACTCACCACTGTGTAGCTGTCAATATAGGGCAAGCAGTAGAACTATCAGCCAGCTTAAAATGCCCGAGAACTTCATCAGTCAATCACTCATAGCCCAAGGGGAAGTCATTTATTGTAAATTCATGGAAACTAAATGTCAATTGCCTTACAATGACGTTTTAATTCTTTGCGCAGTTTATTAACCGGAATTTCCTCTTTAATTTAATATATACTCAATGCATTTCCTTCACAACCCGGCCACTGCACGGTTGCTCCCGCGCCGGCCGCTGTAGTTCGAACTCCCGCTGAAACAGTTATAATATCCGTGCAACTGCCCCACGTTCTCATATTTATAGTTGCAATTACTAGTCGGCCACGATATGAGTGCGTTCGACGGGAAGAAGCTAAGGACTGCAAATGTAGTACTGTGTTCATTGTGCAACTGTAATCCGCCTACCGCCTTGCCCCTCACTCCTCTCTGATCCCTTGTCTTGATGACGTTAGGTATTGTCAGCAAAAGAGTGGCGCCCTCCTCCAAGCGCACTCATATCGTTGCCGAATAATACATACCTCTCATACCTAAGAGATGTTGGAAATACTGTCCTTCTCTGTTCATATATTTTTGGCATCTTCTCAGGAAGTTATAACACACATTCGAGAGTTCAATATCGAAATTGAGTGAATTTCCCGCCTGGTGTTTTCTTTTAGTTCCCCCAATGTATGGAGGTTTTTATGCATACACTTTATTTTTCAAGTTCCCCCATAGACGAAAATCGCAATCAGTTAAATCAGGGGATCTTCAAGTCAGAAACCTTGATAAGTATGTAGTTACCACATTTTCTGTAGTCTCCAGTATATGCTGTTGATTCTGCTACGGGCTGCTCCAGTGGTAAGCTATGAGTACTTTCTCTCAGGATATGCGTGGACGCATTGTTAAAGGATAACACCAGTTTAAATTGGCTGAGACATTTATTGTGAACTAATATTTGAGTTATTGAAGTAAGTTTCCGACCGATTGAGATGAAGAAAGACTGGTTTTGAATTGTAGCACTCGAAATTGTAATAACTGAATTATAATACCTTCTAATTTCTGCAGCATTAATTTTACGGTATGAAATAAATGTTTCCGTAATAAAAGAAACTAATAACGTAACTTGCCGTGAGTCGCGAAAATGCTTATCGGCAAGACCTCTCGCAATAGCCGCGAAATCTTATTCACACAAACGCGTCACTAGGCGCTTAAAATATCATACGAACAGTGCGTGCCAGAGCTATGAATGTATGCATAACTGTGTGACGAAGGTGTGCACGAACGAATGTAAGTACCACTGCCAGTATCAGAGTAACTCTCTGATCTAAAATTACACGCCTTTATTACTTTTGGTTCCACCTACTTCATTAATCCCCACCAACGTTATTTTTCACGCGCAATCCATACTTAGAAATCCTAGTGTGTCTCTTAACTTTGTATCATGGGGTTTGGCTAAAATCTCGGAAATATGTTTCACTTCTTTTTCTCGGAATTCCGGCCTACATGATGCTGCAAACGTACTAAGCTTATAACCGAACTGAATTCCCAGAATCTTTAAGCTAACGCTACTTCGGCTACTACTAATGACTTTAACCTGACTCCCTAATTACCTTCGTCTTTCCGGAAAAACATTTCAACTCAGGCTTGTTACATTATACATTGATTTAATATACGGAAATTATTTATTGCAATTATTTCTCTATCTTATAATTATTCTCTTATTTCATTATTTGTATATTCCTGTCAGTAATTACGGTATCATCCCTTAACAAATACTCTATCTACAAAAGAAGTCTTGAATTAAACTTAATGACTCAGCTGTATGTGTGGTAGCAAAAGTCTTTTTGGAAATGCCCAGACTGACTTTAACGTCGCTCAGCTGTTCAAAGAATGGTGTAAGTCATTCCTATACCTCTCTGCATTTACTGTTTGCTCACATAATATAGGTCCTATCATTCTGTTTGCATTTACTGCACGCCACACACTAATTTCCGCGTCATGCAAGGGAATCTTGTGTGTAAAATGGGGTTTCTCTGTGCTTCAATATCTGTTATTTTACGATGAAACATAATCATATAAATGGAACCATGCTTGATCAGAGAAGAATATTAAGTGTGGGTCAATTACTCTATCACTTAATTTCGCTAAATCCATTACGAAAATTTACTCGACTCAAGATCACGTGAAGTATTTACATGCCATGCAAAATGTCGATATCAGGATTTCACCAGAAATGCTGAGGCCCCTGAATCCAAAAAATACAAGAATGAAGAAACTATAAGTTAAGAAAGAATAAGAAAAAATTATCATGTGTTGCATTCACATGACTTTCTCTACTCACTCTTCTACAAACTATTCTTGCGAAAACTTAGGTATTTTCCTATCTACTTGTTGTCTTTTTTTGATGATCGGAGGGAACCTGGCACTGCTCCAGTGAGGATATTGTACCTATGCCCCGCAAGGGGTGCCCCGGCAGGGAGGAGAAGTTCAGAGCAGACACCGGGCGGCCGGAACCAGGAGTAACGGCACAGCAATAACCGTGACCCTACATTTTCTAGATTGAGACATTCTCCGCCCCACACAGAGGGTCCAACATCCCGCTTCGAAGGAGCGGTTGTATATCCCGGCAAACACCGAAAGCCGAGGGAAGGAGAAAGCTCCACAGAGCTTTTACACTGTCACGCCGCACCGAAATACCTTTGCCGACACTTCCAACCCGGAAATAGACCTAACGAGATGAAGGATGAATTAAATGATGAATGGAACGGAATGGAGGCACAGGAAATTCGGGGGCTGACAGAAACCACTCCAGCATTCGTCTGACGACCCCGGAAAAAAACGAAAAAACCCATGGATTAGAGTGGGCGTCACCGGGAATCGAACCCGAGGCCTCTCGAATGTGAGTCGCACGTGTTATCACGGCGGTTATTTCTTGTTAATCGAGATAAACTTTCATTACACATTTATAAATTTCGTTTAGGCATAAGGATAGTGTGCTAAAGCATTGGTCAGATTTTTAAAATATGGGTCGCTATGACTGAAATTCCATGCTCTTTGCATTACCACTAGAAAAAATATTAATAAGGACTTCCCAAGTACTTGACCATTCAAAATAATAACAAAACGTAAGCTCTTAATCTTTGTTGACATTTACCTGTCTCTTATGGTTCACCAATAACACAAAAATAATTCGGAATGAAGAGGACTTCACACGCCACTCCCAGAAAATCCAAGATATACATTTTGTCCTGCAAATATCTTAAACACATAAGTACCTTAACCAAAGGCGTTAAACATATTTTGAAAACATAAAAATATGAAAATATTTACATGTAAATAAAGGGTAGTTTTGGATGGGGGGATCTTCTTGAAAAGCCTCTTATTGCATTCTTGGAAGACGCTGAACATAATAGAAAGTTAGGTATTTAACCATATTTTCGTTGTTGAGTTATGTTGTTCACGCACACACGCGGTCTTTTTCTAAAAATGTCTTTTGAGTGGATACAGAGAGCCTCAAAACATATATTTCCGGTGAAATATCGGTATCGAATTTTTTTTGAGTGGAATGCAATAGTTCCTCTACTACTTACTAAATATAAGTAGTAAGAAAGTAAAAAATCTTATTTGTTCTTACATTCACACTTTATCGCTTATTAGTGCGTATACAAATTATTCTCACGAAAATTTATTTTCCCATCTACTACAGTTTAATTCAATTAAACCTTTGCAGAAATAGCTACGTTACACATTTCGTTAGATACAAAGAGAACAGCGATCGCCAAATGTTTAAGAACTAGGCGCTATGCGCTGGTCTTAAAATTCCATACTGTTTCCATGTAATTACACGAAACAACTGAATGTGACAGGAGTTTAAAAGAATAGCTAAGTATTGAACAATTCGAACCATTAATAACAGATATTTCTGAAATGGCTGATGCCACAAAACAGCTGATTGAAATAAACTGTGTGTTTTAAAGGGATCTACATTTTTATGTAATATGTTTTCGTCTATTATGAATTTCCTTCCGAATGAAGAGGATTTCACAGGCTATTTCCAGAAAATTCAAGATATACGTTTTATTTGTTATGTAAATATCCTTAATTTATGGTATTTTAATCAAAATCGTTAGAGCCACGTTTCAGGAAATCAAAAAGTTCGAAAGGTGTTCTATCTAAAGGGTAGTTAGGAGTGTGGGGATTTTCTTGAAAATCTTCGTATTGCATCTTTGGAAGATATTGAACCAAAACACCAAGTTTGGTATTTATTCGACTATTTTAGTTATAATCTTCACAGACACACGCACACACAGGCCTTTTTAAAAAATGCCTCAAAACATGTATTTCCGGTGAAATCTCGATGGAATACAATACATCCCCTACTTACTAGCGTGGAAGAGAAAGTAAAAAGGAAAAGATGAGAAGGAAAAAGTGAGATAGTTATACGCGACCTTTGAACGCTGTTTGATCTCAAGTGTTATTGAGGAAAGTGGCCTCAAGATGGTGCCTGCCATAACAAGGTTGTCACGGACTCCTTAGAGTTGCTGTTCACTATAATGAGGCGTCTAAGTTGAACTGCTTATGGCTATTAGCAGGCTGACAACGCAATTCAATTCGCTATCAATCAATTACAATGCCCTTGTTGTTCCCAGATCACGGGGGATTCCCAGTTAATTTGCTCCTCTGCACAACCAAATGGCATATACACACCCAGCTGATTGCCTAGCACAAAGAGACTAGCTTTGATAGATCCCGCTTAGAAATAGATGTGCTTCAAAGGAACTAACTCTCTCTCGCTCTCCTTATACAGTTACGTCATGTCTACAAGAGTTACCAAAATAAGATCTGCAACATTCACATGACTTTCTCTACACATCAGCAATTCACAAGTTCACCGCAAAAACACATTGGAGACATCTAATATGATTATTCACATAAGCGGATTTAAAATCTGCGGAAGGGAATGCTGTAACTATTCATATCCCGAGAAACAAACGCTGATGTGTTAAATTCATGTAACTTTCTCTCCCCACTATCGTTTATCTTTATATAACTTCTACACACTACTCTTACGAGAGCTTATTTTTCTATCTACTTAATCGAGATAAACCTCTGCAGAAATACTTTCATTAGACATTTCGTTGCAGGTACAAAGGAGATAGAGGGAACCGAATCGGTTCTATAGTCAGATAGGGGCCGCTACGTACTGGCCTTGAAATTTCATTCTCTTTCCATAACGTGGCAAAAAGCTATTAAAAATTGACAAAGCATTGAAAAATTAAAACCAGTAATAAGGGATATCTCGTAAATAGCTGATTCATAAAAAAAAGTTATTTGAAATAAATTTTGTTTTAGAGAGTTATGCGGTTTTCGTGTAGTTGCGTTTTCGTTCCTCTTATGGTTTACCAGTTATCCAAAATTATACAAAACCCCTTCCCAATGAAGAGGACATTCAAATTATATAATATTTTATCTGGCATGCTAATATCTTAAACATAAGGAGTCTTAATAAAACAACCAATCTTGCGAAAATAAGAGATAACGACATTTTCCATTTAAACGCCAGTTTGAGATGAGAATCTTCGTGTGACTTCCTTGAAAGATGCTGAACTTGAATACTAAGTTTGGTATTATTCGACATTTCATTTTTGAGTTATGCTGTTCACAAACACACACGTGTCCGCGGACGTTTTTTCTAAAATGCGTTTTTTTATTTCAAGAGATCTCCAAACGTATATTTCCATGAAATCTCGATATCAAAAATTTGGGTGGAACATAAAATTCCTTCTAGTTACTACAGATAAGCAGTAGAGAAAGTAAAAATATTAAACAGATGCCATACCAGTCCCCACGGAATGACTCCTACTATGTTTTGTAGCGCTGTCGGGTAATGTCGACTGTCCGGGATGCTGGCTCAAGTTCATTGCTTCTCTTCTTCACTCGTCGCTGTTGTTGCTACCCTAAATTGTGTATATATGTCTAGTTACTCTTATCTCGGGTGGGATAATGAGAGTTGAGCGTGAGTAAAGCCACGTCTTACTGTTTGTCTGCATTTATTCTAGTCAAATAAATAACAATGATAAAGTTGCTAGCCATTACATATTAATAGTCGCTAATTGCGAATTCAAGATTGTAATTGTTGAAAGCAGAAATTATTTACCAATATTGTGTGAGTAAATTTCCACTCCGAAATAGAGTTTTTTTGGGGGGGGGAGAATATTGCGGCCTAACGACTTGCATCTCTTTCATGAATGTTTTGTACCATCATTCGTATTCTGGATCTTGCTATTGAAGAATCTCTAAGCACTACACACGCCGCCGTGGACGTCCTCTTAAATGACGACTCGTTATTAAACACAGAAAATATGCACGAAATAAAGCATGTAATCCAATATAACACAACAGAACAAAATAATACCGCACTTACGTGAATCTTGTGCAACACTGAATCTAATGCGTATCAGTGGTAATACAAATTTATTTTGTACAACAGTGGATTTAAGCATAACGTTTCAGAAGATACCTAGTACTTATAAGCACGCTATTGTTACGTCAGTGTTAAAGAAATTACCACTCCCTATTAAAGTGAACATGAAATACGTATGCTACATATAAATAGTTACTACTACCAGTATCACAAGTACCTTTCTGCTAGCCTTAGTAGTAAATAATGCCAATTGTGTTTCTTGGGAGATCATTAAACTGCAAATTAGTAAAGAACTAAATAAATACTCTAGATCATGTATAGATGATAAATGCTCTCTAAAACCCTTCAAAGAGCTCATATCAGCTTACTCCAATTATACACAAATATACACTGATGGCTCCCTGCCAAAAGTTAAATTCGGATGTGCAGTTGTCTGTCCAGATCACTAATGCTATACAGGGTCCCTCAATTCTTCTCCATCTTCTCTGCTGAAATGTTTGCTGTTAAAAAGGCTTTGGAATACATAACCTCCTCCACTGATGAACTTTTCCTAATTTTATCAGATTCCCTCAGTGTATTGCAATCTCTTCAGAACAGATCGACACCCCATACATTAGTACAGGATGTTCGCAACATATATACAACCTGCAACATCGTGGCAAGGAAGTGATATTCTGCTGGTTACTATCCCATGTGGGTATAATCGGCAATGAAACGGCAGACGCAACTGCGAAAGAAGCCACCAAACACCCAGTCAGTGACCATTCGATACCAGGACACACACTGATCTACTTCATCACATTAGGCACCGTCTCAGGCAACGCTGGAAACTACATTGGACAAAATTACCACCCACCAAACTTCACGAAATCAGAACTTACCCTGAAACAGTCTCAACCGTGATGCCTGCCCTAAGAAGACAGGTGGCACTAACAAAACTATGTATTTGCCAGAGATCATTTTTATTTTTGGTGCATGGGCAAGAATATTAGGAACAACTTTAAGAATCTTAATTCGAACACACTCCTACCTGCTACGTAGAGAACACCCACCCATCTCTCCAAACTGCAATACTCCGAATGCTCCAAGTTTAAGTGAGAAAGAAAGCTTCACAGCATCTCCACAGATTTGGTTACAGCGCTCAGGAATCCGAAAATACTTGAATTCTTTAAGGATACACAACCGTACCATAGACTAGCTCTAATTGTTATGGTTTATCTAAATCTTAACGTAAATAATTAACAATGTAAATTGTTAACGTTTATGAACTGTTGATTGCAGCTGAGTTGTTTTTGTCTAAGAAAAAAATTAATTGTAGATATTAACATACGAATGTGAACGACATTGTATGTACCTACTGTAAACTATAATGTACGTGCTATATGTTAATTGTAAAATGCTGGTTGCACTATGACTTTACTGTTTAAGCGACCATAAACAAATAAATTTAAAAAAAACGCCAATTTCTGTTGCCACCATAAGTGAATATTGCTCTCCGCTACACTGAACTCTCTTCCTTTCTTTGTTACCGTTTTTTTTTTGTTTTTTTTACATAAAGAATCACTTTACACTTGAAAGTAGTGACAATGTTCTGTGTGCCCTCCATTTCCTGACTGTACCTACTAATTCCAACAGGCCAACGATAATTGTAACGAAGTAGAGAATAACAACAATGCATTGTGAGTAAGATAGGTATGATAAATTATTTGAATGCAGCTACCGGCCAACTACGGGATTTTACACTCGAAACTAGCGCGCCTTTGAATCTAATGTGCACTACAATTTTGAATATTGCATTTGGACAACAAAGGTGTGCATTAGATTCGCGAAAATAGGATATAAGAACTTTAAGCTTGAGGTACCGTCTTTTCTTTTTAGCAGATAAATATTTGGTAACATGGTTAAAAACATTGTGATCATCGTACCAACGGTAAATAAACAGTTTCTTACGTTTGACTGCAATAAATATAGATGGCTATGAACTTAAAAACCAATTACTGTGAGTTTCAATACATACGAGTATTTTGCAAATATTTTGGCACTTAACGAAATAATTTTAGAATTTAATTTTTTGGGGCATTGTAGAGATTGACTGGTATGCTTAGATGGGATTTTCAAGATTCATAAGTAAATTCATTTACATTTTAAAATTATATATATATACACTTGTCTGGACCACTTTGCAATTCTTAGAACTACATATTATTTTCCGTTAACTTCCTACTTACCTTCTCAAGATTTAAGTTGAATCTACATCTGAGTTCACACGCTCCCCCTGCCCAGGCCGACGTGAAGTGAATCTCTTGAAGACCACAACTGGAAGAACGTTTCTCAGAATTGTCCACTTTTTATACTCCGCCAGACAGACATTAACTTTCCCGCTATAATATGTAAAGCATTTTTCCTTTGGCTACTGCGTTTGGCGTCTCAGAAATAAAAAATAATTCTTATATTTTTCTCTAGAAAAACTTGAATACTTTGAGAATTCCAAGTAAACTCTATCTCTTTGTAATATCGGTGACAGGTGATTGCGTCCCGTGGTCAGTTTTATACGTAAGTTGCGTCTGAAAGATTTGAATAGTTTCTCCCAGTATTTTCAATTCCTGGCACAAACAACATTTCCCTTCCCATTTTACAGACTTAGGATTATGTGTAACATTTTTAATTTAAACCCCACAAATGGGTGAAATTTTGTTATGTTTTGTTAGATTACATTGTTTTATGCATAAAAATCTAAGAACTGAACAGGAGTTAACAAAAAATACAAACAATAACGAAGTGTTTGTATGCTTGAAACATTACAGGTAGGTTAAAAATGTTGTTTGTGGCATTTTCACCACAAAATGTCGGTTATCGATAAGGAACCAATCGTTTGTGTATCTCAGAAATATTCTGGGGTAACTTCGGAAGCACTGATCGTCGTACACGTTGAATACTTTGTTTTATTAATGTTGTAGCACTACTCGTCAAAGTCATTGTGTCACTGGTTTTAAGTTCAGCATGCAGTAATTTAGTTGGCCTCTCACTTAAATTTTCAATAGCTTTCCTTTTAAGCTTATTACTTACTTTTTGTCTGTTTATTAACACTTGGTCTGGTTTGTTGCGGTTATGTTCTTGATTGCTTTCAGCGATTTCGTTTTTTTACATTTAATTTATGAAACACAAGATTTCATGCAGTACTCCAACGCAAAATATTGTTCTGCAGATCCTTGTGATGTCTAAATTTGCAACCATCGATCGCAAATAAAGGCTTTCCCTTCTCATTTGTCATCGACTCCATGGCTCGTGTACAACTGAGAATGAGACTATTGCGTATGTCCAGATTGAACTTTATGCTGTATATGACTTAGCAGAAAGCGTTCTAAACAGTGCTTTGCTGTGCCTCGTCGCAGAACGCGTTCTATAGTGTTTGGCTGTGTCTTATCGAAGAACCTAAACCTACCTACTTTGTATTCACTCTTAGGTTGATCCGCGTCAAAATAAACCCCAGGTGACCAGTGCACCGCTATAATGTATCCTTCCGCCATTCGCACTAGAAATACTGTCACACTTTCAGACCATGTGGCCAGTACAAGCGGCACGTAGTGAAAAAAAGAACAGAGACCTTATTTCGACAACTGAAACGGTGACTAGCATATTCTGTTAAGGGTTAAAGGTGATAAGATTGATAGTTGCAACAAAATAAACGTTTGCACATATAATAATAGTTAATTCTAAAATAAATGAGCGAAAAATAAAGTAACAGGTATGCGATAACCTAATTTATTCGCTCTCTGGAAGCGGTACTTTATTAACTGTTGGCGGCTCATTTTAAAAAAGAACTTGTGCACTGTTGCGCGAATTGCATTCTTCTTAAAATCACTACATTCTTGCATCGCGTATTTCTATGCTTACTTTTTTCGGGTGTAACCACTTTTTTCGTTTCACATTTTTCTGCACAAGCACTGTTTAAACTTGTACTCGAAACACCGGTGAATTCAGAAGTTAATTTCACCTTCCTTCGCGGAAAGTGTTGGATATCTCTCACATAACTTACAACAAAGATTCAACACTATTGTTTTTTCACCACTAGTCAATGGTTTGCGCGGCTAATGCTTTCGTAATTCGACGAAAACACAAGAGAGCATTCACCGTCCTCCATGATACTGAACACAACTGCTGGTTTCTGGCTGTAAACAATATTCTGCACCTACCCGGATGTCAGGTGACTCATACGAATTGCGTCATGGGACTTGAAGCTCTGTTTTACGGTATAAATCAGCGTTAAAAAAAACCTTAGGTATTTGTATAGAATATTATACTATTTAAGGATAAATTCATTCTAAAATTCAGAGATTATAATGGGACTACTTTCCTGGGCGCATTGCTACCGTGTTGCACCACGGTGCACTGACCACGTGGGTTTGTTTTGCCGCGGATCAACCTAAGAGTGAATATAGTTTAAGCAGGTAGCTGCGGACGCAACTGACATATATTTAAAAAAAAAACCAGACGCAACTGACGTACTGAGTTTTCGTAAACATGTTTATGTGGACGCAACTGGCACAGCTGTTATATTACCTACCTCAGTCGCTCCAGTCACTATTTATCCTAACGCCTATGCTCTTCAGTCATTTATTTAGCCTAAACCCTGTGATGGTTTCTTCCCAGCAACCTGTGTGGTCCGGTTGTTAATTACTTTTCTCTGTTAGGTAGCTTCCTATACAAATGTTTCCCTTTACAGTATTCAGTTCTACGTGTGTACATAATATTCCGATATTATATTAATTATTTGCATACGTATTTACTATTCCTATGTTTTCTCATTCACTATTCTTTGTTAATTAGTCTGTCGAATATTTTATGACTGTTTCCTACTCTGATGTGATTCTTCCTACAGATATGCTTATTTCCGCTATTCTTATTTTCTCTACTACGCACTTACCTTAAGTAGGTATGTTCAACATCTTCCGGGGAAACCACGAAAACCATGGACCAGAGTGGACTGTCGCCGGAGATTGATCCCTGGACCTCCTGAATGAGGGTCCACAACGTAACCGCCTGAGCCATCCCGCTCGGTTTTCTCAACTAGGAATTCATTATTCATTTTTTTCTTCTTTTTTTGCGGTCATGTAAAGAGCATGGAATTACAAAACCATCACATAACGAAACGCTATGACGCTTTAAAAATTATAACTATCATTTTACCTAGTTATTCGAAACGAAAGGCGTGAATGTGAAGTGAAAGTTTATCTGAATTAACAAGTAGTTAGAATAATACGTTTTTGTAAAATAGTTTGTAGGAGAGTGAGTAGAGAACTACATGTGAATTTAACACATCAGGGTTTTCTTTGATATAAGTTCTTCATATTTAAGATGAGGTAAGTGTTCTCCCTACGGTTTTCAGCTCTTATATTCCCTCAGCTTTAACAAATATGCTTTTTCCAAACGTGATGTAAAATGTCAACGCTGTTTGCTGGATGCTACAGAAACGAATGCTTTGTAAGCTATAGATTACCAAATTGGACACGATTTATAATTTGGTTGAAGCTAATAGGCATTTCATCCAAATATTGCACTCCTTGGGCCTGATCGACCCATAAGTTAGCTACTATTAGTACGTAATCATGCGTTCAATTGCCGCTATAACCCGTCCTGTGTACTAAATAATGATATAACCGCGGTTTGAAAGCATACGCACCTGTGACACACACAATAAGGCTGATTACTGCTCCCCCTCCCCCCTCTCCAACCTGACTCAATAACATGGTGTATATGCAGCCGTAATCTGCGTGCACAAACCCATAAACCTGCACACGGTAGAGGGAGAAATTTCAGCCAATTATCTATGAAAACACTTAAAAATACACAACACCACATTACCGGTCTCGCTTTGACCCCAAAGTGTATTTCCAATGAAACATGTGCACTAGTCAGGCTTTCACGGAGACTGCCGCATCTTGGTTCTTCTGCTATGATAAAAATTTGATGTCTTATATTCACATGACTTTCTTTAAACACCACCCTTTATTAATTTCTCTACTCCTTACCTATAGTAAATAGAAAAAGTATTGCATTCCGCCAAAAAATTCAATATCGATATTTCATCGAAAATGTGCCTTTTGAGACTCCCTGCATCTAAAAAGAAGCATTTTACTTTCTCTTCCACGTGCATAATAGGCAGAGAAGGTATTGCATTCCATCCAAAAATTCAATGCCGAGATTTCACCACTTATATGTTTTGAGGCCCCCTGAATCCAAAAAGAAGCACTTTACTTACTCTTCCACGTGCATAATAGGCAGAGAAGGTATTGCATTCCATTCAAAAATTCGATACCGAGATTTCACCAAAAATATATATTTTGAGGCCCCCTGAATCCAAAAAAAAAAAACCAGTTTTAGAAATAGGTCCATGTGTATGCGCTTGATGTTGGACTTCTTTGTAGAAGTGGTTTTATTGCACATTTCGTTTTAGGCACAAAGAGAGTAGTGCTGTCACACCGCTTGCTTTAGTTGGGCCCTCCCCATCCGTTACCACAGTTTCTCTTGAATGCAGAACATGAAGTTTACCAGGATTAAATCCTACCATCCTTGGTTTTGATAAGTTAGCTACTCCTATCGTGCCTTAGACCGCCAAGTAGCTTCCAGTTATTTAGTAGTATTTAAAAGTGCTGCACAGGACGTCATATCATGTCCATATCGGTGAAGGGGTGGCGCAACTTCTTGCACAATAACTCTGAATATTTCTTTCGCTTAGAATTTAACTATCTATGTTGAAGCAAAAACTTTGAGAATATGTGTATATGATAGAGTAATTTGTTTTGATGAAAGATGTAGCGGTAGGCTTTAAGTTATTAAATGGGTATCAAAATTGATGAAAATTGAAAGCAGCATTTTTAAGAAATGATATACGTCGACTCTCAGAGGCAAAAAAGGCAGCTCAAATAATTGATGACAAAGCTATCCCAGAAGAGGTAGGGAGAAGGTGCAAATAATACCAATGATGAGGAATATGGAACTGGCATGCTCTGAAAAAGTGAGTAAATGAGCATAAACTACACTTTCAATTTTCGTCTCAATGTCCCGTAACTTCATTTTTTAACATTTCAGGTGCACTTTTCTCAAAACCTATTGAAGGCTTTGTTATGAAAGCTTTACTTCACATATACGGTTACCTAATTTAGCTGCTGAACTATCTCTTTATGGAACATTATGCTTAGGTGTGGAGAGAAAAAATAATATGTAAAAAAATGGTTAATTTATTTCATTAGGTATGCAACATTTTTATGAAATGTAAATTTAATTTAGTTCAAGATCTCAAATTATATGTTAAGTGCCACAGAAGAAACAAAATGGTGACTGTACAATCAATACTTTGGAAGAAAAGTTCATCAGAAGTATGAGGTAGAAACTTTTTGTTAGAAAACAGGTCTGCCTTATGCCATTTTTCCACAAAAGGCTTTACAATTTATCCTAATTGTTACATACTTATTAAATCCAAAAACACTTGTTCTCTAAATCTCCTCATTTTAACCAAGCAAATGTTGGCAACAAAAACTCAAATTGAATTGTACGCATAACTTGAGAATAATTTTAAAGAGTTATATGTACGACAACATATTTATGTTAATAATATTTAAAGGCAAAGCCAGAAGTATTTCGTGTTTGCAGCTAGAAGATATGTTCTTATAAATATTGTAACAAGGTGAATTCAGTATAAAAGCAAGCAACAAAACATATTCTGCTTTAATAATGTAGTAAGAATGTAACAATGAGTAAACTTCTAGAGCATTCCATAGTAGTTTTAAAGCCAGCAAACGTTTCTATAAGATGTCCATGGTACGAGCATTTCATAGGTTTGTACTATGATACATCACTATAATATCCAATAGAATTCAAGCTCTTATACCCTTAGGCGTAGATAGACGCGAGCTAAGGAGTCCAGTTGTTCTTCGTACCGCGCTCGCATGGTCTGTAGAAGCTACGTGTGATGCTATTAAATTATCGTAAATAAGTGCCGTAATCATACAGAAGTATAACCATTACCTTAGTGCAACAACAAAAAAACAGTATGATAAGTGATATAAGAATTGCGCTAATAATTAATAAGAGGAGTGTGTACTTATAAAATAGTTCGTGCACGCAATACTCCGGCAATTCGAACAAGTTTATCAGTTTATATCAATGTTGCATGTGAAGGTGACCTACAAAGTTTCAATATATTTAATCATTAGTAATTTGAATCTTGTGTGTTACATTATTGACATTATCCTAAATCGTTAAACCACACCCTGACAAGAGCAAATGCCTACCGCAAAATTATAGCTAGCCGAGTTCAAACAGACATTAACACACTAAAACATAACAACATTGAGGCAGTATTTTAACACTTGAATAATTTTAATTAAATTATATAATATTTAAATTCAAAACCAGCCCGCCTTGAAGCAATATGTATGTAATAATTTATAAAAATGTATGTAACAGTCATTGCAAATGCTTATATTATTGTAAACATGTTCAAAAATGTTATGTGAATACATTACGTAATTTAATAATGCAAGAGCTGTGAGAATAATAAGTTTAAAGTTGCTAACAATGAGGTAATAATGAGGTAACCTTGAGGCAATAATGAGTTTGAGAGTTTGAATACTACTAGTCATGATTAGGGCAGCAATAACGTAAATCTTGTGACAGTTTTTAAAATAGCCAATCAACAGCCAGAAAAAGCTTTAATTAAATGCAGGTGTTCTATTGAACTAAGATTAGCCAATCAGAGACTTAAAATACAGAAACTTATGGGTTTGGACGGTTGAAATATGTTCAGTTGCCTGCAAACCTTGGTAGTGACCGGATGGAATATGTATTCTCTAAAGAAATATTACGTATTCGTGTGAATCGTAAATTAAACATCGCGTTAATTAAGTGCAAATATTAAATAAAAGAATCTCTAGCTCTTGATATCAGTGTAGTGCTATTTAATTTGTGTCAAGGATTAATAAAAAGAAGTGAATTTAAACTTAAAACCTGTGTAAGTCTACATTCTTGTCGCACCACACCCTGACTAAGAGAAACGTGTCTCTAATACAATACTGACGTAGCCGAGGCAAAACATAAACATAAATACTATCTATAGAAGCAGTTTAATAACAGAGTTAATATAATATTTTTAAAACTTGGAGCGTAACAACAAAAATACATCATCCTAAAAATCAGCTTTTCATACGTAGTAGCATATTACGTAACAAATAATCCACTTCAAAATTGACGTTCATACATGAAGCTGATTAAAAAAATAATCTACAAGACAATAACTACTTCAAGTTGGCTTCCCAAGCGTATGGCTAACAACAACAGTAAAACTTCAACAACAATAAACTACAACAGTTGAGGAACAACACTTCTTCAAGTTGGCCCCATACGTGGGGCAGGTAAACTAAAGCAACTACCTTCTTCAACATTTAAGTATACACACATTAAAGACACAAACCTGAAAAACATAAAAGCAATCTACATCAGCATCCAAGTGTGAAGATCTGCATTACATCTTCCAGAGGCCACCAGATCAGCAGCATCACTAAGGATTTTATATAAAAATAGGCATCCTCTTCGAGAAGGGTACAGAATTTAACTTGAGCATGGCAGAAGTGCAATCACTTTCTAGTGTCTTTAAGTTAATCGAGGTAAAAGTTTTGTAGAAAATAAAATTAAATAGAGTTTTATTTATGGGCGTTCTTTAGCTGCTGTAGTTCTTAGCGTCCCATTCTATATTGGGCGTGAAAGATCGGTAATTTTGCTCAGAGACCTCTTATCAGGCTTGAGGTTCTTTTACGTGTCGTAAATCTACGACATGGGACCACCGGCTTTACTTCCCTTCCGAAGGAAGCCTTGCTAAGGATTTTTACGCCCGAAAAAATCCATCGCCCAAACGTTTTGTAGAAGTGGTTTAATTACGCCTTTGGTTGTAGGCGCAAAGATGATACAGAAGATATGATATTCATGTGTTTCAAAAGTGGGTCGCTATGTTCTGTCCTTGAAATTCCATACTCTTTCAATGGTATCGTGAGATACACCTGAAGAAACGGCTGATACTACTAAAACTTATTGAAATACATTGTGTGTTTTACTGTTTATCTATCTCTTATGGTTTACCCGTTATATAACACTATACAAAATTCATTTCCAATGAAGAAGGCTTTACAGGCTATTCCCAGAAAATTCAAGGTATATATATACAATCTTCCAATCTATGTAAGTTGACAAAGAAAAGAAACACATTATGAGCCTACAATACCATATTTTTTTTTAAACATATACAACCTAAATCACATTAAGTTACTGGTCTTTATTTTGGATGATTTGGTACCATTTTAAAATGTTTTGCTAAATAAGGGGACTCCTGCAAGATTGATAAGTAATTACAGGAAACAGTGTTACCTGCACTAGAAAGCCATCAGTTGTCATTCTTCGAGATCATTTATATGATATTAGAAGTATACTCGTATTTACTGGATATATTTTCATACTTAAACTATGATCAATGTATAACATTTCAAGAAGGATAACTATGGTATAGCTTTTTATATTCTGCTTGATGAACCTATTATAATGTATCTTTTCTATCTTTATGGAAAATCCATTTTCGCTCTTGTTCTTAAAATAAAACAATTTTATTTTAATCAAAATAGAAATATTATTGAGAAAATCTAAATACAAAAAAAATTTTCACGTGAAACATAGTTTGCGATCGGGAAATTTTCTTGAAAACCCTCGTGTCGCATCCTTGGAATATGCTGAACTTAAAGACCAAATTTGTTATTTAACCGACCTTTCATTTTAGGTTATGATGTCCACAGATAGACAAGCCGGACATACGTGGAATATTTTTAGGGGGAGGGGCATTCTGGGAATCTTAAAATATGTATTTCCGGTGAAATCAAGATAATGAATTTTTGGTTGGAATACAATATCTTCCCTTCTTACTATAGATGAGAAGAAGAGAAAGTAATAAGTAAATAAATTCCATGTGTAGTATTCACAACACCTTCTCATGTACCTTTGTTGGATGATAAAAGAGGAATGAAGTAGACTTAATTAATTTCTAAAATAATCCATGCTCTTATTCATGAAATGGTAGAGCGTCGTTCATAATAATTTCACGAGGATTTCGAGTAACAAAGGAACACAGTCTCGTATCAGTTCTTGGAAATGCTTTTCCACCTCCTTTGTATCATACAGGCTGAGAATATGAGCACTAGAAATTACTCGAAATATCATCCCAGCGACATCTACGTTTAATTATCAGAATTTATTTTATCACTCTGTCGATCATGTGTTTCTGAACATATTTAATAAACACTATCGTACAAAGTCAAATGAATACATCACTAATGTGGTTAAAAGTATTGCTGTATTCATTGTTTGGACATTAGAAAAGAAGAATAGCTCTATAGATGTAATTCAACTCATTAGCTTAAGGTTAGTTTGCTTTCCTACAGCTTGGTGTTAAGGGTACTTGGCGCGAGGAGTATTGTGTGAAAATCTTCGGATCGTATTTTTACTTTCTCTACTAGTAAGTAGAGGAAGTATTGTATTCCACCCAAAAATTCGGTACCGAGATTTCATCGGAAATAAATGTTTTGAGAGCCCCTGAATCCAAAAAAAGCATTTTTGGAAACATGTCCGTGTGTGTGCCTGTGTGTTAGTGTGTGTGTGTGTGTTTGTGTGTGTGTGTGCGTGTCTGTGAAAAGCATAACTCAGAAACGAACAGTCGGATAAACACCAAACTTGGTATTTAGGTTCAGTATCTTCCAGAGATGTGACACGAAGGTTTTCAAGAAAATCCCCCACCCCAGACTACCCTTTACATGGAACATTTTTCGAAAATTTTAATTTTCTAAAAAATGGCTCTAACGATTTTGATTAAAATATCATATGTTTAAGATATTTTCATGACAAATGAAATGTACATCTCGAAATTTCTGGGAATGTCTCCAAAGATATTCTTCATTGTGAACGACCTTTGCATAACTGGTAAACCATAAGAGGTAGACAAAATTTTACTACACAAAAAATGTATATCGCGTTAAAATACAAAATTTATGTCATATATATATATATATATATTGTTGAGTGACCCTTTTTCGAGATATTGCTTGTTATTCCCTTAAATTTTCCAATAATTATACCTTTTTCTCAAATTCGTTATTCATTTTTTTTGTCCTGGTAATGCAAGGAAAATAGAATACTCCATATAGCAACCAGCTCTTAAAATATTTGGCTATCGCTTAAAACCTACTAATTCCCCTTGCATCTACAAGAAAATTAGCAATAAGATTAACATTTCGATATCTCGATTAACATGAAGCGTATGGAGAATAAGCGTTTGTAAAAATAGTTTGTACAAGAGTAGAGAAAGTCATGTGAGTGTAACACATCAGATTTTTTAAAACATATTGAACTTAATATTTATTAGCTCTTTTAGTTATGTTGTTTACAAAATAATAATTCAGGAGATCTCAAAACGTGCATTACCGGTGAAATCTGAATACCAAATTTTTGGGTGGAGTACAATAGTTCCTATATCTACGTCATAGGGTATAGAATATAAAGCGGAAGCGGATACCTCGTGCACTGCGACCTACGGGAGATTTATTGCAGCTACCACCCCCAGGAGAAAGGGATGAAGTGAAGCAACCACAGGAGGCTACAGGCCACACAGATACTCGGAAAGTCCTAATCGGCAACCTTCCGGTGTCCAAAGGGAATACTCTTTCCTTGGAGAAAGCTTCGCGCCATCTGTCCGGCACCGCCACACACCACGAAACTTAGAAGCCCAAATGAAAAATGAGAATGGAACGGAATGAGGGAAAGGAAATCGTGGTAGATGATAAACCAACCAGCATTCGCCTACCGATCACGTAAAATCACGTAAATCGCAAGGTCAAAATAGGTGATCTACGGGAATCGAACCCGGGACCACCCAAACGCGAACCTCATACGTTACCGTGGGGCCAATTCGCTCGGCATCTACCATTGGTAAGCGATAGAGAAAATAAAAATGCAAACAGAAGGGGAAGATTAATTTAAACGAGCATTAAAGAAATGCAACTGAGGCGAAATTGTAAAAGATATAGCCCCTGAAAGGAAGAAGGTAGAATCAGACTGAAAACTTTAATGCTATAGCCGGGATTTGAGGCACAAATCTTCAGCAATGTCATTGAATCTTTAGCTCTTATGCTACTTTTGCAACTTTAGGCTATACACGGCATGTGCGGAAGAGCAAATAATTTATCAATACACTAAGAAATTTAAAAAGTTTACACAGGAGGCCAAATACCATCAGTTTCTCAAATTTTTATCAATTTTGTTGAGTAACGTGACGGTTATAATTTTATTTTAACAGATTTTGATGAATATGATTTTATACAGTTTGAGTCTTTGTTTAAGTAACTCCAGGAAATTCTCTTTAGCTTTCTTGCCAGTCATTTCCCGGATGTTGAAGTAAGCAGAGATTAGGTGACACGCGGTTTAGGGTGAAACATCACTTCTTGTCCGACACGTGAGTGAGTTGCGTAATTTCCGCTGACATACGCTTACGTCAGTTACTACTAGGCACTAATCAGCATTATGTGGGGTATTTAAACTTAAAGATTTTGACAGCTCTAGCAGGAACCTTGCTGGTCAGTTCTTTAAATTTATTTAGTGTTAATTTGCAATCTTGACCTAGGAGCTAGGCCCGACAACCAATTGTCTAGGTCTCCCTTTTTGAAATGTAGTTTAGGTTATATTAGGTAAATTAAAAGATTGCGAACAAAAGTTACATGTCTTATGTCATTCTTTTACCATCCTTCCTTACTGCAACCTGCAATCCTCTTGAGGCCATCCTGTGCTACGTTCCCTCCATCCCATACGTTAGTGTGATAAGGCACCGACGGCGTCGTCGTCGGCATTATGCCACAATAATTTCGGATAATTACTATTACCCCCTTGACTTTTATCACAAGGGTACATGCAGAGAAAGATTCTCGGTGTTGTTTTCCTTGACCTGAACTCAGGGCATTACCAAGTTTATGGACTTGTCAGAGATTAAAGTGACCGTCACAGAGAATTAGTATTCCGACAGCATCCGGTACAAACGGGTACGCGATGACGCCCTCTTTCTCTAGAAACCTGGTGTGTGTATGTACAGTTCCCAAAATGGCCTTTAATTCCTGCAGGAAGTACGCCCTTGGGATAACTTGCTTCCGCCACTCGAAATGTCCTTCATTTAAACAACCATCAAATCAATCTACACTACGTGAGGGTCAAAATGTCCGTTTGGGAAATGCAAATAAACCCGTGGTACTCACCTCATCTACGTTCCCTCTGAATTCTGTCTGCAAACTAAATGATTTGAAAGTTAAATGCACTTAACCTGAAATGCAACGGATGCTGAATTTCGACTTGAACGTGCTACTATCACCTCAACTTCCTACTGAGTTCCAAAACTTTATCTTCCGAACTTTCTTTCTGAAGAAGACTTTGAGAAAATGTAACAGGAATGCGTAGGGGTAACACCCCGAAACCAAAGAATAATTAGATTACATATAGGTGCTGTGTCATGAATATGAAGAAGTTTATATTGAAGGAGTTTATTATATTTCAACTGTTGGGGAGCCGAACTTGTAGTAGTTGCAACCGCATGTATAGTAAACAGTTTCCGGTAGCCTTCACCCCAAATGTACTTTCAGGTGGCCTTTGCCCCAAGTTTAAAAATATTAACTTCGTAATTTAATCTGTTTCTTTAAATATTATAAATTTATATTTGCCTCGGCTGCGTCAGTATTTATTTTAGAGACACGTTTCTCTTAGCAGGGTTTTGGTGTGACAGGAATGTAGGCTTACACAGATTATAATTTTACTTCACTCCTTTTATTAGTACTTGATACGATTAAAACAACACTTCACTGATATAGAGAACTATGAGATTCTTTTTATTAATTAATTACACTTTTTAACACGTAAACCTATTTTTCGTCTCACACGAAAATACGTATTAAATCTCTCGAGGATGTGTCTCGCGTCTGATTAGTAACACTGTTTGCAGGCAACGTAATTGATTTCAAGCGTCTAAACTTGTAAATTTCTGTATTTCAAATCTCTGATTGGCTAATCCTACTCCACTGGAATACCTGCATTTAACTAAAGCTTTTTCTGGTTGTTGATTGGCTATTCTTAGACTGTCACTAAAATTACATTATTGTTGCTCCAAGAATTACAAGTAGTACTCTTAAACTTTCTTACTCATTACTGACTCAAGGTTACCTCATCGTTGCCTCTTTGTTAGCAACTTTTGGCCTATTTCTCACAGCTCCTACATTATTAAATAACGTAATATATTCACATAACATTATTACACATGGATACAATAATATAAGCATATGCAATGACTGTTACATACATTTTACAAATTATTACATACACATATTGCTTCAAGGCGGGCTGTTATTGTATTTACATATTATATAATTAGACTGAAATTATTTAAGTCTTAAAAATACTGCCTCAAATAACATCATTTTTACTTTCTCTACAACGTACGTAGTAGGTAGAGAAGGTATTACATTCCACCCAAAAACTCGATACCAAGTTTTCACCGGAAATACATGTTTTGAGGCCCTCCCGCTTAGCACAGAATTGTTACTGAGCAACCTTAACGTAGGCTGGTATGGTTAAAAATGCTATGTGTTTTCATTGTTTAAAATGGTAACACTGTCAAACAGGCAGTCATAATGTCCATAGTCAACACATTGATTAAAAGAAATATGTCAAGTTCATGATATTTTATTTCTGTAGGAACATTCATGCACCACCTTGTAGAAATTCTCCTTTCTTCAATATCTTCTGTTTACTTTCTCTACTACGTATAGTAAACAGAGGACTTATTCCATCCAAAAATACGATATTGAGATTTCACCGGGAATACATGTTTTGAGGCCCCTGAATACAGATAAAACATTTTTTGGTAACATGTCCATGTGTGTGTCTGTCTGTCTGCGTGTCTGTGAGCAGCATCACCAGGCGCGATGTAGAAGTCAGTAAAGGTTAGCATCAATTGTAAGGTAATGGGTACTTTTATGGAGCGAAGTGTTATGTAGGCTATTTATATTAACATTTTACGTACATATTTATAGTTATGGAAGAAGAAGCTAGGAAGAGACAAAACGTTGGTAAAACACGAGGGGTAATAATGAATGCTAGGTTATTCAAGTAAAATGAATGTTAATCTGGCAGTAAAAGAAACAGCTAAGGCTACCTGGGTGTTCAAGCAGTAGTATATAGGATAAAAAAGGAACGAATGAAAGGACCACTAGGAACCCACAAAATAACGCAATAATGATGGGGAAACAAAAACAAGCTAGATTACCGCAAAGTGGAGTATGGCATATCGTTTATTCTTTGTTGTTTGAAAACATTCCACCTACGTTGAACATAACTTTATCAAGGATAAGCAATGATGATACTCTACCAAATTACAGCTTTTAAAACTTTATATCTCCATATTTCTTTGATAATATATATTTTATGCGTGTAAAATTGCATTACGAAGTGCTAAAAATACAAAGAGGGGACATAAAGTGCAGATGAAAATTAAATGCCATAAATAGCAGTGCAGATATTTCACTATTTGGTGATGTATCATTCACAAGATGACATTAATTTATAGATTGATCGTAGTTGGGCGTCAATTTTGCGAGCGTACGTATAGTACCTTCTATATTTTATGCCCCTTTCAAACTGTACTGTCTTTTAAGCATGAGACGCGATATAACAGATTTCGGTTGTGGAAGCGTTAGTAGTATTAGTCCCGGATGAGCCAATTGTTTTAACGATAATCCTGCCGCTAGGGGCGCTCGTGTCGCTAGTGTCGCTGCGTGCGACGGCGGCGGCGGTAAGTTTTGAAAAGCGCCCTGAGCGGAAGGATTATCGTTATTGCAATTGGCTCATCCGGGACTGTTTTCTTTATTTATAATTTGAATACAGTACATTGGATAAAGATATGTATACATAGTTTTGATTAACATGATGTATTATTTGCTTAACATATGAATACATAGTTTGAGAATAACATAATGGATTATTTGATTACAGGAGATTAACATATGAATACAATAAATGGACAATATAAGAAATATTAGGAGAAAAAAAAGCACATTAAAATTCATAGTTTGTTGAGGCACTAGGACACACAGATTTCGCGCACAACAATGATTTTAAAGTACGTGGTGCACTTTGAGTCCTCGTCATCGCTGCTGCTGCTATCGGCGGTAAATTGGTGGATAGGTTTGGTGATGCAGGTGACGAGCAGGTGAGAGAAACTTTCGTTGACGAACTCGGTGAAGGTTGGTATATAGATGGGGATGGTAAATTCGTTGTAATGGCTGGTTGAGAAGCATTCTGTGGATGTGACTTTGTTGGTTAGAGCAGGAATGTTGCTGTTGCCGAGGTATATGATGCATAGTGCGTCTTGTTTATGCTGGTGCACTTTGGTAGGTACGCATTTGACGTGGACGGCGTGAGCCCCTTGGACGTCGAGTGTGATGGTGACAACTCTGCTGTTGCGGAAATAGGAGTTGGAGATGCAGAGGATACGGATAGGTGAAGCTGCGTTGAGAATGAGTTGTAGGTTAAGATTGTTCCCCACGGGGACGGGATAGGTTTCGTCGGACATTATTTAGGGTTATGTGGGGAGAACGTGACGATGTGACGTTTGAAACCGCTGCGTAGTTTTTCCTCGCCTGCGTATATGATGCAGAATGAGGTAGAGTTGAGTTTGTTGATGAGTTCTGGCGAGGCTTTTGCAAATCTTGTTGGTAGGAAAACTTCTGTGTCGTTGTCGAGTTTGGCGACGAGCTTTGTACCGTGAACGGTGTCGATTGTTTTGACGCCGACGACACGATATGATACGTGCTGTTGAAGCGTAGATACGCTGAGAGTGTGGGCGCTGCTGGAAAGTTCTTCTAGCTCTTTAAGGACGTCCTGTGACATTCTGACGGCACAGATGGCAGTTTTTGATAAACGGGGGAGGACCGTCTATATGAGTGGTTTGATGAGGAAGGTTGTAGTGTTGTTTACACCTGCGATAAGGTGCGCAAACTACCTGTGCGTCTGTGGGAAGTTGGTTCCACACAAGGTCGACGTCGCTTGGGGGATAACGTTCGAAGATGTATATGCCGTTCTGCAGCAGCACTTGGCGTTCCCTGGGCAGTAGCAGGTGGATTCTTCGTCCGTTATCGAGATACCGAAAGAGCACGATGAAGCAGTTCATGTGGTGTTTCTAGCGGAGTACCTTCGAAGGAATTGTTGAATTTGCTTGTTGAGATGATCGAGGTCTTCGTAGAAACCGAGTTGACACTGCGTGCACAGGCGGGTGAGACGGTGCTTAAGTTCGCAGCTGCACGTTTGGTGAAAGCAAAACGAGCAGTGGAAGTCTTTACACGACGGTCCTGGCATTCCCCACGGCTGGCTAGCACCGAATGAAGGGGTAAAGAATGCGCGTGCATAAATATAACCCAACTGCCGGAAGCAGGAAATCACTGGTGGGGGAAAAGTTCGTTGGAGATTTACCACATCAGGGGAAGCACTGGTGGGGGAAAGGTTCGTTGGAGAAACACCACATCAGGGGAAGCAGTGGTGGGGGAAACGTTCGTTGGAGGTTGACTACATACGCCGGAAGCGCTTAGCGATTATTGCACAACATCCGAAGGAAAAACACTGTATCCGTTGATTTAACGGTTTTCGTCTTGGAGGAGAACTCTGTTTGAACGGTCCTGAACATGCAAACGACCACATCAGGGGGAAGCACTAGTGGGGGAAAAGTTGGTTGGAGAATTACCACATCAGGGAAGCACTGGTGGGGAAACGTTCGTTGGAGGTTCACTACATCCGCCGGAAGCGCTTAGCGATTATTGCACAACATCCGCAGGAAAAACACTGTGTCCGTTGATTTAACGGTTTTCGACTTGGAGGAGAACTCTGTTTAGAACGGTGCTGAACATGCAAACGCCGTGAATGTGATCGGGTATGATATAGGATGCTTCGCGACCCAAATGCGGGAGCGAAGAGCGCAAGATGTTTGGGTGAGGTGCGGTTGGAACGCTGGTAGAAATACATGCGCACTAAGGACTATTTTGTGAGATGCGCAGTGCGAAATGGGTGTTGAGGAAATGATGAACCTCGAGGAATGTTCT
The DNA here is from genome assembly GCA_030765065.1 of Deroplatys truncata. NCBI lineage: Eukaryota > Metazoa > Arthropoda > Insecta > Mantodea > Mantidae > Deroplatys > Deroplatys truncata. The sequence continues at coordinate 47,659,509 of CM060985.1, forward strand.
AAAATTGGCGCACCGTATGTACTTGGTGAACTGCGTGAAATTAATGTCATGTAAGGGAACGTTGGAGGCATGGTTGTGAAGCATGTACTTGTGGTATGCCATGATTTGATTTTGCACGTCCGTCTCTTCCTTCTTTTTGTGATACATGATGTCGGTAATGATGCGCTGCAGGGTATGCAACACGTGCCATTCTTGTTGGTTGAGCGTAACGGATGCGCCTTGCGGTTCTTTGAAAACGAGCTTTACCTTTCCGAACACAAACTTAAACACGATGGTGACGCTGTCGCTGAACTGAAATTGCTGTAGACGTCCCTGCGGGTCATTCAAGCGTTTGTGAATGATGGGGATGGCTTCGACGAGTTTGTGCCACTGCGAGGAACTCATGACGACTGCGTTGTGCTGTCCGCATTTGGCAATGGTGACGACGAGATGGTGCGGCGGCTGGGGGGAGAATCCCACACTGACGAATTTAGTTTGTTGCGGGTTGAGGAAGTAGATATCCGCCAGAGGACCCACAACTGCACTGTGTTGGAACTGTGTTGGCGGAGCAGGGCTGTCGGGATGCTGTTGGAGGTCGAAGATGGGTAGTTTCCTTTTTTCCCCGCGTTTTGAAGTGGTCGGGGTTTGACATCCGGTTATACTGGAACACACAAAACAATAATAATAATGTGAGAGATAGAGAGATAAACGGGATAGAAAAAAAAGCAAGCTAATACATAGGTGCGGACCTACCTGGTCGGCGTGCTGCATGGCAGCAGGACTGTATCCGCGTGCTGCATGGTACACTCTGAATGAGGCGAGCGGCGCCGTGACGTTGCTTTTTATATGAGCAGGAGCGTCTTCTGAAAGCACGTGCAAGACGATGGATTAGCTTAGATGTGCTGAATAGTGACACACACACACACACGTACTCACCTTCAAGGGTTGACAAGTTTGCTGAGCGTCAGAGCACTTTGCGCGGCATGCGTTTTTGAACGTTTTGCGAATGACGACATCATTATGCGCGTGATTGCTGACGTGAAATTTTTAGAAGAATGTATGCTTAGGTAAGCCGGAGCAGCGGTGGGTGAGGTAGGCGATGACGTAATGACCGCAAGTGGTGCTGTCGAAACCTTGCAGCCTTCTGGCGTTGGTGGACCAACGCGTCCCGCAGACAGAATTTAAGAACCGGAGAAAATGGGGCGAAAGCGGTCCTATGCCGTAACTGTCAAAATATTCTGCATGCGAGTTTTTGTCCACAAAGATGCAAACCCAGTGTTGCCCGGATTTGGTGCTGGGGTCGGTGTTAGCCACTAGCGCCAAGGGAGGCGTTCGAATGCCGTGAAGTACGGGTAGTTTATCGCAGGGGTAGACGCCTAAAAAGTGAGAGCGCGTAGAGGGGCATGTCGATAGAAACCGTTGAATTTGAAAGGTGTTCATGATACCAAAATGGATCGGTTGGCGTCGATTTCGACCGTGCGATGTATTTCCGCTAGCAGCAGAAGTATGACCGGTTCTGTCAATTTATCGGCAAAACCGATGCTTATAGAGACGGTTCCGTGGCGCTGACCCGAGATGTGAGACTCGTTAGCGCTCATGTCTGCAGTGAGATCGAAAACCATTATCGTATACCCTTGCGGGTAGGTTTCTCTGGAGATGGAGTGTCCCTCGTCCTTGAAATGAATGCCTAGGCCGTCCTGCAGGGTTTCAAAGCATTGCAAATAGTGTCCCTTTGTAAAGTCGGGTTGCAGAGGTTGAGAGGGAACGGGTTGCCCGTTCACGTAGAGCTGAAAGAAGTTCATTTTAAAATGTTTCAAGTTGTACGGATTTGAGTTAAAATGGCCGGAATAGGCCTTGTCGGTGACCATGGCTACTACCACTCTCCTTGGAACTTGCCCTACGCACACGTCGCTAAACGTCATTGCCCTGGACTCCTTGGGGATGCTGAGAGCGTGAAAGCTGACGTCTTTGAGATGGTACTTTGCGTTGCCCTTTGCGAGCACGGCCTGGTGCGCGAGCTTTATGGTCGGCGAGGGCCGCACCGATTTTAAGCGCAGCGTGGCAGACACGATGTCGGCGTACCCCTTAAAGGTATATACGTCGGAAAACAGATAAAACTGGGGAGAGGCGGGAGTGAGCTTGACGGTCATGCTAACGTTGTTCAAAAGCAGCTTCTCCTGTCTAAAAAGAGCGTTGGACAGAGGACCGATGAGCTGTACGACGTTGCTCCCTTTGGTAAACCCCTGACGCCACTGAAAACCCGCATTGGCGATAAAAGTGTCCATGATGCCTGCCGTGTCCTTTCTCCAGAGGGTAGATTCTAGTTTGGTGTTCATGGCATGTAGGTTCTATAGGGGTAACCGGCTTGCGGCATGGAGACGATGACGTTATTGAGGGTTACCTCCATCTGTTGAAACAGGGAATTTAAGGCGTTGTTGACCAGAGTGGCGTTAGCGTCAGCGTTTAAGGCCTCTCCTTTGTCATCTACAATGCGCACCATGAGTTCGAGTACGACGTAGGTCAAGTCTAGGTAATCGTCCGCATTTCCGGAATAATGAAAGGTGATGGGGGCATTTTTCATTAAAGTGTTTTGAGGGTTTAGGTATAGGAACCGTGACTCCTCGATGCTCATCTGAACCGGCACCTCTGTAAAGAGGTCCAGTTCGGAACTCATGTGGACGGTCGCGTCTGCCATTACGAAAATACGTCTTGCACCTTGCGCCTACCGCGTTTCAGCTTGGACTGCTTGCTCTTTTTGGATTTGCTCGGTTTTATTCTCTTGAGGCGCCTGGCGCCGGAACCGAGCATGGCATCGAGCTTTTCGTCGGCTTTTCGCTTTAAATTGTATCCGGACTCCTTGAGCCTCCGTTGGAGCGCTTGCTTCGGCGCTGCTCCCGCCACAGTCACATCGGACAGAACGTGAGCGCCCGCCTTTAAGGCCTCCCTTCCGACTGCTTTTGCTCCGCTCTTTAAAAACGGTAGCAACCTTCTGAAGAGTCCTCCGAGGGCTGAAAAGAGACCGCTGCCTCTTTGGTAGCGCTTGCCCCTGTAGAGAGTGAAATCGCGATGGTGGAACGCGCCGCCGGTCTGATTGAGGTAGTACCGCGTTACGGCGTGCACGTCCATTACGCCTGTTTCGGACGAAAAGCGAGAACTATAGTAGAGGAAAATCCGTCGGCGAATGGCAAGAGATCGCGGTAACCGTTCCTTAAATCTATGTTGACCGTCTTGAAGTCTTGCTGAATCAAGGGTACCCAATTTTGGGGAAAAAACGTCTTTTCGTCGCTCATGTAAGTGTTGTTGCTTCTTTCGTATTCCACGGCCGCGCTCTCTATGACTTGGGCGAAGGTGTCGCCCACGACTTGCGGGGACACTAGATTACAATAGATGACCATTTCGTAAGGAAACCCCATATAAGGATCTACGGGGTGTTTAGCAGCTTTTTCGAGAATGACGTTGACGTAGGGCTCGAAACCCAACATTTTTGCCATAGCGGGCGTTAAGAGCAAACTGTGGATGCGGTGTAGAGGTCCCGGAGGGTCCTCCGATTTTGAAACGTCTCGTTTGGGTCTGACGGAACGAGCCGCCGCGGGTTTCTGCTGCCCCGAAGCCCGGGGCTTCGGTTTCGGTTTCGGCTTTGGTCTCTGGTAGGGCGCATCGTTGAGAGCTTCGTAATCGCCGACCGCGTACGGTACGACCGTGCGCGCGACATTTTCCACAAACCCGTCGAACGGGATGTCGGGTAGTGGTTCGAGATGGACGACGGCGGCATTCACGCCCACCGTCTGCTTGCGCTCGTCGAAGAGGAAGAAGTTTTCCACGTGCAAGTGTTCGAGTAGAACGGCGTTGACGAGGTTCACCAAGTCTTTGGGATTGTGCACGATGCCTTGCGGCATTTGCAAACTGAATTTGGAATGCGTGGGGAGGAGCGTCATGGTGTACTTGGTGCCCGCCAGACGGGCATCGTCTGGCGAAAGGTTATAAAATTTCACCGGATACCTGACCTTTTGCAGGGCGACCTCCCATTCTCCCTGCAGAACGATTCTCTCGGGCAAGATGTTAGAAAATCTGGCCGTGGTGTTGTCGGTAAAGTGTTCCATGGAAGCGTTGCTCACGAGAGTGATGGAGAAGGGCTCGGTCTTAATCATGTCGAATCGATGGTCGAAGCCAGAACCCACGAGTTAAACTTTGCCGGATACCCCTTCCACTTTACCAAGACCTGCTTGCGGCGCCCTCGGCCCTTGGTCTGTAAAACGCGTTCGATCTTAAACGTCCGAGGTAGCGCGACCTTTTGTAGCTCCTCGGTGTAAAATGTGCCGTCTGTCTTCTCCGGCCAGATCCTTCAACTTATATACCACCGGCCGACCGCGCACCACCTCGGCTATCCGAAATATTTCGTCCGTCCAATTCTGCTCGTAGCCCTTGTCGAATTTCATTTTTTCTTTAGAGATGCGCACGTGATCGCCGACGGAAAATGTGGGTTTCCCTGCGCGAGGTAGGGTCCTATTTCCGTAGAGATTGCGGTACACTCGTAAAATGTTAGATTCGTTCACGTCCTTCGGAGCCATTTTTATGGACCTGTGATGCGAGCTATTGTACGACTCGAGTAAGGCCGGAAGGACTTCAAGATATCTGTAACTGTTTTTGTGCGTGAAATACCTCCACATCTTGGTTTTTAAGGTGCGGTTGAAGCGCTCCACGACGCTGGCTTTAACGTTATTTTTGGTTGTGTAATGTTTCACGTCGTGTTTCTTCAGAAAGTCGCGAAAAGTCTTGTTGGTAAACTCGGTTCCCTTGTCCGTTTGGAGGACCCTGGGGACGCGTTGGGAGAATATGGAGCGAAACGCTTGCGCAACCTCGGTACCCAGCTTCGATTTCAGCGGTACGGCCCAAGCATATTTGGAAAATACGTCGATAACGGTCAGAATGTACACGTAAGGTTTGTTATGTTCCCTCACGCTGTTCATGACGTTTAGATCGGCCTCCCAAAGATCGTCCATATTCGTCACGTGATAACATCTGGTGGGGAACCGCTTTCTGACCGGTTTGTGCAGAGTGTAACTATCCTGGGTTTGAAGGAAGGACTCGATGTTCGCCTTAGACGCACCCGTGGCCTTTCGAAGGGGCTTGACCGTACCCAAACCGGCATAGTGTTCCGGTTTGGCATAGTATCGCCTTATCGCCTTCCATTCCTTCATGCTCTACTTGTACAGGGGTTGCCAGACGCGCTTGCGAAAATGGTACGACGCGGAAGGCGATTTCGATTTCTTTTTCGGAGTGGCAGGGTTTGCCCTCTTCTTTTTGCGAGGCGAGAGGAGGTTGACCTTTATGGTTCGGGGTTCAACCTCCTGCTTCACCGGCACGCGCTCGTGCACGTCTTCGTAATCGTCGTCGTCGTCGCCGAGGAAGGGCTTTCTGACTTGTGCCACGAGATCGAGGTAGTTGTCCAATTTATGTTTTACGAGCCGCCACTTTTCGTCGGCAGAGAGCTTTGCGCTCTGCAGGTTCTGAATTTCTTTAGCCAATCTGGATATGGTGCGGTCTACAGCGTGAAGCTTGTCGACGGTCTTCGGTTGCGGTGCAACGAGGATCTGCCTGCCGTACTTCATCCTGTTAATTTCGACACTAGCGCGCCGCCGAGCGAAGCCAAGACGGGTAGGAGGAATGCCGGCAAAAAACCTCCTTTTTGAACCAAGATGCTCTTCTTCTTCTTCAGAGGAACCCGTTTATCCGTCAACTTCCTCCAAGAAGCCTTGTGCTTCTTTAGGCGACCCAAGCACTTTGCGGGAAGTTGCACGTGACCTCTGCACACGTTGAGCATGCATTCGCTAATGGCCTTGATCAGATCGCCATCGGCATTTTTAACAACTTTTTGCGCAGAGGGGCCTTCAGCCTTGGCCAGAGCCGTCAAATTACCGTGCTGTCTCGCTATGCGAGGACTGGTCAGCGTCGCAAGCCTTAACCTACCTCTAGCCATGCTTGCGCGATAATGACGTTCGCTCCGAAAGCGGTACTTTTTATTTAGACTCGACGGCCTTAGTTGGGTAAGACTCTGCCGGGATAATATAGAACGAAACGAACCCGAGTCCTCTCGGCGGTCTCAGTTGGGTACGAAATAAGAGAGGTTTTCCCCCGGCAGCACGCCGGTTCGATACCTGTATCGGGCGGGCGTGTACTGAGTGCAGTCCAACACGAGATACCCGTGAGGGCGTTCGGTGGCCTTCTCGAAGGCCTCCAAGAGAAACCTAGAGTTCCTGGGTTCGATCTGCTGGCACAGTCTCTCGATCTGCATCTTGTCCCGGTTGATCTTGAAGACCACGACGTAGTTCGCATTCAGAGAGATGTTGCGATATTTATGACTCTGCGGAAACATGTTCTGCAGGATGTAGACGATGCCGAAGCGCTTGTGATGGGAGTCTCTGGTGAAAAAATTGGACACGTCCTTCCCGCCACCCTCCAGCATCAGATCGTCGAGGACGACGAGGTCGTTCTCGCCCACCGAAGCAAGTTCGGGTATGCCCGCGTGGGTCTCGCAACGCAGAGCCGAGGGTTCGAGTCTCGGCGAATACTCCGGAGGGTGGCACGACAGCACCCTCCTGGGGCGCACGTCGAACATCCGGTGCGCGTGGCGCAACAGGTTTTTCACGAAGGTCGACTTGCCGCAGCGCGACGGCCCCGCCACGAGCATCGTGCTGGGAAACTCGAATCGGCCCAGGTCTCGGGGACCGGGCATCGTCTCCTCAGGGCGCCCGGTTCGAAATGACTTTGGCGCGGCTGTGGACGTCTCATTTATGCGTTCCTCTTGAACCCGTAGGGATAGGAATCGTGATCGCCGGCGAGCACGCGCTTGTTGACCACCATCCTAAACGTCTTCGAGCTGGGTTCGGTGACGACCGTCCAAGACGGTTTCCGCGAGATCTGCGTGCCCGCCAGCTTCACCGCGCGGTCGTTGTCCCTGAGCACCACGTCGCGAATCACCTCCGCGTTCACCAGCTCCAGGTTGCCCGAATTGAGCGTGATCCCCTTCACCTTGCACACCGAGAAGGTCTTGCCCGTTTCGGGGCAAACGATCTCCATGCAGTAGCTCTTGGGCCCCGTGGAGGCGAACCGGGCGATGTAAGAGCCCCGCCCGTACTTCTCCAGCTCGTCCGTCATGTCCCCCAGGAGGCGTCCGACGGACGGCGTCCAGTCGCCCGGAGCGGCGGCGACGACGACGGAATCGGTGTCGAAGTAGCAGACCCGTTCTCCCAGCCTCTTGAGGTAGGAGTACAGCACCAGGCGCGCGTGAGCCGTGGTGTAGGCCGCCAGGACGGCGTTGGCGGCGGGGTTGACCTTGCGGCACTCCTCGCAGTACCTCCACACCGCGAACACGATCCGGTCGGTGACGGGCACGTAGATCTGCACTTCCACGCCCGGGTCGTTGAGCAGCTCCAGGAGGCGGTCGTACCGGTCCACCAGCTCGCACGTGGGGAGGTTTTCCCTCTGCCCGAGTTTGCCCCAGAAGCTGTTGAGCATCAGCTTGGCCAGCTCCCGCCTGTCGTGGTTGGTGGCGACGGCCTGGGGATCCAGGGCGACGCCTTCGTGCTCGAAGAATTGCTCCACGTACTGGTGCTTTGCGGCAGTGTCGTCGCAATCCGAGGGCCAGCCGGAGGCTTCGGTCTTGATCTTCAGGAACTGATTCACGTAGTCCTCGAAGAGACCCTTTGTTTCTAACAGGTTCTCTTTCGCAAAGTTTAGAATATCGTTAAACAAATGCGATACCCATTGCTCCGGGTTAACATCTCTGGGGACCGCGTTTACGGTAATTTGAGACTCTGTAAAGCCGGAAAAAAGCTTTGGCAGCCTTCTCTGCTTGTGTCCTATAATTTCGAACGTAGGCTGCAAGGTGCCATCGCGACTTCCCCCGGGTTGTGGGTCCATCTTATCGTCCGAATGCACCGATCGCTCTTTCCCTGCAAAGTGCTGCTGCTATTTTGTTTGATTTTAAAACTATTTTTCGTCAAATAGAACGATTTTGTAGAAAAACCCACTATCGCCCCCGTTTCTCACTACGGGCGTTTGCTCTTGGCACCGGGTTTTTATAAGCTCGCTTATCGCAGCCGCTGTTTCATCATGCGCGTCGAGTTAAATGCCTCGTTTCGCCACAAAATTGTCAAGTTGTAAAAAAACGCGTTCATCCTGTCACGAACCGCCACTGCGCAATCCCTACCACCGACAATAAGCTGCACTTTAACGCTGACGAATTTCCGCTTCTCACGCCTCTGTTTTCACTTACATCAGCACACGCTCTTTGCGTGTAGTAGTGCTGTATGAGAATTCCTGATGTTATTAGTGCAATATTTAAAACTACGAGTGCCGTGTGTAGTGTTTTGTGTTGTGCCGTGCGTGCGTGCGTGTTATGTAAAATGTAAGAATTAAATACAATCAGCAGATACTTCCTTTCTAAGGAGTAACACCAACTGTTGAATAAAAATTCTCAAGTGCTACTTTCGTATGACCTCTACCCTCTATCTCTTATAGGTGAGTACGACTTTCGTATGACCTCTACCCTCTATCTCTTATAGGTGAGTACGAAAGTTTATTTTCATATCCACTTAATTTTAATCCAGATAAACTTTTCGGGAAATGGTTGCATTGCACATCCGTTATACACTGGCCTTAAAATTCTAAATTCTAAATTCTTTCCATCAACATGGCGAGCAAGAACTGAAAAGCGACATGCCTTTTAAAAAAGAATGGCTAAGCATTGTACAATTCGAACCATTTATAACAGATATCTCGGAAATGGCTGACGTCACAAAAAGTTATTTCAAATAAATTGTGTGTGTTTCCTCAAACCTTAGCAGTTATACAAGATCATAGAAAATTTCTTCCGAATCAAGAGGACTTCACAGGCTATTTCCACAAAATTCGAGATATACATTTTATTTTCATATAAATGTCTTTAATATATGGTGTTGTAATTAAAATCGTCAGAGACAGTTTTAGAAAATAAAACATTTCGGAAAATAGTTAATGTAAAGGGTAGTTTGGGGTGGAGGGACTTTCTTGAAAATCTCTGTGTCGTATCTTTGGAATGTACTCAACCTAAATACCAAGTTTAGTATTTATCCGACTTTTCATTTTTGAGTTATGCTGCTCTGACACATACACACAGAATTTTCTAAAAATGTTTTTTATTCAGGGGACCTCAAAACAAGTATTTAGTTTTCCAGTGAAATCTCAATATTGAATATTTGGATGCATGCATACCTCCTCTACCTACTATTTTACGTGGTAGAGAGAGTAGAAATACCAACCTCTTCAGCAATGGTGACGAGAAACGTAGGCGTAAAAGTTAAAAATATAGATCGGTGCACGCTAAAATTTATAAAAAATCTGTATTCCTGGTTTTCTTAAGAAATAAATGCACAATTTGTAACAAGGAAATTTTGATACAGCAACTTAGTTCTTTCGAAATCTTTTGGAAAACCGTATCTTTTATTTTTTTTTCGGTACCGAAATTTAACAATTTCTTAAAACAACTTGTAAAATTGTATATAAAATTCTGTTCCAGACTACCCTTTACATTGAAAATTTTTCGAAAATTTTAATTTTCTCAAAAATGGCTATAACGATCTTGATGAGAATATCATATGTTTAAGATAATGTCATGAGAAATGAAATGTATATCTCAAATTTTCTGGGAATGTCTCCAAAAGTATTCTTCATTGTGAACGCCTTTTACATAACTGGTAAACCATAAGAGATAGACAAAATTTTACTACACAAAAAATGTAGATCGCGTTAAAATACACAACTTATGCCATATACATTTCTTTTGTTGAGTGAACCGTTTTCGAGATATTGCTTGTTATTTCCTTAAATTTTCCAATACTTATACTTTTTTACTTTCTCTACTACGTATAGTAAGTAGGGGAAGTATTGCATTCCACCCAAAAATTCGATACCGAGATTTCACCGTAAATACACGTTTTGAGACCTCCTGAATCCAAAAAAAGCATTTTTGGAAACATGTCCGTGTGTGTGTCTGTCTGTGTGTGTGTGTGTGCGAGTATGTGCCTAGTATCCGTGCGCCACAAGCCAAAACGACGACATTATAGAAAAACTTTATCATTTGCCTACCGGACAGGAATAACCGCGAAAAACCTGAAAAAAGCTCTAAGAGTATTCTAACGCTTACCGATCTGGAAAACCCATGAAAACAAGATAGTACACTTTTTTAATTTTCTCAAAAATGGCTATAACGATTTTGATGAAAATATCATATGTTTAAGATAATGTCATGAGAAATGAAATGTATATCTCAAATTTTCTGGGAATGTCTCCAAAAGTATTCTTCATTGTGAACGCCTTTTGCATAACTGGTAAACCATAAGAGATAGACAAAATTTTACTACACAAAAAATGTAGATCGCGTTAAAATACACAACTTATACCATATACATTTCTTTTGTTGAGTGAACCGTTTTCGAGATATTGCTTGTTATTTCCTTAAATTTTCCAATACTTATACTTTTTTACTTTCTCTACTACGTATAGTAAGTAGGGGAAGTATTGCATTCCACCCAAAAATTCGATACCGAGATTTCACCGTAAATACACGTTTTGAGACCTCCTGAATCCAAAAAAAGCATTTTTGAAAACATGTCCGTGTGTGTGTGTCTGTCTGTGTGTCTGTCTGTGTGTGTGTGCGAGTATGTGCCTAGTATCCGTGCGCCACAAGCCAAAACGACGACATTATAGAAAAACTTTATCATTTTCCTACCGGACAGGGACAACCACTAAAAAACCTGAAAAAACCTCGAAAATTAGAAACGGCTTCGTCAACCACTACAGAAAACGCCTACCAACCAGGGAAAACCTATGAAAAAGCAGAAAGGACTTGCATTCGTTTACCAACCGCAGAAAACCTCCAAAAAAACTAGTTATTTTTTTTAAAAAACGAAAAAACAAAAAGAAAAAAAGAAAAAAGGAAAAGAGAATAATATTAGTATGGCAGCTGCAACGGGTGTGTGTGTGTGTGCGAGTATGTGCCTAGTATCCGTGCGCCGACAAGGTAAAACTTCATCATTTGCCTACCGGGCAGGGACAACCGCTAAAAAACCTGAGAAAACCTCGAAAATTAAAAACGGCTTCGTCAACCACTACAGAAAACGCCTACCAACCAGGGAAAACCTATGATAAAAGCAGAAAGAGCTTGCATTCGTTTACCATCCGCAGAAAACCCCAAAAAACTAGTTATTTTTTAAAAAACGAAAAAACAAAAAGAAAAAAGAAAAAAAGGAAAAGACGAATAATATAAGTATGGCAGAAACAGCTTGCATTCGTCTACCAAACCAGAGAAAACCCCGAAACACTAGTTATTTAAAATTGCTGATGTGTACTGGATCGGCTTTTGCAAATGTTGTTGGTAGCAAAACTTACCTTTTCCATCACCTCCAACATACCCCCACTCCCACACCTTTTTTCTTTCCACCAATCATAATCTCTCTTATTCTCACCAATCAACAACTTTCATTTGTTCCTTTCCACCAATAACAACACTTCTTATTCCCACCAATCACAAACTTCACACGTCACTTTCTGTTATACTTTTTATCCCTCGTTCGCCATCTTTCCCCCTCTTTCAGCCCCCAACCTCCGCACAGACAACACCTCACCGCTCCTTAACCTCAACTTCTTGCCTCCGCCATCTTATTTAGTTCCCATTTTTACCACCGCGCCTCTCATCTCCCAACCAGATTGCCGGCAAGAACAGATCTCGTTCATTCACACCTCGACGGTTGACTCGACAGCAGCTACTGTGAACACCTACGTCGTACACGTTTTTGACCGCTTTCGACCGGCTATGAGAACCCTGCTCCTACGTACGCTAGCGACCATCACGATGGTCCAGTACCAGGTTTTTGGTATAGTTAAATTACGCCTCTGCAAAGGGTGTCTGTACCGCTTTAAAAACCTAGGTATATCAGTGCGTAGTGATGTTGGTTGATCTTAAAGCTGGTTAAGCATTTTCAAAAACAGTTTGCTTTTATTTTTTCGCGTCGCGTGCCGCGCTTTTGGTGACGCATCCACACCGGTAACAGGTAAGTACCACACGCATAATTATTTTTCGGACCTGCTTGGCGTAGGAATATATCCTTTCGTGTTTTGGTACTGTAACCTCAAATCTCCTTACCCTCCTCTTGCGTCCGCCATCTTGTTTAGTTCTCACCGCATCTCCTTGTCGCAGACCCTCCGCCATTTTTAGTTCCCACTATTTTAACCTCAAAAATTACTCTTCTAAGCTCTTGCTACCGCCATCTTCTTTTAGTTCCCCATTCTCACCACCGCGTCTCCTTACCCCACCTCTTGCGACCGCCATGTTCACCACTAATCTCCAAATTTCCTCGTCCTTAAACCTCTTGTCTCAACCACCTTGTTTAGTTCCCATTTTCGCCACCGCATCTCATATCGCCCCCGTCTCTCTATCCACTCAAGAAAACTACCATCCAACGTTCAAAAAATTGCTGATCAGTTCACGACAGGCTTTTGCAAATCTTGTTGCTAGCAAAACTTACCTTTCCCATCACCTCCAACATACCCCACTCCCGCACCTTTTTCTTTCCACCAATCATAATCTCTCTTATTCTTACCAATCAACAACTTTCATTTGCTCCTTTCCACCAATAAAATCACTTCTTATTCCCACCAATCACAACTTCACACGTCACTTTCTGTTACACTTTTTATCCCTCGCTCCCCCATCTTTTCCCTCTTTCAGTCCCGACCTCCGCACAGACAACACCGCGCCACCCAGCTCCTCTCCATCAAAACACTCCACGTCACTTCCTCTTCTTCCTTCACCTTACCCTAATCCTCAATTCTTTCAACTCGTCCCGGATGAACCAATTGCAATAACGATAATCCTACCGCTCAGGGCGCTTTTCAAACTTACCGCCGCCGCCGTCGCACGCAGCGACACTAGCGACACGAGCGCCCCTAGCGGCAGGATTATCGTTAAAACAATTGGCTCATCCGGGACTAATACTACTAGCGTTGTCTGTCTTCCCACAAAAAAATTCAAATTGCTTCTGATTGCCTCCTGTAACACATTTTATATTAGGGTGAACAACATAATCCTGTTATCCTTCGTCTTGCTTTTAAATTCTTATTCAAAAGGTTACATCTACCCTCGGTTGTCTTCACAATAACGTTTTAAGGACGTCTCCTTAGAAAATTCTGCGCCCTAATTTTATTATCTTGTACCCTCGTTCTGAAAACATATATGTGTGCAAACTTCCTTTCTTACACAGTTTCGACGAATAACACATTTCTAAAAGCTAACTATACAAGATGTCACATACACTACAATTAAAATATATGTTTAAATAATATAGTATTCAGCTTCTTAATTATTAATGCGGTTAATGTTCATTGTTACAGTTACGAGAGCAGTCCCAGAAGTACCCGACCTGACATATATATATATATATATATATATATATATATATATATATATATATAGCGGTTGCTGTTTAAAACAAATGCCTGTGGTAGAAAGTACCATCCTTATAAAGCTGAAGTTTGAAGTTTGACGATGCTACGTTGTTTCGTAATTGTTTGGCAGCCATTAGTAGTGAACCTTTTCAGCGAATTTGTAAACTTGGACAAAACTGGCCATCGTTATGTGATACAATATTTTCATTTGAAAGGTCTTAGTCAAACTAATATTAAAACTGAGCTAGATTCTACTCTGAGGGAGTCTGCTCCTTCGTTTACAACAGTAAAATATTGGGCGGCAGAGTTTAAGCGAGGTCATATAAGCTGCCAAGACGAACATCGCAGTGGTCGACCAAATGAGGTGACCACGCCAGAAATTGTGAAGAAAATCCACAAAATGGTATTGGACTACCGCCGACTGAAAGTGCATGAGCTAGCAGACATTGTAGGCATTTCAAAAAGTGCTGTAGGTATGTGGTATACTAACTGAAAATTTGGATGCGAGAAAGCTGTGCGCAAGATGTGTGCCGCGTTTACTTACAATGGAACAAAAACAGCATCATGAGGATGTTTCAGTCGATTGTTTGGCGATGTTTCGCTGCAATAAAGCCGAGTTTTTGCGTCGATTTATAACCATGGATGAAACATGAGTCCATCACTTCACCCCTGAGACGAAGGAACAGTCAAAACAGTGGATTGAAAGGGGAGAATCGGCTCCAAAGAAAGCGAAGACAGTTCCATCTGCAGGCAAGATCATGGCCGAGAACCGACACCACTTGTCATCATCATCATCATCATACAAACAGGGATTAGACCACTGGTAATCTGTTCCGACTCCAAACTAAAGCTCCTCCATCCATCTTTTAGCAGGTCTTCCCGGACTCCGATGTCCCCTTGGTTTAAAACGTAATGCTCTTTGGGGAATTCTATCATATTCCATCCTGCAGACATGGTTGTACCAGTTTTTCCTTATTCTGATATTTTATCCGTTAGTTAAATATTCCCAGTTGTTCACTAATATGTTCACTTCTCTGTTTGTCCATTAGAGTATAACCTGCTACAATCCTTGAGAATTTCATTTCCGCAACTTCTATCCGTCTCAAAGAATCTTTATTTAGAGTCCAATATTCAGACCAATATAATACAGTGTGAGCCAAAAGTATCCACCCGTCTGCAAGGTGTTTTTCCTGTCCGCGTCCTCGGCGGTTGTTGTCATCTGCCGCTCTCATAGAAAGGCGCGGATGAAACCATACAACATATTTCAAACCACTTTTAAAGGCTTTACTTACCAACTTTACGAAAGGAGATGCTGAAACTGGCCACCGTCGTTGTCCATACATTTTTGGCACCTCTTTAGGAAACTACCCATCATGACCGATGTCGTCTAATATTTCTTCGGTAAGAACCGAACACTGTCTTTTAGATTTCTTAGCCTGAACACTTCCTGTGGCCTGAAATTTACTGTAAAGTTCATGGATTGTTGTACGGCCTGGAACGTTTAGACCTGGAAATCTTTCTGCAAATCCTACTTGACCGAGTTAACACATACAAATCATAAGTAAATACAATAAAAAAACAATATGTGCAATAAAAAACATATACTGAGCCATAATATACTTTGTTACTAAATGCAGGGCAAAATAATAAATAACTCTAATAACTGAACTACATCACATCACCGTCAACACAAAAATGCACTTTACACTCCACGGCAAAATCACAAGAGCGTGACTTTCTTTATAGCAGCAGTGCGTTATCATGTTTTTATCATATTTCCACACGCCCAGTGGAAAAACACCGCGCAGCCGGTAATATTGTTCATAAAATACCCCTCCGGGGTAACTTAAAACATAAAGTATAACCCACACATCCTGGGAGAATTAAAACAAAATATCCGCCAGGAAATTTCTCAACGTGAACTACGGCGAGTAATGGATAGTTTCCTAAAGAGGTGCCAAAAATGTATGGACAACGACGGTGGCCAGTTTCAGCATCTCCTTTCGTAAAGTTGGTAAGTAAAGCCTTTAAAAGTAGTTTTAAAAATGTTGTATGGTTTCATCCGCGCCTTTCTGTGATAGCGGCAGACGGCAACGAGCGCCGAGGACGCGGACACAAAAAACACCGAGCAGGCGGTTCGGAGACTTTTGGCTCACTCTGTAGTACAGGAACTGCATACAAGTTCAGTAGAGTATCTCTGCGGACTTTCCTTGATAAAATTCTTCTGATTGTTCCATATATTTGTTGGAATAAATTTGGTTTTCTATTTACATCTTTTGTTCTATCCTTGCCAATGAAAACGCCTAAACAATTAAAGGCCCATAAAATGCCATTATTTTTGTTTTCTCGACTGAAATTTCCAGATTATGTTCAGTAGCCGTTAAACTTAAATTATAAATAGCTCTTTGTAAATTAGCTTCAGTAGATGTTACAACTGCTTGGTCATCTCCAAAAGCTAAGTTGTCTATGTTTATACTATCCATTTTAAAATTAGTAATTAAAATATTTTGGCACTTACGAATGACGTCGTCTAAATAAATATTAAATAATGCGGGTGAAAGTGGACACCCTTGTCGGACGCCTTGATTTATTTCAATGTCATTTTCTGAGAGTCTTCCTCCACTTTTAATTCTTATCTTTGTTCCCAAATATAAACTTTGTATAACACGTATTATATGGTTAGGAAATCCTCTATTTTTCATTATTTCCCGCATTTTATTTCTATTTATCTTGTCAAATGCTTTAGCATAATTTTTAAAGGCTATAAAAGGTAGAAGATTGTATTCCTTTCTTTTTTCAAGAAGTTGTACTATTGTAAAAGTGCAGTGTAAGCAAGATCTACCCTTCCTAAAACCATGTTGGTTTTGCAGAAGAATTGCTTCCATTATATTTTTTATTCTGTTTGCCACAATCTTTGCATAAATCCTATAACATGTACTTAATATACTGATACCCCTATAGTTCCTAGTCATTTTACTCCCCTTTTTAAACATTAGAATTATCGTGGCCTCTTTCCAATTATCAGGTAGACTCCCTGACGTCCAACATTCATTTAAAATATGTAAAATTCTATCATGAAAACATTCAGAACTGTATCCAATTAATTCCATATTTATTTGGTCTAAACCAGGTGATTTTCTGTTCTTAAAGCTATTCAGTGCAATTTCATTCCTCTTTAGCTATAAGATCAATCTTAGGATCATTTTCCATTAATATGCATGGTTCTTCGTTAGGTGCAGTCCATAATTCTCTACAGAACGTTTCCCATTTGCTAATTATTACCGGGTTTATTTGAGCTTTATCCTTCTCTACTTTATTCAGAACTTTCAATGTCTTGGATGCTTTTTCCTGTTTTCCATATGCATTGTACTCTAGGTTTGATATATGTTTGTCCCATTTCTGTCTATTCATTTTCCTAGTTTCTTTCTTTACTATAGCCCTGTCTATTGTACTCTATTCATTTTCTCCATTTCGCTTTTTCAGAAACCTTAAATATGCCGCCGTTTTTGTTTAATTAATATTCCCAACTCTTCTGTCCAGAAACTTAGACCTCTCTTCTTGTAACTTACTTTTTGCTTACGTAAAGCTTCATTTGCAGCCTTAAGTAAAACCCCTCTTATATTCATCCATTCAATATTAATGTTATTACTACGCGATAGATAATTTGTATACAGATTTATTCTCATCTGATGCAGATTCCTTATACTATCTTCTCTCAGCAAGTGAACTTCGAATCTCTCATCATCTACTTTTTCTTTTCCTTTATATGATTTCCATCTTGTATATAATATCATTTTTGCAACAACTAGATAGTGATCTGATTCTATAACAGTACCTCTAAATACCCTTATATCCCGGGTTAAATTTGAGAATTTATTATTTCCTACTACATAATCCAATATTGATTGTGACCCTCTTTCACATCAGGTGTACCTGTGAATATTTTTATGTTTATAAAATGTGTTTAAAACTGTTAATTCAATGAAAGAGGCAAAATCTATTAAACGATTTCCCTTTCCATTTTTAACACTTTCTCCATTAGAGCCAACTAACTGTGTTCTGGATAGGAATATTGCCAAACCTTCCATTGAAGTCCCCAGCTAATGCTATATTATCATTTTTATTTAGCTACCATAATTTCCTGTAAGTTCTGATAAAATAACCTCGAGTCATTTTCTCTCCCTTCTTCTGGAGCATATAATGCAACAATGGTCATACAACGTCTACTGACTCTTATTCTAAACGTTAGAATCCTTTGTTTAATGAAGCAATAGGTGTGGAGCCTGCTCTTCCACTTCTTCTTTATAAATATGGCTACTCCTGCTGCGGCTCTTTTTTCTTGTGGTACTCCACTACAATCCTCAAGTAATGATTTAATTCCTTTGATCCTTTAAGTTTCTTCTTAGTTTCTGACACAGCAGCTATGCCAGCTTCTCTTATATTTAATTCTTCTTCTAATATATTATCTTTGTGAGATAAACCCCTAATATTGCATGTAGCAAATCGAAATCTTTCAGCAATTCCAAATCGTTTGTCCTTATTCACAGCCAAGGTCTGTTTATTTTAGTTGGATCCGTCCGGCCATCAATTTGGAGTTTATGAGTATTTTTTTCTACGTGACTAGGGTACCGGCCTACTTCACAACCTCCAGCCTGGGGGACCAGGAGTGTGATTTTGAAGTAATCTTCTCCTAGACTGATAAAGTTCAGTACGGCTTAGGAACTCAGTCTATCCTCCTGTAGATGGGACCCTTACCGGTACTACCTTCTATGTCAGAAGGCACTGGAGCTCACATGGGCAGGGTCGCTACTCCCTGAGTAAGGCTATATCAGCAGAGTGTCCTTACCTGTTACCTCAACAGGGTTCCCTGTTACACCACTTGTGTGCCTGAAATATTTGATCAGGCGCACTTCTGACACGGCTGAACCTGTTCGATCAAGTCCATCACATCGAGGAAAGCCGCTGCGCGCCGTTATGGCCACACGGCGACCGAGTGTGCGAATCAGCCTCGCTGCCAATACTACGACTCACCTTCCATCACCGCCGATTACACCGGAACATGACCTGGCCCGTCGTCGACTCTATCTGTGCCACGTGCGGCAAGACCTCTACACGGCCAATAAACGTGTCCGCTCTATCCCAATAACCTCCAGCGACAGCAGTCAACCTTAACAATCATCCAGACGACAACACTTCTACACAGAGTACCGCCCCGTCTACGCCATTAGCAGTAACCACGACGGACTCACGCCAGATTGACTCCCTCGTCGTAGAGCTCCAAGCGATCACTCATCACCTACGACTCTTGATGTCAGCAATCACTCCTCGGCTCCGCTCCCTGGAGCAAAAGCTCGATGCCAACACCCGACTCGCCAGACACGCAGCTCATGTCTCCTAACTACTAACCGCCGTCACTCAGCTCAGCATCCAAGACACGACCAAAACCATTGAGTCCATACACAGAAAGCTCAGACAGATAGAAAACAACCAGACAGCACTCATCATAACTAAGTCTCGTCAGAAAACGCATACAACCCACGCCGGCCGTTCTCGGGAGACGCCACGACAATACCACCGATCCTACAATATAAGGAGAGACGTCGCGCCGCAGCTGCTGCAACTCGCAGCGATTTCCCGCCAACAAGTGGCAGAAAGTACTGATCACTGCGGCTTTCGCCAAACTCCCACATTAACAAACTCCTAGATGGAACCCGACTTATGGTACTGATCACTCCAGAAACACCTGACCACTCCCAAGGACCAAGGTGCACAGTTGAAGCATGTCAAATATTTTCTCCTTCTATCCCGTAGGGCACTAGTCAGTTCGTCGGTCATGGCTGGGTTCTGGTAACTTCCTTATCCGCTCCTGCCCTTCTGGCAGCACGTTCCACTACCGCCAATATCGGGGTGCTCATGCGGAACCCTGCCCATTCCCGATGATTCCTTTCAATATTCAACGTTCTTAATTCTTAGCATTACCCCCAAATAGTATATGTAGTTCTGTGGAGACAGATAGACGTAAGCCATGATATAGATAAGTATTAGTGGTACGGGAGCAGTTAGAAACCGATAATAATGTAGGAACCGCTTATACAGTTAAGTTCCTGTAATGGAGAAAACAATACAAATGTGGGGATATAACTTTCATGTGCGTGAGATTCTACCAGAGCAGTCCAAGAAGTACCCGACCTGACGTATATATATAGCGGTTGTTTCAAACAAATGACTATGGTAGAAAGTACCACCTATATAAAGCTTAAGTTTGAAGTTTGGCGATGCTACGTTGATTAGTAATTGTTTGGCAGCCATTAATAGTGAACTCTCTCAGCGAATTTGTAAACATGGATAAAACTGGCCATCCGTTATGTGAATACAATGTGTGTTATGTGTGTGTCCTACTCCAACTAATATTAAATCTGAGCCTGGATTCTACTCTGGGGGAGTCTGCTCCTTCAATTACAACAGTAAAAATATTGGGTGGCAGAGTTTAAGCGAGGCCGCACGAGCTGCCAAGACGAACATCGCAGTGGTCGACCAAATGAGGTGATCACGCCAGAAATTGTGAAGAAAATCCACAAAATAGTATTGGATGACCGCCAACTGAAAGTGCGCGAGCTAGCAGACATTGTAGGCATTTCAAAAGGTGCTGTAGGTGCATCGCATACTAACTGAAAATTTGGATGCGAGAAAGTTGTGCGCTAGGTGGGTGCCGCGTTCACTCACAATGGAACAAAAACATCATCATGAGGATGTTTCAGTCAGTGTTTGGCAATGTTTCGCTGCAATAAAGCCGAGTTTTTGCATCGATTGATAATCATGGATGAAACATGAGTCCATCACTTCACACCTGAGACGAAGGAACAGTCAAAACAGTGGATTGAAAGGGGAGAATCGGCTCCAAAGAAGGCGAAGACAGTTCCATCTCCAGGCAAGGTCATGGCGTCAATTGTTTGGGATGCGCGTGGATAATTTTCAATGGCAAGTATTCTGCAAACTTATTGCAGCGTTTGAATGATGAAATCAAGAAAAAACGGCCGCATTTAGCGAAAAAGAAAGTTCTGTTTCATCAAGACAATGCACCAGTTCACACATCTATTGTCGCCATGGCCAAAATCAATGAGTTAAAGTTCGAATTGCTTCCTCATGCACCCTTCACGCCAGACTTAGCCTTCTCTGATTATTTTCTGTTTCTAAAGCTGAAGAAATGGCTTGGTAGTAAAAGATTTGCCAACAATGAAGAGGTGGATTTCACAGTTGATGGCTATTTTGCAGAACTCGATTATTCTCACTATAAACGGGGTTTCGAAGCTATTGAACACCGCTGGAAAAAGTGTATCGAGCTGAAAGGAGACTATGTAGAGAAATAAAGATGTTTATTCCCAAAATTGTTGCATTTTCTATGTTAGGCCGGATACTTCTAGGACAGCCCTCGTAAACCCACGTTACGTATGAACTTATAATATACGTAGATTAATAGTAATGACCGCAACATAAGTTTGGATCCCGTGCAGCAGCTTTTTCGAAACATACTGTAGTCACTAGTAACCGTGCTATACTATGTAGAACGCGTGTAAAAAGTGCATATTAAAGATAATACATACAAAACTGATGCCCAAATGATATAACTTGTGTTACACATGAAACCTTCCTTACCTGTACCACACCTTGACTAAGAGATACATTTTCGCTCTACTGAGAACAGCTAGCCAGCACAAGAATAGCACCCAATAAATTCAAGAAATTACAGTAAAACAAAAACCGGTGTAACAATAACAAAACAAGTTATGCCTCGGAGTACTGCCACAAAAGTTTAAGGATTTAATATAATCCATGCACATACGTAGAGCAAAATACGAGGGCGGAATGATAAGTCCATGACTTTGGCGAGAGATAGCGTTCTAAACACAGATTTCTTGTTCGCCCCCAAGTCTTACATCTATTGTGGGTATAATCGCTGAAATTCATCGTCATTTGTTTCTTAGAACATTGTTGAGAGCGTCTAAAATAAGCAGATGTGTGTTGCTTAGTAGAAAACGGAGAAAAGTGATTTCGTGTTCTGATAAAGCACTACTTCTTGCGTGGTAAGACGGTGAAGGAAACGGAAGAAAAGCTGAACAAGTATTATGGGGACTCTGCTCCATCACATGGCATGGTTCACAAGTGGTTCATAGAATTTCAATGTGGCCTTCGAGCACAGGACGGCCGGTTGAAGCCATAACAGAAAAAAATGGTGAACAAAGTTCACGATATTGTGTTTGAAGACCGCTGAATGAAAATCCGTGAGATAACCAAGACCGTCAACATCTCGAGTGAACAGGTGTATAACATTCAGCACGAATTTTTGGGTATGAGAAAGCTGTCAGCAAGATAGGTGCCGCGACTGCTCACAGTTGAGAACAAGCGGAATCATGTGACCTTTTCACAGGAATGTTTGAACATGTTCCAGCGCAACCCAAATAGTTTTTGCGGCGTTATATCACGATTGATGAAACTTGGACCTGTTACTACCAACCTGAAGCCAAACAACAATCAAAGCAGTGGATTTCCTTCGGCGAACCTGCTCCAAAGAAAGCAAAAACCTTCCGTCGTCAGAAAAAATCATGGCAGCTGTCTTTTGGGATTCACAAAGGGTGATAGACATCCACTGCCTGGAAAAAGGTAAAACGATCACAGGTTCATATTATGCCGCAATGCTGGGTCAGTTTTACAAGGAATTGTTAAAGAAATGACCCCATTTGGTGAAGAAAGAGGTTCGCTTTTACCAGGATAATGCACCTGCACACAACTCAGCCATTGCCATTGCAAAATTTGTGGAATTGGCCTCCTCACCCACTCCAGATTTAGCTCCGAGTGACTTCTTCCTCTTCGAAAACCTGAAAATTGGCTCGCTGGGAAGAAATTCAGGTTCAGTATCACATCATGGCAGAAACATCATATTTTGCAGACTTCGAAAAATTATATTTTTTGGAAGGCTTAAAAAATACTGGAGAAAGTTGGACAACTGTATTGAGTTGAATGGAGACTATGTTGAGAAATAAAATTTATTTTTTGGAAAAAAATGTTATTTTCTTTAAAAAGTCTCTGACTTATCAAGATAACTAGTCAAGATACGCAGGTAGGTTAGGTTACCTGCACTGAATGCAGAGAATTCAACTTTCTGTCATGATAGAATCAGCGGGAAGTGTATAAAAAGCACTAATTTCGAAAAACATTTTTAAAATCTTAGTGCATTTAGTGCTTTTCGGGCAACCAAAGAGAAAATCTTTAAAAATATACATTTTCTAAACTATTGCATATAAAACATTAAAATACTTTTTTGTCCATTGCTTCCTCTCAGTCTCAACGACGTAAAGAGACATGAGAAAGGCAACATTTTGAACGCTTGGCTCATGGTTTGCTTTAAATAAAATCCACCCAGTACAAAAGTATGCTTGGTAAAGGTTTTTAACACTTGGCTGCGAAAGCTTCAGGCACAAAGAGATAATGTAGTTGAGAGAAGAATTTTATTCCGAGTGAGAGGTCGTCAGATATCAGCAGAAGCATATTGATAATAGTGTAGCATTCATTTATGGCGTAACGGCTTTCACAAGCAGGGCAGAGCGGATTATCTAAAGCACCGGGATTAACGTTGCGTGGCTAATGGATAAATTGCACCGTTACTTTAAATCGCACATAAAATAGCAATTGAAATCTAAACGAATTAAAACGATGGCTCGTTAGCACGGTACTTTTGTTTGGTGTAGACAAGACAGTAGAAAGACAGGAAAAAGAAGACAGAGACACAAAAAACATTCCCATTTCTGGTAAATGGCACTCATCACACTAAATAGTATGCTGTAATTTATTTTACATCTTGGAGTAATTTCTTGTAGCTTAACAGAGCATTTAATAGCTGCAACAAGTGGCGAAATAACGTTTTAACTCACCTTCGGCTCGGTAGACAACACGCGAAAGCCTAAAACGTAGTTTCTCACGTGTTTCACACATGATTTTTACTTTCTCTACCACGTACATAATATATAGAGAAGGTATTGCATTACACTGTAAAATATGATACGGAGATTTCACCGGAAATGCATGTTTTGAGACCCCTTCATCCAAAAAGAGCATTTTAGAAAAAAAGTACGGTGTGTGTGTGTCTGTGAACAGCATAACTTAAAAACGAAAATTCGGATAAATATCAACTTGGTATTTAAGTTCAGTATCTTCCAAGGATGCGTCATAGATTTTCAAAAAAATCTTCCCATCCGCAACTATCCTTTACATGTAATATTCTTCGAACATTTTTATTTTCTAAAAATGGGTCTAACGATTTGGATTAAAATACTTTATATTAAAGATATTTACATGATAAATAAAATGTATATCTGTAATATTCTGGGAATAGCCTTTGAAGTCTCTTCATTCAGAAGGAATTTTGTACAATCTTGTATAACTGGTAAACGTTAAGCAATAGACGAATACGTACTACACAAAAAATGTAGATCTCTTTAAAATACACACTTTATTTCAAATATGCTTTTGTGGCATAAGGTATTTCTGAGATATCCGTTATTAATGGTTCGAATTGTTCATTACTTTGTCATTCCATAAGCCCTGTCAACATTCAGTTGTTTCTCACGATTGCATGGAAACATTATGGAATTTTAAGGCCAGCATATAGCGTTCTTAAACATTTGACTATCGCTGTTCTCTCTGTATCTATAACAAAATGTGTAATGCAGTTATTTCTGCAAAGGTTTATTTGGAGTAAAACTTAGTAGAATAGAAAAATAAGTTTAGTAAGAATAGTTTGTATACCCACGATAGAGGGTAGAGAAGCTCATGTGAATGTATCACAGATTTTTATACTTTCTCTGACAGTTACCAAGTAGGCAGAAGTATTGCATTCGATGTCGAGATTTTACCGAAAAATACATGTTTTGAGACCCCTGAATCCAAAAAAGCACTTTTAGAAAAATGTGCGTGTGGTTCTGTGTGTGTGTGTGCGTGTGTGTGTCTGTGAACAGCATAACTCAAAAACAACAAGTCGATAAAGACCAAACTTGGTATTTAAGTCCAGTATCTTCTAAAGAAGTGACACGAAGATTTCCAAGAAAATTCCTCCACCCTAGCTCCCCTTTACATGGAATATTTTTCGATTCTTTTTTTATTTTCTCAAAAATGGGTCTAACGAATTAGATTAAAATACCATATATTAAATATATTTATATAAAAATAAAATGTATATCTTGAATTTTCGGAGAATATTCCATGAAGTCCTCTTTAGTCGGAAGAAATTTTGTATAATCTTGTATAACCGGAACTTTAAGCAACGGCTGAAAATGTACTACACAAAAAAGTAGATATCTTTAAAACACACAATTTATTTGAAATAACCTTTTTGTGGCTTCAGCCATTTCCGAAATAACCGTTATAAATGATTCGCTTTGTCATTCTTTTAGAATCCTGTAGACATTTAGCTGTTGCATGGAAACTGTATGGAATTTTAAGGCCAATGTAGTGTGCATTTGACTATCACTGTTCTCTTTGTATCTATAACAAAACGTGTAATATAACTACTTCTACAAAGGTTTGACTCGATTAAAATGAAGTGGATAGAAAAATAAGCTTTCATAAAATAGTTTTATACCTATTTATACCCATCATAAGTGATAGAGGGTAGAGAAAACCATGTAATTGTAACACATAAAATTTTTATTATATAAAGCCACAAATGTTTCGTTAAAAATACACATAAAAAGTCGGTTTCTGGGAATAAAATGTTCCAATGAAAGGAAACACCGTGAATATTTGATTCCATGTTCAACGATATAACTGCGTTTAACTCTTGAAGCTTGAGCCGATAAAGTTCTATTACGTCATGCGCATGCGTTAGGAAGCAGCCGGATCGGAAACTATTACATGCCTATGCCGCTCGCTAGTAATAAACGATATATCGACATAATAACGAGTGGTAATGCGATAAAGGGACGCTTCCAGAATTTCGATGCGAGTTGGTTTTTATGGCTTTGGCTGTTAGCATAAGTTCCGAAACGAGATAAAAAGGCGTGGTATGCGGGCGTATCAGGCTTGCCCTCTTTTACAGTTTTATTTTACTGCACTCACACCCCATACATCAGAGATGAGTCTCAGCAGATTGCACAAGAAAGAGAACATTAATGAAAAAGTTCCAGTGACTTATAACATTCTTCCCAAACCGAAACGAACAGTTCCGAGAAAATTCAAATATCGAAAAAGTTTGTGGGAAGTTGAAGGGTACAAAGAAAAGAAGACACGTGTTTATTTGTAACAAGTTCTATGATTTCCTACAAAATTGTGGTTTGTAGGAATATTGCAATATGAATTTCTACAGTTTGATATGTGAATTCCTACAATTTGGTGTGTGAATTCTTACAATTTTATTTGTGACTTCCTACAATTTCATATGTGAATTCCTACAATTTGATGTGTAAACTCCTACATTTTGATATATTAATTCATAGAGTATGATGTCTGACTTCCAATAATTTGATATGTGAATTCCTACAATTTGATGTGTGAATTACTACAATTTTATGTGTGAATTACTACAATTTGATGTGTGAATTACTACAATTTGATATATGAATTCCTACAATTGGATGTGTGAATTCCTACAACTTAATGTGTGAATTCCTACCATTTGTTATGTATAGTTCCTAAATTTTATGCGCGAATTTCTGCAATTTGATACGTGAATTCCTACAATGTTATGTGTGAATTCTTGCAATTTTATGTGTGATTACTATAATTTGATATGTAAATTCCTACAATTTGATGTGGGAATTCCTAAAATTTGATTTTGAATTCCTACAATTTCATATGTGAATTGCTACAATTTTATGTGTGAATTCCTACAATTTGATATATGAATTCCTAAACTTCGATATGTGAATTCCTACAATTTTATATGTGCATTTCCACAGTTTGATGCGTGAATTCCTACAAATTGGTATGTGAGTTTCTACAATTTGATATGTGAATTCCTACAATTTTATGTGTGAATTACTATAATTTTATATGTGAATTCTCACAATTTGATGCGTGAATCCCTACAATTTGATATGTGAATTCCTACAACTTGATGTGGGAATTGCTAAAATTTGATTTTGAATTCCTACAATTTCATATGTGAATTGCTACAATTTTATGTGTGAATTCCTACAATTTTATATGTGCATTTCCACAGTTTGATGCGTGAATTCCTACAAATTGGTATGTGAGTTTCTACAATTTAATATGTGAATTCCTACAATTTTATGTGTGAATTACTATAATTTGATATGTGAATTCCTACAATTTGATTTGTGAATTACTACAATTTTATGTGTGAATTATACAATTTGATATGGAATTTCTACAATTTGGTGCGTGAAATCCTTAATTTTATGTGTGAATTCTCTCAATTTGATATGTGAGTTCCTACAATTTGATGTGTGAACTCCTACAGTTTGACATGTGCGTTCCTACAATTTGATGTGTGCATTCCTGCAGTTTGCTACTGAATTTCTAAAATTTGATATGTGAATTTCTGAAAATATAAAATGTTCCCTCCCGCTTAGCACAGACTTGTTACTAAGCAACCTAAATGTAGATTGGTGTGGTTAAAAATGTTATGCTTTTTCATTGTTTAAAGTTATAACACTGTCAAACAGTGCACGATGTCCATCGTCAAAACATTAATTAAAATAAATACGTCAAGTTCATGATATTTTATTTCTGTAAGAACATTCATGCATTGCCTGTTGTAGAAATTCTCCTTTCTTCAATGTCTCCGTTTTTTAATAAGACGTTATTAGATGCACTGCGGCATGTGTTTGTGTTCTTTTCAAATCCCTAAAAACGTGACAATAAAATAAGCATTAGGATCTATATAGAAAGCTTCACAGCCATGCGGATGCCGAGGTTGTTAAGGCATGGATTCGTGAATAGGAGGTTTGCGGTTCAAATCCCGTCAGTAGGTTGCCCAGGCCGAGGTTTTTTTTTTGAGGTTTTCTTTAGTATTCATAGCTGGCAAATGCATGGGAGGTACCCATACTTAGGTTTGAAACGTTTCCTTCCCAAATTCCCTTTCCCAACTATCGTTTAATTTCATGCATCATCAATGTCCACCGCCTGCGGTGCAATAAGAAGACACCATAAATTGTTTACTTCTCATCCCTATCTTTTCTACCTTCACTTTTGAAAGAGCACCTCGTCTCCAAACATATTTTGGTGCAATTATGAGCATTCAAGATGATGTGTACCCCTTGTTTGTTTAAGAACAACTGAAGTAATAATGCTGTAATAACTATGATTTCATCGTTGTATTCTACCATAACAAACATTTAGTTTTTACAGTTTATTGCAAATATTTTGATGTGCTACACTCACATGACTTTCTCTACCCTCTGCAGCTTTTTAGTATGTATACAAATTATTTTTACGAAATTTATTTTCCTACCTACTTTATTTTGAGATAAACATTTCCATAAATAGCTGTATTACACATTTTGTTATAGATACATAGGAAACAGAGATAGTCAAATGTTTTACAACTGGACACTATATGCTGGCCTAAAAATTCCATACTGTTTCCACGCATTTTCAAGGAACAGCTGAATGTTGACAGAACTTTAAAATAAGTATTGAATAACTCGAAATGGAAATGGCAGACGCCACAAAAAAAGTTATTTGCAATAAATTATGATTTTAAAGAGATCTACATTTTTTGCGTAGTAAGTTTTCATCTATAGCTTAACGTTTACCAGTTGTACAAGATTATATAAATTTCTTTCGAATGAAGAGGACTTCACAAGCTATTCCCAGAAAATTAAATATATACATTTTATTAACCATGAAAATATCTTTAATATATGGTGTTTTAATCAAAGTCGTTAAAGCCGTTTTTCAGATATCAAAAATTCCGAATAATTTTCCATGTAGAGGGTAGTCTAGGGTGGATGAGTTTCTTAAAAGGTTTCTTGTTGCATATTTGGAAGGTACTGAACTTAAATACCAAGTTTTGTACTTATCCGAGATTTCGTTTTTGAGTTATGCTGTTCACAGACGCACACACATGCGCACGGAAATTTCTCTAAAACCTTTTTTTGACCCAGGAGTTCTCAAAACATGTATTTCCGTTGACATCTCGATATCCAATGTTTGGGTGTAGTACAATACCTCTACTAGGTGAAACATTTCAAATGTAATACATGTGTATCTGAAGAAAAAGACGGTAAGCTGAACAGTGTTGTTGATGGAGACAGGTTCGATATTAACCAGGATGGAATGCTGT
This sequence comes from Deroplatys truncata, assembly GCA_030765065.1. Lineage (NCBI taxonomy): Eukaryota > Metazoa > Arthropoda > Insecta > Mantodea > Mantidae > Deroplatys > Deroplatys truncata. Next base: position 47,688,268 of record CM060985.1, read on the forward strand.
AACCCGTGATGAATGAAAGTAGGGAATAGCTGAGACAGGAGCTTCGTCCCCACCACAGAGAGATACATCAGCAACACTGTATTAAAAGAGCACATCCCCGACACGCACTTTTGATTGATGGACTAGCACCTCTTAGGGTCGAGGGTCCTGCAACGGAAATAATAATAGTTCCCAAGGTGATTTTCAATCACAGCATCATCTACAACACGTGTCAACCAGCTAATCTACCAGCAGTTATTTAAAGAAAAGCTAGAAAAATACACATCCAAACTCTGCATCTATACGGATGGTTCTAAAACTGAAAAATCTGATGTTATACTCACACGACTTTCTCTACTCTTGTACAAACTATTTTTACAAACGCTTATTCTCCATCTACTTCATATTAATCGAGATAAACATTTGCAGGCTCTATCTTATTGCTAATTTTCTTGTAGATGTAAGGGGAATATATATTTACAAGGGCAGTATCGAAATACAGTAGCCTTTAAGCATATACATATCTCTTAATAGCTGGTTGCTAGGTGCAGTACCATTCCCTTTGCCACAGATTAATACTCTTTGCATATCCAAGACAAAAAAATGACTAACGAATTCCCATTTGAGAAAATAAGTATTGAAAAATTAAAGGGAATAACAAGCAATAACTCGAAAATGGTTCACTCAACAACAAAAATGTATATGACATAAATTGTGTATTTTAACGCGATCTACATCTTTTGTGTAGTAAAAGTTTGTCTATCTCTTATGGTTTACCAGTTTACCAAAAGTTGTTCACAATGAATAATACTTTTGGAGACATTCCCAGAAAATTCAAGATATACATTTTATTTGTCATGAAAATATCTTAAACATATGATATTTTAATCAAAATCGTTAGATTCATTTTTGAGATAATTAAAATTTTCGAAAAATGTTCAATGTAAAGGGTACTCTGGGGTGGGGAATTTTCTTGAAAACCTTCGTGTCGCATCTCTGGAAGATAGTGAACCTAAATACCAAGTTTGGTGTTTATCCGACTGTTGGTTTCTGAGTTATGCTGTTTACAGACAGACAGACACACACGGACATGTTTCCAAAAATGCTTTTTTTGGATTCAGGGGATCTCAAAAGATGTATTTCCGGTGAAATCTCGGTATCGAATTTTTGGGTGGAATACAATACTTCCCCTACTTACTATACGTAGTAGAGAATGTAAAAAGGCAATGGATGTGCTGTGATATGTGGAGATATCGTCCTCCAATACAAGTTACCATCCTTGTTCTCTATTTATAGCTGTGAATTATATGCTAATAAAAAGGCACTAGAATACGCTCTGGAAACTGCACATAGTGACTCTTACATAATCATCAGTGACTCTCTATCAGCCTTAAACGCAATATAAGACACGTTCTCTACCAATAGTATTGTAAACGAAATACATAATCTTGTTACCATCCTTTATAACTTAGAAAAGTCACTCAATTTCATGTGGATACCATCTCATAAAAACATACCCGGTAATGAAAGAGCTGATACTGCAGCAAAACAAGCTACAGAACTACCAACACAAGATACTGATATCAAAATACCTCTCCAAGATGCAGTCACACACTTTAAGAAGAAAATACACAAAGAATGGCTGACCAGCTGGATGAACAATTCTACAAGTAAACTTCATGATATACGTGGAAGTTCAACTCAATAATATCCAATAAGACAGCTACAGCGGCGAAACCAAATTGTAATATTTCGACTACGAATTGGGCATACCAAACTGACACACCCTTATTTGTAAATAGAAGCTCTCCACCAATTTGTGAAATGTAAAACAGCATTAAAAGTAGTACATATTATACTAACGTGTCCAAAATTTGAAAATCAACGTAGTCAGGTTGGTATACCCAGAAATATTTCTGCTGCACTCAATGATGCAACTTTCATCCAGAAAGTAATTACTTTTCTTAAATTAATTAATATATATCAACACATTTAACCAAATTGTAACCTGTATGTATAGATAATGTGTAAGTATTATACTGTAATCCAATAATGTAAGCAACTGTACATGAGGGGTCGTGATAAAACCTAGGAAGATTAAAACGATCCTAAATAAAACTTTTTTGAAAAAAAAAACACGTGTCCTATATTTCTGCGTCTGAACTCCTTGCATTCAAGTAAGCTCGTGACCAAAGAAAAAGCATATTTTACTGTTTCTCTCTTAAATATTCTATATTTCAGTTCCAACAGAATATTTAATACAAATTGGTAGAACCTGCCAAAATACTCGCGTTATTGCCTAAGCTTCCGAGATTCTCTGTCTCTCTCTCCTCCTTCTACTACTACTATTACTACTACTACCACCTTAATTACTTCATAATCAGTAGGGGAAGTATTGTATTCCACCCAAAAATTTGATACCGAGATTTCACCGGAAATACATGTTTTGAGACCCACTGAGTACCTGTGTGTGTGTGTGTGTGTGTGTGTGTGTGTGTGTGTGTGTGTGTGTGAACAGAATAACTCCAAAATGAAACGTCGGTCACATATATATCAAATTTGGTATTTAAAGTTCAACATCTCCCAAGGATGGGACACGAAGATTTTCAAGATAATTTCCCCTCCCCAAACTACCTTTCACTTGGAAAATGTTTCGTTATTACTTTCTCTACTACGTATAGTAAGTAGGGGAAGTATTGCATTCCACCCAAAAATTCGATACCGAGATTTCACCGGAAATACATGTTTTGAGAATCACTGAATCCAAAAAAAGCATTTTTGGAAACATGTCCGTGTGTGTGTCTGTCTGTGTGTCTGTCTGTCTGTGTGTCCGTGTGTCTGTGTGTCTGTGTGTCTGTGAACAGCATAACTCAAAAACGAACAGTCGGATAAACACCAAACTTGGTATTTAGGTTCAGTATCTTCCAGAGATGTGACACGAAGGTTTTCAAGAAAATCCCCCCACCCCAGACTACCCTTTACATGGAACATTTTTCGAAAATTTTAATTTTCTCAAAAATGGCTCTAACGATTTTGATGAAAATATCATATGTTTAAGATAATGTCATAAGAAATGAAATGTATATCTCGAATTTTCTGGGAATGTCTCTAAAAATATTCTTCATTGTGAACGACTTTTGCATAACTGGTAAACCATAAGAGATAGACAAAATTTTACTACACAAAAAATGTAGATCGCGTTAAAATACACAACTTATGTCATATACGTTTCTTTTGTTGAGTGAACCGTTTTCGAGATATTGCTTGTTATTTCCTTAAATTTTCCAATACTTATACTTTTTCTCAAATTCGTTATTCATTTTTACTTTCTCTACTACGTATAGTAAGTAGGGGAAGTATTGCATTCCACCCAAAAATTCGATACCGAGATTTCACCGGAAATACATGTTTTGAGACCTCCTGAATCCAAAAAAAGCATTTTTGGAAACATGTCCGTGTGTGTGTCTGTGTGTGTGTGTCTGTGTGTGTGTGTCTGTGTGTGTGTGTGTCTGTGAACAGCATAACTCAAAAACGAACAGTCGGATAAGCACCAAACCTGGTATTTAGGTTCAGTATCTTCCAGAGATGCGAAACGAAGGTTTTCAAGGAAATCCCCCACCCCAGACTACCCTTTACATGGAACATTTTTCGAAAATTTTAATTTTCTCAAAAATGGCTCTAACGATTTTGATTAAAATATCATATGTTTAAGATAATATTATGAGAAATGAAATGTATATCTCGAATTTTCTGAGAATGTCTCCAAAAGTATTCTTCATTGTGAACGACTTTTGCATAACTGGTAAACCATAAGAGATAGACAAAATTTTACTACACAAAAAATGTAGATCGTGTTAAAATACACAACTTATCATATACATTTTTTTAGTTGAGTGAACCATTTTCGAGATATTGCTTGTTATTTCCTAAAATTTTCCAATACTTATACTTTTTCTCAAATGCGTTATTCATTTTTTTTTGTCCTGGACATGCAAAGAGAATGGAATGCGCCACATAGCAACCAGCGTTAAAATATTTGACTATCGCTTAAAAGCTACCATATTCCCCTTGCTTCTACAAGAAAATTACCAATAAGATTGACATCTCGATATCTCGATTAACAGGAAGCATATGGAGAATAGGCGTTTGTATAATTAGATTGTACAAGAGTAGAGAAAGTCATGTGAGTGTAACACATCAGATTTTTTTTATGTCCTGGACATGCAAAGAGAATGGAATTCGCCACATAGCAACCAGCGTTAAAATATTTGACTATCGCTTAAAAGCTACCATATTACCCTTTCATCTACAAGAAAATTACCAATAAGATTGACATCTCGATATCTCGATTAACATGAAGCATATGGAGAATAGGCGTTTGTAAAAATAGATTGTACAAGAGTAGAGAAAGTCATGTGAGTGTAACACATCTTTTTTTTTTTTTACTTTCTCTACTACGTATAGTAAGTAGGGGAAGTATTGTATTCCACCCAAAATTTCGATACCGAGATTCCACCGGAAATCCATGTTTTGAGACCCCCCGAATCCAAAAAAAGCATTTTTGGAAACATGTCCGTGTGTGTGTCTGTGTGTCTGTCTGTGTGTCTGTGTGTCTGTCTGTGTGTGTGTCTGTGAACAGCATAACTCAGAAACGAACAGTCGGATAAACACCAAACTTGGTATTTGGGTTCAGTATCTTCCAAGGATGCGACACGAAGGTTTTCAAGAAAATCTCCTCATCCCAGAGTACCGTTTACATGGAAGATTTTTCGAAAATTTTAATTTTCTCAAAAATGGCTCTAACGATTTTGATTAAAATATCATATGTTTAAGATATTTTTATGACAAATAAAATGTATATCTTGAATTTCCTGGGAATGTCTCCAAAAGTATTCTTTATTGTGAACGACTTTTGCATAACTGGTAAACCATAAGAGATAGACAAAATTTTACTACACAAAAAATGTAGATCGCGTTAAAATACACAATTTATGTCATACATTTTTTTAGTTGAGTGAACCATTTTCGAGATATTACTTGTTATTTCGTTAAATTTTCCAATACTTATACTTTTTCTCAAATTCGTTATTCAATTTTTTATGTCCTGGATATGCAAACAGAATAGAATGCGCCACATAGCAACCAGCGCTTAAAAGATTTGACTATCGCTTATAACCTACCATGTTCCCCTTGCATCTACAAGAAATTTAGAAATAAGATTGACATATCTCGAGTAACATGAAGCATATGGAGAATAAACGTTTGTAAAAATAGTTTGTACAAGAGTACAGAAAGTCATTTGAGTGTAACACATCAGATTTTTTAGAAAATCATGGATTTCGAAAAATGTTCCATGTAAAGGGTAGTTTGGTGTGGGGGATTTTGTTGAACATTTTCGTGTCGCATCTTTGGAAGATATTGAACCTAAATACCAAGTTTGGTATTTATCAGACTTTATTTCTGAGTTATGGTATTCACAGACACACACATGGTCAAGTTTACAAAAATGTTTTGTTTGGACTCAGGGAGTCTCAAAACATGTATTTCCGGTGAAATCTCGGTATCTAATTACTTTCTCTACTACGTATAGTAAGTAGGGGAAGTGTTGTATTCCACCCAAAAATTCAATATCGAGAGTTCACCAGAAATACATGTTTTGAGACCCCCGAATCCAAAAACAGCATTTTTAGAAACATGTCCGTTTGTGTGTCTGTCTGTCTTTGTGTGTGTCTGTATGTCTGTGAACAGAATAACTCAGAAACGAACAGTTGGATAAACACCAAACATCGTATTTAGGTTCAGTATCTTCCAGAGATGCGACATGAAGGTTTTCAAGAAAATCCCCCCACCCCAGATTACCCTTTACATGGAAGATTTTACGAAAATTTTAATTTTCTCAAAAATGGCTCTAACGATTTTGATTAAAATATCATATGTTTAAGATATTTTCATGACAAATGAAATGTATATCTCGAATTTTCTGGGAATGTCTTAAAAGTATTCTTCATTGTGAACGACTTTTGCATAACTGGTAAACCATAAGAGATAGAGAAAATTGTACTACACAAAAAATGTAGATCGGGTTTAAATACACAATTTATGTCATATACATTTTTGTTGTTGAGTGAATCATTTTTTAGATATAGCTTGTTATTCCCTTAAATTTTCCAATACTTATACTTTTTCTCAAATTCGTTATTCATTTTGTTTTGTCCTGGGCATGCAAAGAGATTGGAATACTCCACATAGCAACCAGCGCTTAAAAGATTTGACTATCGCTTATAACCTACCATATTCCCCTTGCATCTACAAGAAAATTAGCAATAAGATTGACATCTCGATATCTCGATTAACATGAAGCATATGCAGAATAAGCTGTTGTAAAAATAGTTCATACAAGAGTAGAGAAAGTCATGTGAGTGTAACACATCAGATTTTTTAATTTATCAAAAACTGTTCTAACGACTTGGATTAAAATCCCATAGGGTGCTTAAGATATTTTCATGACAAATAAAACATATTTCTTGAACTTTCTGGGAATAGCCTGTGAAGTCCCTTTCATTCTGAATGACTTTTGTGTAACTGATAAACTGCAATAGACAAAATCTCACTACACAAAAAAATGTGGATTTCATTAAGCACACAATTTATGTCAAAGAAAGTTTTTGTGGCGTTAACCGTATCCGAGATATTCTTTGTTACTGGTTTAAAAGTTTCAATCCTTTTGTCATTTTTAAAGTGCTCTCACCATTCGGTTGTTTCTCGCGATGTTATGCAAAGAGTACTTTTGGAGTATCAAAGACAGCATATGGTGACTTAAAGATTTGAATATTGTATCAGCCTCCTCTATTCCCCTTGTATCTACAAGGAAATGTGTAATGAAACTATTTCTTCAAACATCTATCTCTAACATGAAGTGGATAAATAATGAATTTTGGTCAGAATAGTTTGTATAAGATACATGAAAAATTCGAACCATTAATAACGGATATCTTGGAAATGGCTGATGCTACAAAAAAAAAGTTATTTGAAATAAATTGTTGTTTCAAAGATATCTACATTTCTTGTGTAGTACATTTTCGTCTATTGCTTAACGTGTACTAGTTATACAAGTTTATACAAAATCCCTTCCAAATGAAGAGGACTTCAAAGGCTATTTCCAGTAAACTCAAGAAATACATTCGGCAAGTAAATATCATTATTATATGGTATTTTAATCAATATCGTCAAGAGTAATTTTTAAAAATAAAAAATTTCGAAAATGTTCCATATAAAAGGTAGCTTGGGGTTGAGAAGTTTCTTGAAAATCTTTGTGTCGCATCTATGAAAGGTACTGAAGCTAAATATCGAGTTTCGTGTTTGTCCGACTTTTCGTTTTTGGGTTATGCTATTCACCGACACACACAGACACAGACACACACACACATACACCTGACACACAAGGACCTTTTTGTCTAAAAAATACTTTTTTTATTATTCAGAGGGCCTCGAAATATGCATTTCCGGTGAAATCTTGGTACTGAATTTTTGGGTGGAATGCTATACCTTCTCTACCTACTATACACAATCCGGTGCAAAAAAAGACGTGCCGATGCTTTTGGATCCCTATTGTGTTTTTCTTTATTTAATGTAAGCAGAATCTTATGAGCTGTGTTCCACACCTATACGGCTGTGCTAATCTTATTGGTTTGAACAAAGTGGTGGGAAACGGAAGCACTGTACCTGCGTGGTTAGAAGGTACTCCCCAGACACTTACCAGATCTGGCACTCAAACTCTAAGCAATGAAGAGAAGTCGATTTTGGCTTAGGAGCGTAAGAAGTCGGGAGGGGCGGAAATAAGGAAAGTGGAGTGGCTGGATGAAATTGCCTTGTAAACAATGTCCTCTTTGTCATTACATTTGAAAGAAATAAAGGATATGGATAAGAAACCGAAAATAATTGCCCTTAATGGGCAAGGTTATAGCGCGGCGAGGGCCGCGGAGCTATGGAGTATATCCAAGAACAGTTGGTAGAATTACCACGAACGGGGTTAGTGGACACACAAACCAGATGGCATATTTAATTATAAATGCATATTGTAGTCCGCATGACACCAAAAGCATCAAAAACCTCTCACAACGGGATAAAAAATAAAATTGAAAGGAAATGTGAAAAAACAGTTTAATAAATAAAGTTTTCAGGAGAGATAAAAAGTATTATACTTTGAATAACACATTTAATAGATTAGGATATTCTTATTTCTTATTATATTATAATTGTCTGCAAAGTTGCAAGAGAAATAGGCATATTTATTTTGAATTATAATATATCACAATAAGCTCAGCTAAGGAACTGAATTATAGAAAAATGAAACGATAAAAACATAACAAACAAGTCGCAAAATATAGCATTTTGGTATTATTTGAAAAGGGTTGGCAACCTTCTTTATATACTCTTTCTTGCAAAACTTTGATAATAAAATCTATTCATTATCTAACTCCGAATTAACTATGGAAAGGTAGAACCAGAATGAAAATTCAATATTACAGTGGGGGTTCGAACCACCGATCTTCAGCATGATGTATCGTTTCTCCGTCATCTGAGCTAGGATGTCGATATGACATCTCTAAAATTCTCCATGTGATTCCAATTCCTCCGGTAAAAAAACAAGGCATCCTCAACTTCTCTTGAGATAACATATCCCAACGTCGACTTACATACTTTTTCATTCTGCATCTACCTTTCCAGACTACGGAAGAACAATTAATATAAAACTGAATTGACTATGTTTTTTTAATGAATCTAAAACTGTCTTGTATCCCAGCCTCTGGTGCACATCCGCCATAGCGAAAAAAGGCTATCGAAAGCCCCAATCAACTTGGATTGCTATAATTATGTAAGGGGTGGGGGTGGGAGTGGAACCATGAATGGGGAGGAGCTGCTTTACTAATTTCTTACCAACTTAAAACACAGCTCGTATCAGCAGGGTTTTTTTTTGCACCCGAGTGTACGTGCTAGAGAAAATAATAAATGGTATAGGCTAGAGGAAGTCATGAAAATGTAGCACATCAGACTTTTGCATATTTAAATATTTTAAGAAATAAATGAAACAGTACTATCCTGTATCAACAGCTGTGATAAAGATTAAAAACTATAGTACATGAAGCTTTCTTCTCCATCAGAGACCCAAGAGCTAACAAACACAGAGCACGGTTTTCATTGCGAAGGCAATTGTTTTCAGTGTTGTGAACTGCGTCAGTTGCTACTCTCCCAAAGTATATAGTATGCTGGGAACATGTCAACTGATGTCACAGGACCGAAAGCAATTTACCTGCAGGAGTACGCAGTAAACAGAAAGCGAACCACGTTTCTCCAGTTTGTTGTCTTTTGCACTGAACTAAATGATACATTGTGTTCCTTGAAATGTGATGCAATCTAGCTTGTTCTAGAGTAATGCTCTGTTTAACATGTGCCTTACTAACTCTGAGGAGTCAATTCACATGTATTCAAATGTTCAACAGACCGACTGTCCTCCCATTCTCAGCTGCTGCCTTATAGCTAGAGCCCTTAAAATTTTACAGGATAGTAGGATATATAGAGGAATTCGAGCACAGTTTTTTGCGTTTATATGGGAAAGGATAGGGAAAACGAGGCTAGATGCTAGGTTGAGAGAGTCTTCAAGGAGGAAAATGCGTTTATATGCGAGAGATAGGGAATACGAGGGTCGATGCTAGGCTAGACGGGGTTGAAGGAGGGAATGCATCTTATATATGAGAGAGGTAGGGGAATATGAGGAGAAGTGCTAGGCTAGTCAGGAAGGTCTGAATGACAGAGTATACGTCTATATGGGAAAAGATAGGGAAAACGAAGGTAGGTGCTAGGTTGAGAGAGTCTTCAAGGAGGAAAATGCATTTATATGAGAGATGTAGGAAAACGAGGAAAGGTGTTAGGCTAGGCAGAAGTCGAGGAGTAGAGTAAGGTTTATATGAGAAGTATAGGAAAACCAGGAGAGGTATTAGGTTAGGAGAATTGAGTTTGTGTTTATAAGGAGAGACGAGAAAACGGAGAGAGATCCTATGCTAGGATAGAAAGGTGTTAAAGTTAGGTTAGATAGGAAACCAAGGAGTGATACTCAGCTAGAGGGGGGGCAGGAGGGAATGAGCTTTTGAGAGGTAGGGGATACGGGGAGTGGTGTTAGACTAGACAGGGCTTGAAACGTAGGGCATGGTTTATATGTATGAGAAGTATAGGAACAGGAAGAGGGGTGCTAGGCTAGACAGAGGTTGAGGAGTAGAGTATAGTTTATATGAGAGGTATAGGAAAACGAGGAGAGGAGTTAGACTAGACAGAGGTCGAGGAGCAGAGTATGGTTTATGTGAGAGTCATAGGTAAACGAGAGAGGCGTTAGGCTAGACAGAGCTAGAGGAGTAGAGTATGGTTTATATGAGAGGTATAGGAACAGGAGGAGAGGTGTTAGGCTAGACAGGTAGTGTAGCAGTAGGAATATGGACTTATATACAGGAGAGATAGGGAATAGGAGGTGCTAGACTTGAAAGCGACTTTAGACGTGAACATAGTGGAAAACTGTTTCATGTCAATGTTCTAGACATGCCCATCACGTAACCTATTCAGGGAAAAGGTGACTCGTTCAGGGGAAAAAGGTGACTGCTCAGGGAAAAAGGAGGCCCACAAAGGGAAAAAGTTGACTAGCAAAAGGAAAAACGTAACCAGCAAAGGGAAAAAGGCGACCAGCAAAGGGAAAAATGTGACCAGCAAAGGGAAAAAGGTGACCAGCAAAGGGAAAAAGGCGGCATGCAACGGGAAAAAGGTGACCAGTAAAGGGAAAAATGTCACCAGCAAAGGGAAAAAGGCGACCACCAAAGGGAAAAAGGTGAGCCATAAAGGGAAAAAGGTGACCTGCAACGGGAAAAGCTAACCCACTAACACTAACAGGTAAGTAATTCAGGTAGTATTGCAAGAGGCTGACTGGATCATAGCAGTGTATGATTTCACAGGTAATTCAGCTAGTATCGTATGCATTTAGGCTAATTCGTCTAGTAACACAGGATAGATTCCAGAGGCTAACTGCATCATAGCTATGCATGATTTCACAGCTAATTCAGCTAGTATCGTAGGTATTTAGGCTAATTCAGGTAGTATCACAGGAGGCTAGATTCCAGGGTTGGGTATAGCATAGTTTCATATTTCAAGGTAATTCAGAGGGTATCGTAGGTATTTAGGATAATTCAAGTAACATAGGTGTTTAGAGTAATTAAGAAAGCATTACAGGAGGGTAGGTTCCAGGGGTTGGTTATAACCTAGCTTCGTATTTCACAGATAGTTCAGGTAATATCGTAAGTATTTGAGGTAATCGACAGAGCTTCACAGATATTATTGATAATTTCGATCAGAGATTTGTATCACAGCTATTTAAGGTAAATGCAGATGATTCAGGTTGTATCAATGGTATTTGAGTCATTTTAACAGGTAATTCAGATAGTATCACAGGTGCTCGTGCTAATTTAGAGCAGGAATTCGTATCAGAGCTAGTTAAGGTAATTTCACATGATTCGGGTAGTATCACAGGTATTTAAATCATTTTCATAGCCAATTCAGCTAGTATCGTGAGCATTTAAGCTAATTCAGCTAGTATCACAGGAGGCTAGATTCCAGAGGCTAACTGCATCATAGCTATGCATGATTTCACAGCTAATTCAGCTAGTATCGTAGGTATTTAGGCTAATTCAGGTAGTATCACAGGAGGCTAGATTCCAGGGTTGGGTATAGCATAGTTTCATATTTCAAGGTAATTCAGAGGATATCGTAGGTATTTAGGATAATTCAAGTAACATAGGTGCTTAGAGTAATTAAGCAAGCATTACAGGAAGGTAGGTTCCAGGGGTTGGTTATAACCTAGCTTCGTATTTCACAGATAGTTCAGGTAATATCGTAAGTATTTGAGGTAATCGACAGAGCTTCACAGATATTGATAATTTCGATCAGAGATTTGTATCACAGCTATTTAAGGTAAATGCAGATGATTCAGGTTGTATCAATGGTATTTGAGTCATTTTAACAGGTAATTCAGATAGTATCACAGGTGCTCGTGCTAATTTAGAGCAGGAATTCGTATCAGAGCTAGTTAAGGTAATTTCACATGATTCGGGTAGTATCACAGGTATTTAAATCATTTTCATAGCCAATTCAGCTAGTATCGTGAGCATTTAAGCTAATTCAGCTAGTATCACAGGAGGCTAGATTCCAGAGGCTAACTGCATCATAGCTATGCATGATTTCACAGCTAATTCAGCTAGTATCGTAGGTATTTAGGCTAATTCAGGTAGTATCACAGGAGGCTAGATTCCAGGGTTGGGTATAGCATAGTTTCATATTTCAAGGTAATTCAGAGGGTATCGTAGGTATTTAGGATAATTCAAGTAACATAGGTGCTTAGAGTAATTAAGCAAGCATTACAGGAGGGTAGGTTCCAGGGGTTGGTTATAGCCTAGTTTCGTATTTTACAGATAGTTCAGGTAATATCATAAGTATTTGGATAATCAGCATAGTTTCACAGATGCTCGTAATAATTTCGATCAGAGATTTGTATCACGGCTATTTAAGGTAAATGCAGCTGATTCAGGTTGTATCAATGGTATTTGAGTCATTTTAATAGGCAATTCTGATAGTATCACAGGTGCTCGTACTAATTTAGAGCAGGAATTCGTATCTGAGCTATTTAATGTAATTTCACACGATTCGGGTAGTATCACAGGTATTTAAGTCATTTTAACAGGCAATTCAACTAGTATCACAGGTACTCATGGTAATATAGAGAGTAATTCGATTATAAAACTTTTCTCATCCAACGTTACAACAATTTATATACTTTTTTCTAAATCTTACAAACTTATTATATGTTAAACAGTTATTGTACGATGCGGAGAGGGATAAACTGCATATTGGTTCACAAATTGAAAAGCTTTACGTCAACATACCTTTATTTTAGTTCGTTATAGATGTCTCTCCCCTTTTATCTAGGCTTGAGACTAGCACTAGGATTGCTCCTAATGGCAGGGTTACCACCTTCCCTTCCATCTTCTTCTTTCTTCATCAGACGTCAGCTATCTGCATATACAGCACACAGATACCTTCTTTTTTAAGATTGTAGACTCACTAGAAAATCTTTATCTTTAACTTACATTCTTTTAAGCACTGTTTGTAATGGCGTAATGTCCATACGCATATGTTGTTATCCCGTCCTCAGCAATAATTCATTTATCATCAAACGGAGTCAATGCAATTTTATTCACTTGTACTGTAGCAAGGGCATGCTTTCGTGATAGCATCAGATTCATAGGTGTTCTGATGATTTCACTGGTTTTAAGACAGTCTGTATAGCTGTCAAACGAAATGTACTGCTTAATAGCGCTACGTTTTATACCTTTAATCTTTTTTATCATTGACCCTTGAATATCTAAGGCATACATCTTAGGACGTAGTCCAACAAAGCGTAGGATGATTTTGCTATTAGCCTCATCTTTAAATTTTCCCAATACCTTCTTGTTCTGAGTAGAGTAACATATATGGTTGGCAGGGTAATCAGCTGTATCGAGATGCTCAAGAAAACGTAGCTTGTCCTGGTACACATCTTCAGTTGTTACACGATGAATGAACGAATCAGTGTCCATATACATAAGCTTCTGGTTTTCAGCTCCATAATAAGGCAACAAAACGTCGTAATGATAGTTATACATTAATGTCTTGGAGATGTCCAACACACTCATACCAATGTATATAGGCTTGTTGAACACAATCTGACGAGAGGCCATATGTACAGCAGCTAGATTATCAGCATATATCGTCCTGTCGATAAACGTAGGCTTGGCGATCAGCTTCTCTAGAGTTTTTTCATTGGTCACCAGTCGTATATCCATACGGTTACGCAGGTTCTCCATAGTTTTTCCAAACATAGCGTTGTTAAAGAGCTTGTAGAGATCCTTCTCGAAATCATTTGCAGCTTGTTGTCGTAGCCTGTTGTTAAATTCCACATAAGGTTTCAACCACTGAGACTGTCGGAATTGTAGCACACGATGGATTTTTGTTAGTCGTAATCCATGACTAAGAGCTTGCTTCAAAGCCATGTAATGCACTACATACTTCTTTCGAGGTCCAAGATGAGGTATCAGTTTCTTTGTAGATGATTCCAATGGTTTCATACACTCTGGCAGGAAAGGTAGATCGTTGTGTAGATCGTGAAGTTCTGCAGGATACTCGATGTCGACTTCTAATATGTACCCATGAGGATCATCTTCTTGTAGTGTTTCTAAGTTGATTTCTTCAGGTGACACCCACTGAAATCCACCAAAAGGAAGGGCGTGACACATTGCCCACCCATATTGGTTATTTGCGTCCTCGTATGTGATAAATTGGGTTGGTCTCGTCGGATCAAACTTCTCCATATAAGTGTTATTAGCCTCAGCATACCGATGAGAAACTTGGCATAAACCTCCTCTTATACCTGATTCCACCATGAGTAGTTGATCATAATCTTGTAACAGCTCTAACTTAATTCCAGTATACAGTAACATAGCGTCCCATGTTAGACCTGGAGAGGTAAAATAATGGGCGGGATCGACTTTGTGTGTTTTAAGGGTTTGCTCTCTGAACGTCTCAAAGACGTCAGCTAGAAGAAGTACATCCGAAGTTAAGTAGAGATCGCTGTACTCTCCCAGGTTTCTCACATTAAACAGCTCCCATACATTTCTAGCATGATCGTAGTCAGCATCAGTAATTTCTTCTTCATTTAATCTATTGTAGAAGGAGTCCTTAGGAGGCAAGCAGGTCTCGTTCAGGGAATCCCATGACGTAACAAAATCATATGGAAATACACCCTTACGGGTCATCAACTTCAATTTGTCTTCTCCAAAGTACTTTAGCGTTTCAGGATACGAGGTTAGATTTTTTACCAACTTATCCAAGCTTGTACTGAGGAATCGGAAACTATCCACAAATCGAAGCTTTATATCTCCTACATACTTGGTGAATGAGATATAGCTTTCTTCAGAGTTAGGAATTACCTCCACACGTTCACTTGTACAACCCAGCTCCTTAACAATGAAATGAGAGTCATATCCGCTAAGGTTATGCATGAAGACTGGTATATATTTAGGTGTTTTGCAGGCTAAATTACATTCATTATGAAGACTTCCACGATATTCACCGCTGATGTGATCATGGTCGCGTACTTTATAGTTCTCTTCTGTAAAGGGTTTTCTACACAAGTAGCATGTCGTAGAAGACTCGAAATCCTTTTGCTGTTGATCCGTAAGTTTCAGAGGCTTAGCAGATTTGTATATATTACCAATCATTTTTGCAAGAGATGTCAGGTACAGCATAAACTTCTGAGCAGCATCAGCACCACGATACACATAGGGATGCTTAGGAAGATCAGTTTCGAGATGTTCAACACTGGATGTAGGTTTCACGTAAACACAGAAGCTCATTGGTGTGTGCTCTTGATAAGGTGTTGTATAGGAAGTTTCAGGATTGGGTGTACACGTATGGCATGGAGTGAGAATACTCTCAAAATCAGCATAGATGACATAAGGTACTTTCAGCATCCTCTCAACATTTTTAAACTGTGCAATTGCTTTCTCCTTGCTAGGCATAACAACCCTTGCAACACCATGTTGAATACAGACGGCTGCATGTTCTTGTAGTTTTTCCAGTCCACTTCGTCCATATCGATTATCAAAATGTGTAAAACAGCGCTTGCAGGTATAAACACGTTCATTACATTTAGTTTTCTGGCGTCGAACGAGCTTCTCAAAATTCCTTATATACACGTAGTGATGTTTTCCACTGCTATCATTCAATAGTAGCAGGTCGCGATGTTCAGGTAGTTCAATATCAGCAACCTTTATCGGATACACTTCATGCTTCTCATCCAGCCCGAAAACGTTAATAGACATATTGTTAAGCTTCTCAAATTTAGGTATTTGAGAAAGTGGAGTAGGGTAGGAAACACAGCTGAAGTCGTACTTGTCTTGAAGTTGTTTGTATTTGTTCACACGCTGTGCATTCTTCCCTATGAATTTAGCTAATACAGAGTACATGAAACATTTCTCGTCGGTAAAGTTCTGAATGTTTATACACGCTTCTTTAGCTCCGACAGATGACGGTAGTGGTATGTAGCTACTTCCTCGTAACGGGTTGTACTTGTTGATACGAAGTCGAACTCCTTCCACAGCAAGCAAAGCCCAGCTGCTACCCTTAAGCTGAGACTCCTCCATTTCAGTCACCAATTTCTTGAATTTCACTTCCATCGTTGACTCCAGATCAGTTTCCAGGAAAACAGCTTGATTCCGTGTTTTAAATGTTTTGTCACAGGTTTCTCCAATACTGTTAACAAATCGACACTCAGCCAGCAGATTAATTTTAACACTCTTATGAATGCTAAGCTCTTTATGCACAGCCTGGATTATACGTTGTTTTGCCTCTTGCAGATACATATTTAGGTCCTTAGCTGATTCGCATCGTATAAAATACGATTTCAATCGTCCTTCGAATGAAGTTTCGTATTCTTTCATATCACAGTCCTCCATTGTTGACAGTAACTGATGTTTAGTTGGCTCCAATCTTCTTTTCTTCTGAGGGCTGCTTATTTCACATATATCTTCGTGTCGCTGTCCCTTATAACAATCTTTGAAGGTTACATTACAATGTTTACATTTGAAGAGCTTCTTGCAGCTCATCTCGTGTCTTCTCTTGTCATAACCTCGGAGGAACTTCTTCCCACATTTTCCGCATGCATATCCAGTAGCGCTTGGAATAATATCCTTATACGCTGAGTTATTCATCTTTATTCTTGATGTAATAACGTATTAATCACTGATCAATGAAATGTAGACCTCTTCACCTTGACACCACTTTAGAAAGCTGATTATTCTTGGAGAGAACACGATGTTAACACCTCAAGACTAATTAGCACAATGAAGTCCAATGCCCTAGATCACCATATTTATAGAGGGAGCACGAACCTTTTAGATCAATCATAAACTCTCTCCATAACCACCTGTATATGATCGCTCAACGTGTACTAACCCCCAGCCATATAACCTCAAGTCTAGAGACAGGATGTTTATGACGTCACACCCAGAGACAGGATGTCTGGCAGCATCAAACACGTTTAAAATCGTCTCATAACTACCTGCTTATGCTGTCACACCAGCAAGAGAAGTATTCCCACACGCTCATTCAGACATATATTTCAAATTCAAGCCCACCACCACCATCACCACCTATTGTACCAAGGTTAATTCAAGCTGTATTATCACAATACTTAAAAGTAAAAGCTTAAAAGGAAACCTAGAAGATTTTCCCCCTTATTTACTTAATTATTTCATGTTTTTATTCCCTTTTCAATTCTTCCTTTCCATCTTCTCACAGAAAGACCATTACATTTCACTACAATCATGAGAAAAGCAATTTTTCCAGAGTTACACAGATTCTAAGCTTCTAAATCGAACCCGGTAATACTTTTAATAAATGTATTTTAGCTCCCCAATATCAGCATCTACCATTTAATCTTTACTCGAACCTGATATGATCCATAAGCTTGAAGATATATGAAATCACCCTTCGGGATTCGATCTGAGTACTTTAAAGTAATATTTGTCACGATAACGATATTTAAGGACTAGATACTCTGTTTGCGTCTACCTTGACATGTTTATCTAAATTAAATTACGAGTTATTAAATTTTTGCAAGTAAATTTCATTGAATCGGTATTCGAACCCAGAACACCAGGAACAAGATAATTTATAATATTAGTCTGACATGTTAAACAAAGTTGTATGCAGTTACATCATCGATCTAAGTGATATATTCTAGTGTACAGAGGAAAATTAAGAAAGTCATTAAAAGATGAGGAATCGAACCAAGCACAACTGATTGGCAATTATATACAGCATTAATTACCCATCATAGAAGCTATCAATCATGCTTTAGTCCACTCCTCTACCTCACTTAGTTCCCGAGATAATGAAAATTTTAAAATTAGGATCGAACCCAGGACGTCATGTATCTAATTACACATCCACAAGATACTACCTAATAACATAAACGCAATAAAGTTTATTTGGCGTCTTTATCTTAATTGGTTTAGGAGTTATTAAATTTATAAGTAAATTCCATCGAATCAGTATTCGAACCCAGAACACCAAGAACAAAATAATTTATAATATGAGTTTGGTAACCTTAAAGGTGTTGTATGTAGTTACAGCATCAATTTAAGTGATATTTTCTAGAGTATAGAGTAAAATTAAGCAAGTCATTAACAAATCGGGATTCGAACTAGGGACAACTGATTGGAAATTATATACAGTATTAATTACCCATTATAACAGCTATCAATTATGCTTTGGTCCATTCCTCTAGCTTTCTTAGTTTCCGAGATAATGGAGTTTTTAAAATTAAGGATCGAACCCAGGACACCAGGTACCAAAATATACATTCACAAGAAACTATCTAATGACATTAATGTAATAAAGTTTATTTGACGTCTTTATCTTAATTAGTCTCTGAGTTATTAGAAGATGAATTTGCATTCACTCCTAGGATTCGAACCCAGGCATCCCGGTCAACTTGGAACAAGGTCCTAATGACGCGGCGCATTCCAAAGAATTGATTAGTTTTTATCCCAAAGTTGTATCTCTTTTCATTCAGGAGATATAAGCGATTAAACAGTAGTCATAACATAGCGACTCCAGCACACAGAGAGATGCCGACATCTGATAAAGTTCTTTTGATCTATGCCGGCATGCCCCGCCCATATTATGTCTACTGTTTAATCGCTTATATCTCCTGAATGAAAAGAGATACAACTTTGGGATAAAAACTAATCAATTCTTTGGAGTGCGCCGCGTCATTAGGACCTTGTTCCAAGTTGACCGGGATGCCTGGGTTCGAATCCTAGGAGTGAATGCAAATTCATCTTCTAATAACTCAGAGACTAATTAAGATAAAGACGTCAAATAAACTTTATTACATTAATGTCATTAGATAGTTTCTTGTGGATGTACATTTTGGTACCTGGTGTCCTGGGTTCGATCCTTAATTTTAAAAACTCCATTATCTGGGAAACTAAGAACGCTAGAGGAATGGACCAAAGCATGATTGATAGCTGTTATAATGGGTAATTAATACTGTATATAATTTCCAATCAGTTGTCCCTAGTTCGAATCCCGATTTGTTAATGACTTGCTTAATTTTACTCAATACTCTAGAAAATATCACTTAAATTGATGCTGTAACTACATACAACACCTTTAAGCTTACCAAACTCATATTATAAATTATTTTGTTCTTGGTGTTCTGGGTTCGAATACTGATTCGATGGAATTTACTTATAAATTTAATAACTCCTAAACCAATTAAGATAAAGACGCCAAATAAACTTTATTGCGTTTATGTTATTAGGTAGTATCTTGTGGATGTGTAATTAGATACATGACGTCCTGGGTTCGATCCTAATTTTAAAATTTTCATTATCTCGGGAACTAAGTGAGGTAGAGGAGTGGACTAAAGCATGATTGATAGCTTCTATGATGGGTAATTAATGCTGTATATAATTGCCAATCAGTTGTGCTTGGTTCGATTCCTCATCTTTTAATGACTTTCTTAATTTTCCTCTGTACACTAGAATATATCACTTAGATCGATGATGTAACTGCATACAACTTCGTTTAACATGTCAGACTAATATTATAAATTATCTTGTTCCTGGTGTTCTGGGTTCGAATACCGATTCAATGAAATTTACTTGAAAAAATTTAATAACTCGTAATTTAATTTAGATAAACATGTCAAGGTAGACGCAAACAGAGTATCTAGTCCTTAAATATCGTTATCGTGACAAATATTACTTTAAAGTACTCAGATCGAATCCCGAAGGGTGATTTCATATATCTTCAAGCTTATGGATCATATCAGGTTCGAGTAAAGATTAAATGGTAGATGCTGATATTGGGGAGCTAAAATACATTTATTAAAAGTATTACCGGGTTCGATTTAGAAGCTTAGAATCTGTGTAACTCTGGAAAAATTGCTTTTCTCATGATTGTAGTGAAATGTAATGGTCTTTCTGTGAGAAGATGGAAAGGAAGAATTGAAAAGGGAATAAAAACATGAAATAATTAAGTAAATAAGGGGGAAAATCTTCTAGGTTTCCTTTTAAGCTTTTACTTTTAAGTATTGTGATAATACAGCTTGAATTAACCTTGGTACAATAGGTGGTGATGGTGGTGGTGGGCTTGAATTTGAAATATATGTCTGAATGAGCGTGTGGGAATACTTCTCTTGCTGGTGTGACAGCATAAGCAGGTAGTTATGAGACGATTTTAAACGTGTTTGATGCTGCCAGACATCCTGTCTCTGGGTGTGACGTCATAAACATCCTGTCTCTAGACTTGAGGTTATATGGCTGGGGGGTTAGTACACGTTGAGCGATCATATACAGGTGGTTATGGAGAGAGTTTATGATTGATCTAAAAGGTTCGTGCTCCCTCTATAAATATGGTGATCTAGGGCATTGGACTTCATTGTGCTAATTAGTCTTGAGGTGTTAACATCGTGTTCTCTCCAAGAATAATCAGCTTTCTAAAGTGGTGTCAAGGTGAAGAGGTCTACATTTCATTGATCAGTGATTAATACGTTATTACATCAAGAATAAAGATGAATAACTCAGCGTATAAGGATATTATTCCAAGCGCTACTGGATATGCATGCGGAAAATGTGGGAAGAAGTTCCTCCGAGGTTATGACAAGAGAAGACACGAGATGAGCTGCAAGAAGCTCTTCAAATGTAAACATTGTAATGTAACCTTCAAAGATTGTTATAAGGGACAGCGACACGAAGATATATGTGAAATAAGCAGCCCTCAGAAGAAAAGAAGATTGGAGCCAACTAAACATCAGTTACTGTCAACAATGGAGGACTGTGATATGAAAGAATACGAAACTTCATTCGAAGGACGATTGAAATCGTATTTTATACGATGCGAATCAGCTAAGGACCTAAATATGTATCTGCAAGAGGCAAAACAACGTATAATCCAGGCTGTGCATAAAGAGCTTAGCATTCATAAGAGTGTTAAAATTAATCTGCTGGCTGAGTGTCGATTTGTTAACAGTATTGGAGAAACCTGTGACAAAACATTTAAAACACGGAATCAAGCTGTTTTCCTGGAAACTGATCTGGAGTCAACGATGGAAGTGAAATTCAAGAAATTGGTGACTGAAATGGAGGAGTCTCAGCTTAAGGGTAGCAGCTGGGCTTTGCTTGCTGTGGAAGGAGTTCGACTTCGTATCAACAAGTACAACCCGTTACGAGGAAGTAGCTACATACCACTACCGTCATCTGTCGGAGCTAAAGAAGCGTGTATAAACATTCAGAACTTTACCGACGAGAAATGTTTCATGTACTCTGTATTAGCTAAATTCATAGGGAAGAATGCACAGCGTGTGAACAAATACAAACAACTTCAAGACAAGTACGACTTCAGCTGTGTTTCCTACCCTACTCCACTTTCTCAAATACCTAAATTTGAGAAGCTTAACAATATGTCTATTAACGTTTTCGGGCTGGATGAGAAGCATGAAGTGTATCCGATAAAGGTTGCTGATATTGAACTACCTGAACATCGCGACCTGCTACTATTGAATGATAGCAGTGGAAAACATCACTACGTGCATATAAGGAATTTTGAGAAGCTCGTTCGACGCCAGAAAACTAAATGTAATGAACGTGTTTATACCTGCAAGCGCTGTTTTACACATTTTGATAATCGATATGGACGAAGTGGACTGGAAAAACTACAAGAACATGCAGCCGTCTGTATTCAACATGGTGTTGCAAGGGTTGTTATGCCTAGCAAGGAGAAAGCAATTGCACAGTTTAAAAATGTTGAGAGGATGCTGAAAGTACCTTATGTCATCTATGCTGATTTTGAGAGTATTCTCACTCCATGCCATACGTGTACACCCAATCCTGAAACTTCCTATACAACACCTTATCAAGAGCACACACCAATGAGCTTCTGTGTTTACGTGAAACCTACATCCAGTGTTGAACATCTCGAAACTGATCTTCCTAAGCATCCCTATGTGTATCGTGGTGCTGATGCTGCTCAGAAGTTTATGCTGTACCTGACATCTCTTGCAAAAATGATTGGTAATATATACAAATCTGCTAAGCCTCTGAAACTTACGGATCAACAGCAAAAGGATTTCGAGTCTTCTACGACATGCTACTTGTGTAGAAAACCCTTTACAGAAGAGAACTATAAAGTACGCGACCATGATCACATCAGCGGTGAATATCGTGGAAGTCTTCATAATGAATGTAATTTAGCCTGCAAAACACCTAAATATATACCAGTCTTCATGCATAACCTTAGCGGATATGACTCTCATTTCATTGTTAAGGAGCTGGGTTGTACAAGTGAACGTGTGGAGGTAATTCCTAACTCTGAAGAAAGCTATATCTCATTCACCAAGTATGTAGGAGATATAAAGCTTCGATTTGTGGATAGTTTCCGATTCCTCAGTACAAGCTTGGATAAGTTGGTAAAAAATCTAACCTCGTATCCTGAAACGCTAAAGTACTTTGGAGAAGACAAATTGAAGTTGATGACCCGTAAGGGTGTATTTCCATATGATTTTGTTACGTCATGGGATTCCCTGAACGAGACCTGCTTGCCTCCTAAGGACTCCTTCTACAATAGATTAAATGAAGAAGAAATTACTGATGCTGACTACGATCATGCTAGAAATGTATGGGAGCTGTTTAATGTGAGAAACCTGAGAGAGTACAGCGATCTCTACTTAACTTCGGATGTACTTCTTCTAGCTGACGTCTTTGAGACGTTCAGAGAGCAAACCCTTAAAACACACAAAGTCGATCCCGCCCATTATTTTACCTCTCCAGGTCTAACATGGGACGCTATGTTACTGTATACTGGAATTAAGTTAGAGCTGTTACAAGATTATGATCAACTACTCATGGTGGAATCAGGTATAAGAGGAGGTTTATGCCAAGTTTCTCATCGGTATGCTGAGGCTAATAACACTTATATGGAGAAGTTTGATCCGACGAGACCAACCCAATTTATCACATACGAGGACGCAAATAACCAATATGGGTGGGCAATGTGTCACGCCCTTCCTTTTGGTGGATTTCCGTGGGTGTCACCTGAAGAAATCAACTTAGAAACACTACAAGAAGATGATCCTCATGGGTACATATTAGAAGTCGACATCGAGTATCCTGCAGAACTTCACGATCTACACAACGATCTACCTTTCCTGCCAGAGTGTATGAAACCATTGGAATCATCTACAAAGAAACTGATACCTCATCTTGGACCTCGAAAGAAGTATGTAGTGCATTACATGGCTTTGAAGCAAGCTCTTAGTCATGGACTACGACTAACAAAAATCCATCGTGTGCTACAATTCCGACAGTCTCAGTGGTTGAAACCTTATGTGGAATTTAACAACAGGCTACGACAACAAGCTGCAAATGATTTCGAGAAGGATCTCTACAAGCTCTTTAACAACGCTATGTTTGGAAAAACTATGGAGAATCTGCGTAACCGTATGGATATACGACTGGTGACCAATGAAAAAACTCTAGAGAAGCTGATCGCCAAGCCTACGTTTATCGACAGGACGATATATGCTGATAATCTAGCTGCTGTACATATGGCCTCTCGTCAGATTGTATTCAACAAGCCTATATACATTGGTATGAGTGTGTTGGACATCTCCAAGACATTAATGTATAACTATCATTACGACGTTTTGTTGCCTTATTATGGAGCTGAAAACCTGAAGCTTATGTATATGGACACTGATTCGTTCATTCATCGTGTAACAACTGAAGATGTGTACCAGGACAAGCTACGTTTTCTTGAGCATCTCGATACAGCTGATTACCCTGCCAACCATATATGTTACTCTACTCAGAACAAGAAGGTATTGGGAAAATTTAAAGATGAGGCTAATAGCAAAATCATCCTACGCTTTGTTGGACTACGTCCTAAGATGTATGCCTTAGATATTCAAGGGTCAATGATAAAAAAGATTAAAGGTATAAAACGTAGCGCTATTAAGCAGTACATTTCGTTTGACAGCTATACAGACTGTCTTAAAACCAGTGAAATCATCAGAACACCTATGAATCTGATCCTATCACGAAAGCATGCCCTTGCTACAGTACAAGTGAATAAAATTGCATTGACTCCGTTTGATGATAAAAGAATTATTGCTGAGGACGGGATAACAACATATGCGTATGGACATTACGCCATTACAAACAGTGCTTAAAAGAATGTAAGTTAAAGATAAAGATTTTCTAGTGAGTCTACAATCTTAAAAAAGAAGGTATCTGTGTGCTGTATATGCAGATAGCTGACGTCTGATGAAGAAAGAAGAAGATGGAAGGGAAGGTGGTAACCCTGCCATTAGGAGCAATCCTAGTGCTAGTCTCAAGCCTAGATAAAAGGGGAGAGACATCTATAACGAACTAAAATAAAGGTATGTTGACGTAAAGCTTTTCAATTTGTGAACCAATATGCAGTTTATCCCTCTCCGCATCGTACAATAACTGTTTAACATATAATAAGTTTGTAAGATTTAGAAAAAAGTATATAAATTGTTGTAACGTTGGATGAGAAAAGTTTTATAATCGAATTACTCTCTATATTACCATGAGTACCTGTGATACTAGTTGAATTGCCTGTTAAAATGACTTAAATACCTGTGATACTACCCGAATCGTGTGAAATTACATTAAATAGCTCAGATACGAATTCCTGCTCTAAATTAGTACGAGCACCTGTGATACTATCAGAATTGCCTATTAAAATGACTCAAATACCATTGATACAACCTGAATCAGCTGCATTTACCTTAAATAGCCGTGATACAAATCTCTGATCGAAATTATTACGAGCATCTGTGAAACTATGCTGATTATCCAAATACTTATGATATTACCTGAACTATCTGTAAAATACGAAACTAGGCTATAACCAACCCCTGGAACCTACCCTCCTGTAATGCTTGCTTAATTACTCTAAGCACCTATGTTACTTGAATTATCCTAAATACCTACGATACCCTCTGAATTACCTTGAAATATGAAACTATGCTATACCCAACCCTGGAATCTAGCCTCCTGTGATACTACCTGAATTAGCCTAAATACCTACGATACTAGCTGAATTAGCTGTGAAATCATGCATAGCTATGATGCAGTTAGCCTCTGGAATCTAGCCTCCTGTGATACTAGCTGAATTAGCTTAAATGCTCACGATACTAGCTGAATTGGCTATGAAAATGATTTAAATACCTGTGATACTACCCGAATCATGTGAAATTACCTTAACTAGCTCTGATACGAATTCCTGCTCTAAATTAGCACGAGCACCTGTGATACTATCTGAATTACCTGTTAAAATGACTCAAATACCATTGATACAACCTGAATCATCTGCATTTACCTTAAATAGCTGTGATACAAATCTCTGATCGAAATTATCAATATCTGTGAAGCTCTGTCGATTACCTCAAATACTTACGATATTACCTGAACTATCTGTGAAATACGAAGCTAGGTTATAACCAACCCCTGGAACCTACCTTCCTGTAATGCTTGCTTAATTACTCTAAGCACCTATGTTACTTGAATTATCCTAAATACCTACGATATCCTCTGAATTACCTTGAAATATGAAACTATGCTATACCCAACCCTGGAATCTAGCCTCCTGTGATACTACCTGAATTAGCCTAAATACCTACGATACTAGCTGAATTAGCTGTGAAATCATGCATAGCTATGATGCAGTTAGCCTCTGGAATCTAGCCTCCTGTGATACTAGCTGAATTAGCTTAAATGCTCACGATACTAGCTGAATTGGCTATGAAAATGATTTAAATACCTGTGATACTACCCGAATCATGTGAAATTACCTTAACTAGCTCTGATACGAATTCCTGCTCTAAATTAGCACGAGCACCTGTGATACTATCTGAATTACCTGTTAAAATGACTCAAATACCATTGATACAACCTGAATCATCTGCATTTACCTTAAATAGCTGTGATACAAATCTCTGATCGAAATTATCAATAATATCTGTGAAGCTCTGTCGATTACCTCAAATACTTACGATATTACCTGAACTATCTGTGAAATACGAAGCTAGGTTATAACCAACCCCTGGAACCTACCCTCCTGTAATGCTTTCTTAATTACTCTAAACACCTATGTTACTTGAATTATCCTAAATACCTACGATACCCTCTGAATTACCTTGAAATATGAAACTATGCTATACCCAACCCTGGAATCTAGCCTCCTGTGATACTACCTGAATTAGCCTAAATACCTACGATACTAGCTGAATTAGCTGTGAAATCATGCATAGCTATGATGCAGTTAGCCTCTGGAATCTATCCTGTGTTACTAGACGAATTAGCCTAAATGCATACGATACTAGCTGAATTACCTGTGAAATCATACACTGCTATGATCCAGTCAGCCTCTTGCAATACTACCTGAATTACTTACCTGTTAGTGTTAGTGGGTTAGCTTTTCCCGTTGCAGGTCACCTTTTTCCCTTTATGGCTCACCTTTTTCCCTTTGGTGGTCGCCTTTTTCCCTTTGCTGGTGACATTTTTCCCTTTACTGGTCACCTTTTTCCCGTTGCATGCCGCCTTTTTCCCTTTGCTGGTCACCTTTTTCCCTTTGCTGGTCACATTTTTCCCTTTGCTGGTCGCCTTTTTCCCTTTGCTGGTTACGTTTTTCCTTTTGCTAGTCAACTTTTTCGCTTTGTGGGCCTCCTTTTTCCCTGAGCAGTCACCTTTTTCCCCTGAACGAGTCACCTTTTCCCTGAATAGGTTACGTGATGGGCATGTCTAGAACATTGACATGAAACAGTTTTCCACTATGTTCACGTCTAAAGTCGCTTTCAAGTCTAGCACCTCCTATTCCCTATCTCTCCTGTATATAAGTCCATATTCCTACTGCTACACTACCTGTCTAGCCTAACACCTCTCCTCCTGTTCCTATACCTCTCATATAAACCATACTCTACTCCTCTAGCTCTGTCTAGCCTAACGCCTCTCTCGTTTACCTATGACTCTCACATAAACCATACTCTGCTCCTCGACCTCTGTCTAGTCTAACTCCTCTCCTCGTTTTCCTATACCTCTCATATAAACTATACTCTACTCCTCAACCTCTGTCTAGCCTAGCACCCCTCTTCCTGTTCCTATACTTCTCATACATATAAACCATGCCCTACGTTTCAAGCCCTGTCTAGTCTAACACCACTCCCCGTATCCCCTACCTCTCAAAAGCTCATTCCCTCCTGCCCCCCCTCTAGCTGAGTATCACTCCTTGGTTTCCTATCTAACCTAACTTTAACACCTGTCTATCCTAGCATAGGATCTCTCTCCGTTTTCTCGTCTCTCCTTATAAACACAAACTCAATTCTCCTAACCTAATACCTCTCCTCGTTTTCCTATACTTCTCATATAAACCTTACTCTACTCCTCGACTTCTGCCTAGCCTAACACCTTTCCTCGTTTTCCTACATCTCTCATATAAATGCATTTTCCTCCTTGAAGACTCTCTCAACCTAGCACCTACCTTCGTTTTCCCTATCTTTTCCCATATAGACGTATACTCTGTCATTCAGACCTTCCTGACTAGCCTAGCACTTCTCCTCATATTCCCCTACCTCTCTCATATATAAGATGCATTCCCTCCTTCCTCTTTAGGTGCCAAAAATCACCCCATCACTCGCCGTAGTTCACGTTGAGAAATGCTGGCAATTTCCTGGCGGATATTTTGTTTTAATTCTTTCAGGGTGTGTGGGTTTGTCTTATATACTTTGTTTTAAGTTACCCCAGAGATAAAAATCGCAGGGGGTTGTGTCGGGGGACCGAGGGGGCCATAAATCTGTATTAATAATTCTGTCCTCAAACACACTTTCAATTTTTCTCATCGAAATATTGGCCGTATAAGCTGTAGCAGTCATGTTGAAAAAAGGCAAAATCACGCTCCCTGGCTGCTAATTATCTAAAAAGGGGGCAACATTGTATTCACATATGTACTGCATCAACTGTTAACTCGAACAAAATTGGCGAGTGATGGATAGTTTCCTAAAGAGGTGCCAAAAATGTATGGAAAACGACGGTGGCCAGTTTCAGCATCTCCTTTCATAAAGTTGGTAAGTAAAGCCTTTAAAAGTGGTTTTAAAAATGTTGTATGGTTTCATCCGCGCCTTTCTATGATATCGGCAGACGGCAACGAGCGCCGAGGACGCGGACAGGAAAAACACCGCGCAGGCGGTTGTTCGTAGTTTTTTGGTTCTCCTGTAGTACAGAATGCAAATAAATATACAGAGCGTTCGCTGTATCGTGGGGCTGATCGCGCATATGGGTGCTCGCGCACTGTCTAATACTCTGGGGATTTTCCATTCTATATTTCCCGCGTTACTTACTCACGAGTGATAGTAGCATACACTATAATAAGTACTAAACTTGTTATAACTGGTGCTAAAAATGATGTCCATCCTCATTGACATATTCCTGGCATCTTTGGATGAAATTTCTATGTCTATGGTGTGGGGAGTGTTCCTATAAACCACATTTTTACTTTCTCTATTACGTACAGTAAGTAGGGGAAATATAGCATTCCACCCAAAAATTCGATATCGAGATTTCACCAGAAATACATGTTTTGAGGCACCCTGAATCCAAAAAAGCATTAAGAAATTCCGTGTGTGTGTCTGTGTGACTGTGAACAGCATAACTCAAAAATGAAAAGTCGGATAAACACCAAAATTGGTATTAAGGTTCAGTATTTTCAAAGATGCGACAAGAAGATTTTCAAGAAAAACCTCCCCACCCCAGACAGCCCTTTATTTTGAACATTTTCCGAAAATTCTGATTTTATCAAAAATGGCTCTAACGGTTTTGATTAAAATATATGTTTAAGATATTTTCATGACAAATGAAATGTGTATATCCTGAATTTTCTGGGAATGTCCCCAAAAGACCTCTCCATTGTGAATGGCTTTTGTATAAATGGTAAACCGTAAGAGATAGATAAAGTTTTTGTACACAAAAAATGTGGATCTCGTTAAAACACACAATTGGTTGCATGCTTTTTTCTTTTCTTTTTTTTTGTGAAGTGAACCATTTGCGAGATATTCCTTGTTTTTTGTTTGAATTTTCCAATACTTATACTTTTTCTCAAATGGGAATTCTTATTCGTTTTTTATGTCCTGGATATTAAAAGGAGAATGGAATGCTCCACATAGCAACCAGCTCTTAAAAGATTTGACTATCACTTAAAGCCACCATATTCCCCTTGTACACACAAGAAAATTAGCAATAAGATTAACATCTCGATTAACACGAAGTAGATGGAGAATAACTGTTGGTAAAAATGTTTTATACAAGAATAGAGAAAGTCATATGAGTGCAACACATCAGATTTTTTAAGATTCGAACATTTCATTTCGCTTCTTAGGTTTAGTGTTTAGCGATCCCATTATCCTAAGCTTATAAACTAGACGTCTCTGAGTTTTCTTCCTGGAACTGGAATACTAGGAAATTTATCCTGAAATTGTCTGCATGATTCCGTTTTTACGTACGTATCGTACATGAAAAATTCGTTGTTCAAGCATGAATGTCGATAGGTAACAAGACAAGAACAGCAACAATAACAAAAACACTCTTAATCAAATCACACAAAACACAAATGTCTTGAATAAACGTTCATCTTTGAGATGCACAAACTCTAGTGCTCACAACACGAACAGAATGTAGCACCTGGCAGTACGAGTATAACACAGGTAATAAACGTATCCTTGAGCGGGTCATTCACCACTAGTGCGCAGCGGAAAAATACCGAGGTCACTGCAGTGCAGGCGGAGCATGCACACACGCGATCTGTGGCTCCACCATATATCGACCGCTTTGTATGTTACATAGTTCAGTTGAGGGGTAGATGGTATCATGTCGTGATAGTTTTACTTTCTCTACTCCTACCTGTATAGTAAGTAGAGAACGTATTGTACTACACCCAAAAATTCGATACCGATACTCCCTGACTCCATAAATAATCATTTTTTGAAAAAGGTTCTTGTAAATGTGTGTCTGTGAACAGCATAACTAAAAAACGAGAAGTATTTAAGTTCAGTGTCTTCCAAGGGAATCCCCAGCCCCAACTAACCTTTACATAGAAAATTTATCAAAAAATTTGATTTTCTCAAAAGTGGTTCTAACCATTATGATTAAAATACTATATGTTAAAGAGAGTTTCTTGACATATGAAACATACATCTTGAATTTTCTGGGAATAGCCTCTGAAGTCCCATTCATTCTGAATGACTTTTGCATAACGGTAAACCGTGAGAGATAGACTAAATCTTACTACCCAAAATGTGTACATCTCGTTAAAGGACACAGTTTATATATATACTTACCTAATGATAAGTAGTGGGGAAAGTAAAAATATGCACTGTAATATACATAATATACAGTTATGCTGTTCACAGACACACACACGCACGGAACATATTTCCAAAAATGTTTTATTTGGATTCAGGGGGAATTCACGTGTATTTCCGGTGAACACTCGAATTTTTTGGATGGAATGCAATACCTTCTCTACCTACTATGTACATGGTAGAGGAAGTAAAAAATTGTATGTGGACATTCACATACTTTCTCTGCCCTCTATCGTTTATTAGTGGGTATACGAATCATTTTTACTCAATCTTATTTTTCTGTCTACTACATTTTAATCCAAATAAACCTTTGCGGAAATAGTTACATTACACATTTCTTTATAGATGCAAAGAGAACAACGATAGTCAAATGTTTAAGAACTGGACGCTATATGCTGGCCTTAAAATTCCATACTGTTTTTATGCAATTGGAAGAAACAACTGAATGTTGAAAGTGCTTTAAGACAATGACCAAGAAATGAACATTTCCAACCTTCAATTCAAAATCAAACATATCTCAGAAACGGCTTATACCACAAAAAAGATTGATGGAATTAATTGTTCTTTCACACAGCGTGTGTTGGACAGGGTTGGAAAAGTAGAATCAGATGACTGAATGTTTCAGTCATCTGATTCTACCTTTCCAACAAAAAAGATTATTTTAAATAAAGTATATGTTTTAAAGAGATCTATATTTTTTGTCGTTTACGTCTGTCCCTTAACATTTACCAGTTATACAGGATTATACAAAATTTCTTCCTAATGAAGTGGACTTCATAGGCTATCCTCAGAAAATTCAAGATATGCATTTTATTTGTCATGTAAACATCTTTAATATATGGTATTTTAATCAAAATCGTGAAAGCCATTTTTTTATAAAATCAAAATTTTGTGTAAAGGTTAGTCTGGGGTGTGGGTTTTCTTGAAAATCTTCGTGACGCATCTTCGGAAGATACTGAACTGAAATACCGAGTTTGGTGTTGATCTGACTTTTCGTTTTTGAGTTATGGTGTTCACACACACACACGGACGTTTTTCTAAAATTGCTTTTTTTGGATTCGGGGGATCTCAAAATATGTATTTCCAGTGAAATATCGATATCAATTTTTTTGTTTCAATACAATACTTCCCCTACTCACACGTTAGAAAAAGTAAAAACGCTTTCCTTCGGTTATGCTCAATATTTTGTTTCATACTAAGTCGCAATAGTTTATACATTGGTTAAATATTGCACTGCATGTTACGTTGGACATGGACGGAGCCATAGGTTTCAAATGCTCTTTGCAGGGCCAATGTACTCATATGTTGGTGTTGGAGTGCGGAAAGCAACTGTACGGAAAATTTCAATTTGACGTACTGGAGACCGAAAAACATGAAACTCCAGATAGTATGTGTTTTAAATACGCAGATAATTGTTGCCACACAAAAAACAAGCAGAAACTACGATAAATGGAACTGTCATATTGGATTGTTACTTCAAAATCTGAACGTCAGGACTGGACCTTATCTTATTGCAGACCGTTCTACAGTGCACAAGGGAGCTTCACTATCCGGTAGAAGCGAAGCTAAACGTAGGTTATGGAAACGGAAGTTAAGTTGGTAACACAAACTCAATTCCTGTGTTTAAAAAAACATAAAACATAATATGAACTGATCAACAAAACTACTGTTGCTCGAATACGGTTTCCTCGCTCTGGGAAACAAAATCCTACGCGTTTAAAACTTCCCAGGTATTCTTCTTCTTCATTAATGGAGCTGATCTTGCCACACGAAATTTATTTTGTTATTGTGGTGTCCCGATTTGAATGCCTATATGTTCTGTGTACATATTGGCTCTTTCGGCATTGCATTACACAAAAAAGCACTCCCTAGTCAATTCACTACACTCTAACAGCACAGCATGCATTGTGCTCTTGGCCAAGCCCAGAATCGAACCTACAAACATGTCGTGAAGCGCTATGAAAACAATTCTCTTAGAAGGCAAGGTCATACCACGGAATGTTATTTTAACTACCAGCAGTTTGGAAAAATATGAAATTAGCTTTCTGAAACATGAATGTTAAATTTGTTTACATACCTTTGCTGATGCTTTTTTCCTCATTTTCAGTCTTTATTGTCTCCACTCCATATAGTATTGTTTCAGGGAAATGTTTTGTACAATCGTCACTGGTGGTGGTTCGATGTAAACAAAACAAGAAGTCGGATTATGCGGATTGATGCTTCAAGCTGGTACTAGTCGGCCATGATATGAATGCTTTCTATGGGAAGAGGAACTAAACAGATATGGAACAAGTGATCGGGACATTGGAAGTGTAGTAACGTAAAGAAAACATCCGCAGAGATGCTGGTTCCGAGAACGAATATAAAGACATCATCAGGTTTAGCAGTGTCTTCATTGTGCAACTCTACATTCCCACTACCGCCTAGCCCCTCACTCCCCTTGGATATCAAGCTTGACCACGTTACGCATTATCAATAAAACAGTGACGCACTCATATCGTGGCCGGCTCGTAGAAAGCTAATTCGAAGTGCAGGTTTTGGGGAGAAGTTCGTCCTTAAAGCCTGACATAGCTATACAATTTATACTCTCAAGAATAACTCTAACGTTTTTCATTAAAATGCCATATGTTTAATATATTGACATGATAAATAAAACTATGCGTTAATCTTTCTGTAAACAGTCCGTGAATTCGCGTTTATTTGATTGAATTTGGTATAATTTTGAAATGCAAGGAAACTTTACAGTTGAATAAACATTTTTAAAATGAGGCTTCATTAAAATACACCATTTGTGTCAAATAATGGCGTTTCCGACTCTTGCTTTGCCCCTCGCCCTTCCTTTTCTTTCCACCGAAAGAGCTTGTTACCACGAAGGAACATTTGAGTACTGCTTGTGCAAATTGAGTAACGTAGCGAAAATATAAGAATCGTTTTTTCCCAATATGCAGTGCTTTTGCTTCACATTGTGGCCACCCCTCGGCTTTTCGTGCGCCGGCCACTGCAACTCGGACTCTCGCTGAAACAGTTATAATATCCTCGCAACCGCTCCACGTTCTCATATTTACAGTTACAATCACAATGATAATAAAGCATATGCCTTATTATACGAGATGTTGGAAATGTTGTCCTCTATCTGCATATTTCTGGCATCTCGGAAATTTTCATTCACACTCGAGAATTCAATATCCAAAATTGAGTTTCTCAACTGGTGTTTTCTTTTAGTTCTTACAATGTATGGGGTTTATTGCATACACCATATTTTTCATGCGATCACTAGATTCGGGTAAACTTCTGTAATTTATGTTGCAAAATGACAGAGTAATTGACCCACGCTTAATGTTCTTCTCTCATGAAGCATGGTTCCATTTAATAGGTTATGTTTCTTCGCAAAATAATAGATATTGGAGTAGAGAGAAACCCGATTTTACGCACAACATTTCCTTGCATGAAGCAAAAATCGGTGTGCAGTAATTGCATACAGAATAAAAGTGGCTATATTTTTTATAACAAACAATAAATGCAGAAAAGTACAGGAATGACCCACTACGCCATTTTTTTGAACAGCTGACTGACGTAGAATGTCAGTCTGAATTTTTCCAACAAGTCAAGTTTGTCTCGATTGACATGAAGTATACAGAAGAATCAGTTTTTATAAGTATAGTTTGTAGAGGATAGAAAGAGGAGAGAAAGTCATATTGTTATACACCGGGGTGAGGCCGAAAGGTTTGCAGCTAAAATATTAAATTTAGCTACTCCGGCATAAACATTGGGGAACGTAACTCAGTGGCACACGAGAGATACCAAGAACTTGCTGCACAAAACTAAGCGGGCGTGGGATATTTAGAACATTAAAAAATACATAAATTCACGTTTACCTCTGATTTATTATAATAAACAAGGTGCCCTACATTATACACAAAAGGTTACAGAAGAACACTGGGGGAGATGCCCCACGCATACACACCCATCACACACACGCCACCATTCCCTTTGAAGACCTACATTAGACTCTGGCTACAAGTGACGCCAAGCCACGCACAGAGAGGCTATTCCCTCAACTTGCCTTCACCCCCTAACTAGGAAGATGGAATTGCTGTGTCGGACAAGAACTTAACACATAAACACAACAATTAGCTCAACAACATTATACACAGCAATAATGTGTCTGACGCGACAACACACACACACACACACACACACACACACACACACACAAACATACGCTACAATATGAATACAACACACAAGAGCTGTTTTAGCTTTCGATCCATCTTTAATTCAAGCCATCCTCATCTTATTCCTCCTATTGCAACATAATTATATGACCTCTTCTTGCATCCTAAAGGCATAATTAAGTCAGTAAAATATTGTGACTTTGTCCAGTTTTGTCTCATTTCTCACCGTCACTGTCTTTATCTGGTTCAACTTTCACTGGTACTTCACTTAGGTTCACAATGTTACTTCATTAATGTGAACTAGTTCACTTTTCCGCCACTTCACTTTCTTCTTGACGTAGATTCTTCTTCCAGACGGTTGAGTCGCTGGGGAATTGAACATAAGACTTCTACAATCTCTCGCTCCGTAGCAGCAATCGCTGCACGTCACAGCAGTCTCACCAACTCGCTCGGTGAACCACACTTGAAGAAACACGCTCACCAACTCGCTTACTCACTCACTGACCGATTTAACTGACTGACTCAACTCCTCTGGTGAGAACACTCGCTTATATAACCAATAGAATCTTCCAGAGCACGTACTGCTGGTGAGTCATTAAGTTTAATTCAGGAAAATTTTTGAAGATGGGATAATTAGTAAATAATTATGGCCCACATGATCCCCTAATTTAACTGTATGTAATTTTTATTTATAGAGGAACTTGACGCATGATGTGAGCAACAAGCTGATAAGAACTAAAAGAAACCATCGGACAAGAAATTCACTCAGTTTCGGATATTGATCTCTCCGCTGTGAAAGAAAATTTCCTGAGAAGATGCCAGAAACATGAGAATAGAGGACAAACATCATCCTCCATGCTAAGGTATGTGTTTATTATCATTTTAACTGTAACTGTAAATATGAGAACGAGATGCGATTGCGGGGATATTATAACTTTCGGCGGGAGTCCGAGCTGCGGCGGCAGGCGTGCGAGTAGAAAAATCACTGTACAATGAATACATGTGAATCTGTCATTGTAGAGAAGGTCAGTGCGTCACATAAGATATTTTATTACGTATCTACATTCAAAATACCACAAAGTTTGTAAGTTTTAAAGTTTAAAGGAATTTTTAAAGACCCTATATTAAGAATGACCTTATTAATGTTTATCACTGTTCGCCACTAAGGACGCTACACTTACTTAGTCCACGTATATTTAGCTGTAGCAGCTTGAGAGCAATTTTCACATACTTTGCACCCAGCTCGTACTGCAGTGCAATTTCTGTGTTGTGGACGGTCGTTAAGAGTCAGCATCCACTAATAGCCTCTTTCTTGTAGAACCTCATTAGGACAGAAGGAAGGTCTTTGGGAGTTTTCTTACCTGCCCCACCCTCTTCATGGCCTACTCAGACTTCGGGTTAAAATCTATTGCAATGGCGAGCGCGGGACTGGGCTTGCAGGATATATGGACATTTAACCTCTAGTAGGGCCTGGGCCAACGATAACCTACATTCATTAGATTGCTAACAGCAACGATAACCATCGCCATTGAACTTCAGAGCCCTCGGCCGACTGGGGGAGAATCGTGTGACTACAGCCATCTACTCCAATGTTTTAAAGAGCCGAATGCATACATTGCCACATTTTAATAATTTTTGAAGACAACAAATTACGATACGAAATAAAATACTTTTAATGCTATAAAAATCCTTTTAAACAAATCTGATGTGTTACATTCACGTTACTTTCTCCACCATCTATCATTTATTAATGGGTATAAAAATATTCATACGAATATCTTTTTATCTACTTCATTTTAATCGAAACAAACAGACTGAAGTAGTGAACTGAAGGAATCTATTGTGCATACACCCTCGGGAGGAACGGATGAAATGAGGGAACCGCAGGAGACACTAGGGTTGCAGAGCGAAGCCGGTGCAAGTGGACAGAGACGCGCAGAATTCCCTAACAGTTCCACCCAGCCACGCAAAGGTCACTAGGAGGTTAGTGGACCGGGAAAACATCTCCAAAGCACAAGCCTCTATCCACACCTTTGCAGAAAAAGCTACATTACACATGTCGCTATAAATGAAAAGGTAATGGTGATAGTCAAATGTTTAAGAACTGTACGCTATATGCTGACCTTAAAATTCCTTACTCTTTCCTTGCAATTGCGAGAAACAATTAAATATCGACAGGACTTTAAAAGAATGACAGATGATTCAACAATTCAAACCATTAATAACAGCTATTTTGAAAATATTTGATGCCACAAAAAAATTATTTGAAATAAATTGTGTGTTTTAAAGAGATCTACATTTCTTGTGTAGTACGTTTTCGTCTATCGCTTAACGTTTACCAGTTACACAAAATTACACAAAATTCCTTCCAAATGAAGAGGATTTCACAGACTATTCCCAGAAAATTCAAGATATACTCGTATATTTTGTCATGTAAATATCTTTAAAACCTATATACTATTTTAATCAAAATCACCATTTTTTAGAATATCATAGATTTGAAAAATGTTCCATGTAAAGGGTAGTTTGCGATGGGTGATTTTCTTTAAAATCTTCGTGTTGAATCTGTGGAAGATACTGAATCTAAATAACAAGTAAGACGAAATCTTACTACACAAAATATGTAGATCTCGCTCAAGCACACAATTTATGTGAAATAACATTTTTTGGAGTTAAACCATTTTGAGATGTTCGTTGTTATTGGTAAGGAATTTCAAATACGTATACCTTTCTTAAATGGTAAATGGTTATTCGTTTTTACTTTCTCTACTACGTATATTAAGTAGGGGAAGTATTACATTCCACCCAAATATTCAATACCGAGATTTCACCGTAAATACATGTTTTGTGGCCCCCTGAATAAAAAAAAGCATTTTTAGAAAAAGACCCGTATATGTCTGTGAACAGCATAACTCAAAAATGAAAAGGTGGATAAATACCAAACTTGGTTCTTAGGTTCAGTATCCGTCAAAGACGCGACAGGAAGTGTTTCAAGAAAACCTCCACCTCAGACTGTAACGATTTTGATTAAAATATCATATATTTAGGATATTTCATGACAAATTAAACGTATGTCTTGAATTTTATGGGAGTGTCCCCAAAAGTCCTCTTGATTCTGAATAGCTTTTCCATAACTGCTAAACCGTAAGAGAGAGATAAAATTTTACTGCACAAAAAATGTAGATCTCGTTGAAACACACAATTTATGTCATATGCATTTTTTTTTAATTTGTATGTTTGAATTTTCCAATACTTATACTTTTTCTCAAATGAGAATTCGATATTGGTTTTTTACTTTCTCTACTACGTATAGTAAGTAGGGGAAGTATTGCATTCCACCCAAAAATTCATTACCGAGATTTCACCGGAAATACATGTTTTGAGACCTCCTTTGGAAACATGTCCATGTGTGTGTCTGTGTGTGTGTGTCTGTGTGTGTGTGTGTCTGTGTGTGTGTGTCTGTGAACAGCATAACTCAAAAACTAACAGTCGGATAAACACCAAACTTGGTATTTACGTTCAGTATCTTCCAGAGATGCGACACGAAGATTTTCAAGAAAATCCCCCCACCCCAGACTACCCTTTACATGGAACATTTTTCTAAAATTTTAATTTTCTCAAAAATGGCTCTAACGATTTTGATGAAAATATCATATGTTTAAGATAATGTCATGAGAAATGAAATGCATATCTCGAAATTTCTGGGAATGTCTCCAAAAGTATTCGTCATTATGAACGACTTTTGCATAACTGGTAAACCATAAGAGATACACAAAATTTTACTACACAAAAAATGTAGATCGCGTTAAAATACACAATTATATCATATACATTTTTTTTTGTTGAGTGAACCGTTTCCGAGATATTGCTTGTTATTTCCTTAAATTTTCCAATACTTATACCTTTTCTCAAATTCGTTATTCATTTTTTTGTCCTGGACATGCAAAGAGAATGGAATGCGCCACATAGCAACCAGCGATAAAATATTTGACTATCGCTTAAAAGCTACCATATTTTCCTTGCATCTACAAGAAAATTACAAATAAGATTGACATCTCGATATCTCGATTAATATGAAGCATATGGAGAATAGGCGTTTGTAAAAATAGATTGTACAAGAGTAGAGAAAGTCATGTGAGTGTAACACATCAGATTTTTTTTAATGTCCTGATGCAAAGAGAATGGAATGCTTCACATAGCAACCAGCTCTTAAAATATTTGACTATCGCTTAAAGCCTACCATATTCCCCTTGCATCTACAAGAAAATTAGCAATAAGATAGTTCCTGTAAAGGTTTATCTCGATTAAAATGAAGTAGACGGAGAATAATCGTTTGTAAAAATAGTTTTACAAAAGTAGAAAAAATCATATGAGTATAGCATATCAGATTTTTTTTCGTGGCGTTGCAAAGAGCACGGAATTTCAGTCAACACATAGGGATACGCTCTTTAAAACTGACTTACAACGAAATGAGTAAATGTGTAATGAAAGTTTATCTGGAATAACAATTGAGGCAGTATTTTATATCATAACATGCTGTGAATGCCAGAGTGATTGTAGTGTAAATTAATATTATTGTATGTACAGGATTTTAGATGTTTGTTAGGCATAAGTATTGTTAGGAAATAAGTTTACACGGCCTCACTGAAACTGACAATAGAAGTGGGTAACAATAAACCAAGGGGGTGAGTTGTTTATCACTCAGAAGAGACAAACAAATGACGTCAGGGTAGCTTGCCTTTGTTTTAGAAATGGAGGGAATATCTTCCCTAGAGTATATATGTTAGCAGCAGTGATTGACTGACAAAACAGACGCTAAAGTGGGCGCGATTTGGTAACCAATAGCAGCTCTATTATAATGTTTAGGCAATTCGAGGTGAAGGAGTATATATTCTCGAGCCATAAGAAAGTTTCGCGCAGTTTTGAAGAATCACTCAGAGGTACACGTCACACAGTTGCGAAGAATCTCTCACGAGGTGTACGTCGCAGAGTTAGTTACAAAAATGTAAAGTGCGCGAAGTAATTGGTACGCGGCAACTAATACGACTGTAGTTACATTTGGAATTATCACAGTTTCAGTCAGGCGGGTATAAAGATTAAATATGTGAATTATTAATTAAGTGTGACGGCAATAAAAGTGTAGAATCAAATTATTTTATCAGTGTTATCTTTTAGCAACAACTCCTTTCCGTTTACACGCCCTGCTTAGAGATATTTGCTCGACTGAGTTATAATAGCTAGCCGGAGGACAAAGAACCCAAATTTAAAATAATAAAACAAGAAGCGCTCAACAAATAAGATAACGCGAGCCATGAGAACTGCGAAACAAGAAGTAAATAGAAAATAAGCTTTTGTAAGAATAGTTTGTAGAAGAGTGAGAAGAGAAAGCCCTTCTGAGTGCGGTGTTTTTATGTTCTTTCTTTTCCAGTGTTAATCGCAATTACTGTACATTTATTTTATTACTCAATTGCAAAGATTGCACCATTTTAAACGTATTGTTCTAGACACGGTCAAATCCTTTGTAGAGCTTTTTTCTACGATTTATCCTCAAAGTACGACCTTGGGAGTTACGACGAGAATTCATGGACATCCTGTATAAATCTGGCCATTATATTTTTTCTCTTCTTGAATAACCTAAGAGTTCTGCAGTTTTTCCTCCTTTACTTTCTCTGGAGTAGCAGAATGAGTTAATTGCCTTATCCTAGGGCCATTTATGAATTTTAATTAACACCGCTTAAAATACTCGCCCCTTAACTCTGATTACTCCCACAATTTTGTGCTCAATCTGTTTCACTTTCTCCTTCACTAGAGATTCTGCCTCTTTCTTGTAACATTTCTTGCAAAATGTTCAACAGACTTTTCCTTATGTTCCTAATATCTTTACAACTTCTGCTTCTTTTTCATTCATACTTCATCAAGGCAACTTTGTTTGGTAACTTTGTTACGTTTCTCTCGAACATCGTTTACTTAAAAGTTGTCTATCAGAACTGATTTATCAGTGTTCTTTCTCTCGTCTTCCATCTGATGGAAAATGTGTTCAATCCTTTTCCTGTTAGCGCTAGTGTTTCGTTTTCACTTGTTCTACCGCTTTCCCATACAGGTAGAGCAACCAGTAAATTCTACACAAAAATTCTCTACTGTCTCCATTCTCGGCTGCTGGTCGACCATCAATGTGAATCCTTAAAGAGGTAGGTGCAGCTTAAGGGGTATAAACATTAGCGATATTCTCTGTATCTGATCCTCTGTAGGGATCAACCATACAAAGCTGCTATTGAAGTCCTAGAGCATAATACTTTTTCATGCAAGATGAACCTAATTTCAATTTCATAAAATTAATTCGCATGCCTAATTTAAATATTCAAAATGGCAGCTCCTTGCTATGCTGGAACCAAGGTTATTCCTAATATAATGACTATTTTCAAAAATGTTTAAATTTTTTTTTAATTTTAAAGCTTAAGGGGAAATGACCAGAACTAGGCTTCTATCTGCATAAGTAATATTATAAATTTGTTTACAAATTAGAAAAGCAATTTTTCTAAATTATTTAAACATAATTTATTTCCAGGAAAACTTTCAAACACAGGAGCATAAGTCTAGTCAGTTCCCCAGATTAAGTATACATTAACATGCACAAAAGGTTTCACTTAAATTCCTTCAAGAGTTTTTGAATTGTTAAAGTTGAAGCTTAGAAAAATCTACTTTGTGGGAAATGAGCTTTAAAACTTTGATATCAAGTTTTGGGTACTTTTTTAAGATGTGAAAATAGTTAAAAACTTATAACTGCTTGATATATGAGAACATAACAAAATACGTTAAAAAGCGACCAATAACATACACTTAAATGTTTGATGCATAAAATTACATATATTTTTAAAAATCATTGTTTTTTTGAGAATTTTAAGCTGTACCTAAAAACGCCGATTCATTTTCCATAATTTAATTATTCGCTTCACTCAGTGCAAATCCAAGTGGTTTTAAATTTAAATTCAGTAAATATTTCTCTGTCGAGTTGACGACTGTTCATTTTATCTTCTTACTTTATGAATTCCGCAGACAAATCCTGAGTTTTTACTTCCAGGAGAATCGTACCCTAATAATGCCTGTATAGGTATTAAAATAATTAACAAGCAAAATAATTGTAATCCATAATTTCCAAAAGCTTCTTTTTTCCCTTTTCTGTGAGAAATAACATATAACTTTATACCGAATCCTGGTAAAATTAAAATATAAACTTCCAGATGACCAAACAACCAAAATAAACGTTGATAAAGAATTGGGTCGCTTCCTCCTGCAGGGAGGTGCAGGTTACACAATGGAGAAGCACACCTTGCGCAATACGTCCTAAATAATCTATTGTGGCTAACACCCCCAAGAGGAAGGGATGAAGTGAAGGAATCACAGAGAGCTACAGGTCGCAGGCAGACAACGGAGGGGGACACCTCGCTCCCTGCGACCTATGTGACATACATAGATCTATTGTGGCTACTACTCCCCCAGGAGCCCTGTAGGCTTCTTCTCACTGTAACCTACATAGATCTATTGTGAGAGGGGAAATGATGAAGTGAAGGAACCACAGGGGGCTACAGGCCGCAAAAAGACGGGGGGGGGACACCTCGCGCACTGTAAGCTACATAGATCTATTGTGAGAGGGGAAATGATGAAGTGAAGGAATCACAGGAGGCTACAGACCGCAAACAGACGGGGGGGGGACACCTCGCGCACTGTAACGTACATAGATCTATTGTGAGAGGGGAAATGATGAAGTGAAGGAACCACAGGAGGCTACAGACCGCAAACAGACGGGGGGGGGACACCTCGCGCACTGTAAGCTACATAGATCTATTGTGAGAGGGGAAATGATGAAGTGAAGGAACCACAGGAGGTTACGGGCCGCAAACAGACGGGGGGGGGGACACCTCGCGCACTGTAAGCTACATAGATCTATTGTGAGAGGGGAAATGATGAAGTGAAGGAATCACAGGAGGCTACAGACCGCAAACAGACGGGGGGGGACACCTCGCGCACTGTAACGTACATAGATCTATTGTGAGAGGGGAAATGATGAAGTGAAGGAACCACAGGAGGCTACAGACCGCAAACAGACGGGGGGGGACACCTCGCGCACTGTAAGCTACATAGATCTATTGTGAGAGGGGAAATGATGAAGTGAAGGAACCACAGGAGGTTACGGGCCGCAAACAGACGGGGGGGGGGACACCTCGCGCACTGTAAGCTACATAGATCTATTGTGAGAGGGGAAATGATGAAGCGAAGGAACCACAGTAGGCTACAGCCGCAAACAGACGGGGGGGGGACACCTCGCGCACTGTAAGCTACATAGATCTATTGTGAGACGGGAAGGGATGAAGTGAAGGAACCACAGGAGGCTACAGGCCGCAAACAGACGGGGGGGGACACCTCGCGCATTGTAACCTACATAGATCTATTGTGAGACGGGAAGGGATGAAGCGAAGGAACCACAGGAGGCTACAGGCCGCAAACAGACGGGGGGGACACCTCGCGCACTGTAAGCTACATAGATCTATTGTGAGACAGGAAGGGATGAAGTGAAGGAACCACAGGAGGCTACAGGTCGCAAACAGACGGGGGGGACACCTCACGCACTGTAAGCTACATAGATCTATTGTGAGAGGGGAAAAGATGAAGTGAAGGAACCACAGGAGGCTACAGGCCGCAAACAGACGGGGGGGGACACCTCGCGCACTGTAAGCTACATAGATCTATTTGAGAGGGGAAAAGATGAAGTGAAGGAACCACAGGAGGCTACAGGCCGCAAACAGACGGGGGGGCTCACCTCGCGCATTGTAACCTACATAGATCTATTTGAGAGGGGAAAAGATGAAGTGAAGGAACCACAGGAGGCTACAGGCCGCAAACAGACGGGGGGGACACCTCGCGCATTGTAACCTACATAGATCTATTGTGAGACGGGAAGTGATGAAGTGAAGGAACCACAGGAGGCTACAGGTCGCAAACAGTCGGGAGGGACACCTCGCGCATTGTAACCTACATAGATCTATTGTGAGACGGGAAGGGATGAAGTGAAGGAACCACAGGAGGCTACAGGCCGCAAACAGACGGGAGGGACACCTCGCGCATTGTAACCTACATAGATCTATTGTGAGACGGGAAGGGATGAAGCGAAGGAACCACAGGAGGCTACAGGCCGCAAACAGACGGGGGGGGGGACACCTCGCGCATTGTAACCTACATAGATCTATTGTGAGACGGGAAGGGATGAAGCGAAGGAACCACAGGAGGCTACAGGCCGCAAACAGACGGGGGGACACCTCGCGCACTGTAACCTACATAGATCTATTTGAGAGGGGAAAAGATGAAGTGAAGGAACCACAGAAGGCTACAGACCGCAGACAGACGGAGGGGGACAGTAGTATTAGTCCCGGATGAGCCAATTGATTTAACGATAATCCTGCCGCTAGGGGCGCTGGTGTCGCTAGTGTCGGTGCGTGCGACGGCGGCGGCGGTGTGTTTGAAAAGCGCCTTGAGCGGTAGGATTATCGTTAAATCGGTTGGCTCATCCGGGACGAGTTGAAAGAATTGAGGAAGTGACGTGGAGTGTTTTTGATTGGTTCGTTAATTTGGGGTGGGAGATGGAGGAAGGGAGATGGAGGAGTATGGAGGTCGCGTGATGGAGAGGAGCTGGGTGGCGAGGTGTTGTCTGTGCGGAGGTCGGTACTGAAATGGGGGAAAAGATGGGGAGCGAGGGATAAAAAGTGTAAAGGAAAGTGACGTGTGAAGTTGTGATTGGTGGGAATAAGAAGTGATTTTATTGGTGGAAAGGAGCAAATGAGAGTTGTTGATTGGTAAGAATAAGAGGGA
The DNA here is from genome assembly GCA_030765065.1 of Deroplatys truncata. NCBI lineage: Eukaryota > Metazoa > Arthropoda > Insecta > Mantodea > Mantidae > Deroplatys > Deroplatys truncata. The sequence goes on from CM060985.1 coordinate 47,732,857, forward strand.
TTATGATTGGTGGAAAGAAAAAGGTGTGGGAGTGGGGTATGTTGGAGGTGATGGGAAAGGTGAGTTTTGCTAGCAGCAAGATTTGCAAAAGCCTGTCTTGAACTGATCAGCAATTTTTGAACGTCGGATGGTAGTTTTCTTGAGTGGATAGAGAGATGGGGGCGATATGAGATGCGGTGGCGAAAATGGGAACTAGACAAGGTTGTTGAGACAAGAGGTTTAAGGACGAGGAAATTTGGAGGTTAGTGGTGAACACGGCGGTCGCAAGAGGTGGGGGTAAGGAGACGCAGTGGTGAGAATGGGAACTAAAAGAAGATGGGGGTAGCAAGAGTTTTAGAAGAGTAGATTTTGAGGTTAAAATAGTGGGAACTAAAAATGGCGGAGGGTCTGCGACAAGGAGATGCGGTGAGAACTAAACAAGATGGCGGTCGCAAGAGGAGGGTAAGGAGATTTGAGGTTACAGTACGAAAACACGAAAGGATATATTCCTACGCCAAGCAGGTCCGAAAAATAATTACGCGTGTGGTACTTACCTGTTACCGGTGTGGATGCGTCACCAAAAGCGCGGCACGCGAGGCGGAAAAATAAAAGCAAACTGTTTTTGAAAATGCTTAACCAGCTTTAAGATCAACCAACATCACTACGCACTGATATACCTAGGTTTTTAAAGCGGTACAGACACCCTTTGCAGAGGCGTAATTTAACTATACCAAAAACCTGGTACTGGACCATCGTGATGGTCGCTAGCGTACGTAGGAGCAGGGTTCTCATAGCCGGTCGAAAGCGGTCAAAAACGTGTACGACGTAGGTGTTGACAGTAGCTGCTGTCGAGTCAACGGTCGAGGTGTGAATAAACAAGATCTGTTCTCGCCGGCAATTTGGTTCGGAGATGTGAGCAGCGGCGAGGTGTTGTCTGTGCGGAGGTCGGGACTGAAAGAGGGAAAAGATGGGGAGCGAGGGATAAATAGTGTAACAGAAAGTGACGTGTGAAGTTGTGATTGGTGGGAATAAGAAGTGATTTTATTGGTGGAAAGGAGCAAATGAGAGTTGTTGATTGGTAAGAATAAGAGGGATTATGATTGGTGGAAAGAAAAAGGTGTGGGAGTGGGGTATGTTGGAGGTGATGGGAAAGGTGAGTTTTGCTAGCAGCAAGATTTGCAAAAGCCTGTCTTGAACTGATCAGCAATTTTTGAACGTCGGATGGTAGTTTTCTTGAGTGGATAGAGAGATGGGGGCGATATGAGATGCGGTGGCGAAAATGGGAACTAAACAAGGTGGTTGAGACAAGAGGTTTAAGGACGAGGAAATTTGGAGGTTAGTGGTGAACATGGCGGTCGCAAGAGGTGGGGGTAAGGAGACGCGGTGGTGAGAATGGGAACTAAAAGAAGATGGCGGTAGCAAGAGGTTAGAAGAGTAGATTTTGAGGTTAAAATAGCGGGAACTAAAAATGGCGGAGGGTCTGCGACAAGGAGATGCGGTGAGAACTAAACAAGATGGCGGACGCAAGAGGTGGGTAAGGAGGTTTGAGGTTACAGTACCAAAACACGAAAGGATATATTCCTACGCCAAGCAGGTCCGAAAAATAATTATGCGTGTGTTACTTACCTGTTACCGGTGTGGATGCGTCACCAAAAGCGCGGCACGCGAGACGGAAAAATAAAAGCAAACTGTTTTTGAAAATGCTTAACCAGCTTTAAGATCAACCAACATCACTACGCACTGATATACCTAGGTTTTTAAAGCGGTACAGACACCCTTTGCAGAGGCGTAATTTAACTATACCAAAAACCTGGTACTGGACCATCGTGATGGTCGCTAGCGTACGTAGGAGCAGGGTTCTCATAGCCGGTCGAAAGCGGTCAAAAACGTGTACGACGTAGGTGTTGGCAGTAGCTGCTGCCGAGGCAACCGTTGAGGTGCGAATGAACGAGATCTGTTCTTGCAGGCAATCTGGTTGAGAGATGAGAGGCGCGGTGGTAAAAATGTGAACTAAATAAGATGGCGGAGGCACGAAGTTGAGGTTAAGGAGCGGCGAGGTGTTGACTGTGCGGCGGTTGGGGTCTGAAAGAGGGGGAAAGATGGCGAACGAGGGATAAAAGTATAACAGAAAGTGACGTGTGAAGTTGTCATTGGTGGGAATAAGAAGTGATGTTATTGGTGGAAAGGAACAAATGAAAGTTGCTGATTGGCGAGAATAAGAGAGCTTATGATTGGTGGAAAGAAAAAAAGGTGTGGGAGTGGGGTATGTTGGAGGTGATGGAAAAGGCAAGTTTTGCTACCAACAACATTTGCAAAAGCCTATCCAGAACTCATCAGCAATTTTAAATAACTAGTGTTTCGGGGGTTTTCTCTGGTTGGTAGACGAATGCAAGCTGTTTCTACCATACTTATATTATTCGTCTTTTTCCTTTTTTTTTTTTTAAAATGACTAGTTTTTTTTTTTTTTTTTTTGGGAGTTTTCTGCGGATGGTAAACAAATGCAAGCTCTTTCTGCTTTTTCATAGGTTTTCCCTGGTTGGTAGGCGTTTTCTGTACTGGTTGACGAAGGCGTTTCTAATTTTGGAGGTTTTCTCAGGTTTTTAGCGGTTGTCCCTGCCCGGTAGGCAAATGATGAAGTTTTACCTTGTCGGCGCACGGATACTAGGCACGTACTGGCGCGCACACACACACACACACACACACACACAGAGAGACAGACAGACACACAGACAGGCACACACACACGGACATGTTTCCAAAAATGCTTTTTTTTTTTTTTTGATTCAGGAGGTCTCAAAACGTGTATTTCCGGTGAAATCTCGGTATCGAATTTTTGGGCGGAATGCAATACTTCCCCTACTTACTATACGTAGTAGAGAAAGTAAAAAAGTATTGAAAAATTTAAGGAAATAACAAGCAATATCTCAAAAGTGTACTATCTTGTTTTCAAGGGTTTTCCAGATCGGTAAGCGTTAGAATACTCTTAGAGCTTTTTTCAGGTTTTTTAGCGGTTGTCCCTGGCCGGTAGGCAAATGATAAAGTTTTTCTATAACGTCGTCGTTTTGGCTTGTGGCGCACGGTTCCTAGGCACGTACTCGCGCGCGCGCACACACACACACACACACACACACTAAAATAGTAGCGTATAAAAAAAACTGATTTGTTACACTCACATGACTTTCTCTACTCTTGTACAATCTAATTGGTAGCTTTTAAGCGATAGTCAAATATTTTAACGCTGGTTGCTATGTGGCGAATTCCATTCTGTTTGCATGTTCAGGACATAAAAAAAATGAATAAACGAATTTGAGAAAAAGTATAAGTATTGGAAAATTTAAGGAAATAACAAGCAATATCTCGAAAACGGTTCACTCAACAAAAGAAACGTATATGACATAAGTTGTGTATTTTAACGCGATCTACATTTTTTGTGTAGTAAAATTTTGTCTATCTCTTATGGTTTACCAGTTATGCAAAAAAGTCGTTCACAATGAAGAATATTTTTGGAGACATTCCCAGAAAATTCGAGATATACATTTTATTTGACATGACAATATCTTAAACATATGATGTTTTAATCAAAATCGTTAGAGCCGTTTTTGAGAAAATTAAAATTTTCGAAAAATGTTCCATGTAAAGGGTAGTCTGGGGTGGGGGGATTTTCTTGAAAACCTTCGTGTCGCATCTCTGGAAGATACTGAACCTAAATACCAAGTTTGGTGTTTATCCGACTGTTCGTTTTTGAGTTATGCTGTTCACAGACACACAGACACACAGACACACAGACAGACACACACACGGACATGTTTCCAAAAATGCTTTTTTTTTTTTGGATTCAGAGATTCTCAAAACATGTATTTCCAGTGAAATCTCGGTAACGAATTTTTGGGTGGAATGCAATACTTCCCCTACTTACTATACGTAGTAGAGAAAGTAAAAATGAATAACGCATTTGAGAAAAAGTATAAGTATTGGAAAATTTAAGGAAATAACAAGCAATATCTCGAAAATGGTTCACTCAACTAAAAAAAAATGTATATGACATAAATTGTGTATTTTAACGCGATCTACATTTTTTGTGTAGTAAAATTTTGGCTATCTCTTATGGTTTACCAGTTATGCATACTGAACCTAAATACCAAGTTTGGTGTTTATCCGACTGTTCGTTTTTGAGTTATGCTGTTCACAGACACACAGACGCACAGACAGACAGACACACAGACACACAGACACACAGACAGACACACACACGGACATGTTTCCAAAAATGCTTTTTTTTTCTGGATTCAGTGATTCTCAAAACATGTATTTCCAGTGAAATCTCGGTATCGAATTTTTGGGTGGAATGCAATACTTCCCCTACTTACTATACGTAGTAGAGAAAGTAAAAATGAATAACGCATTTGAGAAAAAGTATAAGTATTGGAAAATTTAAAGGAAATAACAAGCAATATCTCGAAAAACGGTTCACTCAACAAAATAAATGTATATGGCATAAGTTGTGTATTTTAACGCGATCTACATTTTTTGTGTAGCAAACTTTTGTCTATCTCTTACGGTTTATCAGTTATGAAAAAGTCGTTCACAATGAAGAATTCTTTTGGAGACATTCCCAGAAAATTCGAGATATACATTTCATTTCTCTCGACATTATCTTAAATATATGATATTTTCATCAAAATCGTTAGAGCCATTTTTTAATACAAAGAGAACGGGATTTCACAAGTGAAACAGTACTGTGATAACGATACCACTGAAACAAAAAAAAAAATCTGATGTGTAACACTCACATGACTTTCTCAACTCTTGTACAAAGTATTTTTACAAACGCTTATTCCCCATCTAGTTCATGTTAATCGAGATAAACATTTGCAAAATCTATTTTATTGCTAATTTTCTTGTATAAAAAAAAATCTGATGTGTAACACTCACATGACGTTGTCTACTCTTGTACAAAGTATTTTTACAAACGCTTATGCTCCATCTAGTTCATGTTAATCGAGATAAACATTTGCAAACTCTATTTTATTGCTAATTTTCTTGTAGATGTAGGGGAAAATATATTTACAAGGGGAATATAGAAAAACAGTAGCCTTTAAGCACATACATATCTCTTAATAGCTGGTTGCTATGTGCAACACCATTCTTTTTGCCACAGATTAATACTGTTTGCATATCAAAGACAAAAAAAAATGAATAACGAAGTCCCATTTGAGAAAATATTCATTCATTATCTGTTTACCCTCCTCTTATGTAGGACTTACACCCCCCAGGACTTACAAGCGGGTGCCTGGGGTCAGAGGCCCGTCGAGGAGCAGACACTCATGGATCAGACAGAGCATCCAGGATGGGTGATCAGCCCGATGCCTGGTATGGGATGAAGGAAGTAGATGAAACGAAATGTGGGTGAAATGGATGAAAGGAAAGGTGATAATGGAGCAGTTGGTGGAATGAATGGCGGGGGAAACCGGAGAACCCGGAGAAAACCCACCCAGACGCCGCTTCGTCCACCACAAATCCCACATGCAGGTCCCTGGGATTGAACCCGGGCCGCATTGGTGGGAGGCGAGCGGTCTAACCACTCGGCCACGGCGCCGCCCATTTGAGAAAATAAATATTGGAAAATTAACAAACAATATCTCGAAAACGGTTCACTCAACAACAAAAATGTATATTACATAAGATGTGTATTTTAACGCGATCTACATTTTTTGTGTAGTAAAATTTTGTCTATCTCTTACGGTTTTTCAGTTATGAAAAAGACGTTCACAATGAAGAATACTTTTGGAGACATTCCCAGAAAATTCGAGATATACATTTCATTTCTCACGACATTATATTAAACATACGACATTTTTCATCAAAATCGTTAGAGCCATTTTTTTTTAATACAAAGAGAACGGGATTTCACAAGTGAAACAGTACTGTGATAACGATACCAACAAAACTAATTATTATTCACCCACTGAAACACATAAAAAAAATCTGATGTGTAACACTCACATGACTTTTCTCATCTCTTGTACAAAGTATTTTTACAAACGCTTATTCCCCATCTAGTTCATGTTAATCGAGATAAACATTTGCAAACTCTGTTTTATTGCTAATTTTGTTGTAGATGTAGGGAAAATATATTTACAAGGGGAATATAGAAAAACAGTAGCCTTTAAGCACATACATATCTCTTAATAGCTGGTTGCTATGTGCAGTACCATTCTTTTTGCCACAGATTAATACTCTTTGCATATCAAAGACAAAAAAAAAAATGAATAACGAATTCCCATTTGAGAAAATAACTATTGGAAAATTTAAGTAAATAACAAGCAATATCTCGAAAACGGTTCACTCAACAATAAAGATGTATATGATATAAGTTGTGTATTTTAACGCGATCTACATACTTTCGTACTCACCTATAAGATATAGAGGGTAGAGGTCGTACGAACGTAGCACTTTGAGAATTTATATTCAACAGTTGGTGTTACTCCTTAGAAAGGAAGTATCTGCTGATTTTTATTTAATTCTTTACATTTTACATAACACGTATGCACTGGCACAACACAAAAGCACTACACACGATACTCAGTTTTAATATTTGCACTAATAACATCAGGAATAACTGAAGTCTGCAAACAGTCATTTCCCATGTGCAGCCTTACGTACAGAGAACGTGTGTGGCTGATCTATGTGTAAAAAGAGCCTGAGAGCGGATGTACGTCAGCGGTAAAATCTTTTAAATGCATTTTTATTGGCGATGGTAGAAATCGTGCAGTGGTGGATCGTGAAAATTCATATAAATGGATGTATCACCTCATAATAAGCCTCTATATACCAAGAATATTGAGTTTTTAAAAAGTCAGCAACTGTACCTGTGTTTCTATACGTGAACGTCAGATGGCAGCTTCGATACGTGTCCACGGAGACCTTAGTGCTAGGCAACTGTACCTCTGTTTCTATACGTGAACGGCAGATTGCAGCTTCGATACGTGTTCACGGAGACCTTAGTGCTAGGCAACTGTACCTCTGTTTCTATACGTGAACGGCAGATTGCAGCTTCGATACGTGTCCACGGAGACCTTAGTGCTAGGCAACTGCACCTCTGTTTCTATACGTGAACGGCAGATTGCAGCTTCGATACGTGTCCACGGAGACCTTAGCGCTAGGCAACTGCACCTCTGTTTCTATACGTGAACGGCAGATTGCAGCTTCGATACGTGTCCACGGAGACCTTAGTGCTAGGCAACTGTACCTCTGTTTCTATACGTGAACGGCAGATTGCAGCTTCGATACGTGTCCACGGAGACCTTAGTGCTAGGCAACTGTACCTCTGTTTCTATACGTGAACGGCAGATTGCAGCTTCGATACGTGTCCACGGAGACCTTAGTGCTAGGCAACTGCACCTCTGTTTCTATACGTGAACAGCAGATTGCAGCTTCGATACGTATCCACGGAGACCTTAGTGCTAGGCAACTGCACCTCTGTTTCTATACGTGAACGGCAGATTGCAGCTTCAATACGTGTCCACGGAGACCTTAGTGCTAGGCAACTGTACCTCTGTTTCTATACGTGAACGGGAGATTGCAGCTTCGATACGTGTCCACGGAGACCTTAGTGCTAGGCAACGGCACCTCTGTTTCTATACGTGAACGTCAGATTGCAGCTTCGATACGTGTCCACGTAGACCTTAGTGCTAGGCAACTGCACCTCTGTTTCTATACGTGAACGGCAGATTGCAGCTTCGATACGTATCCACGGGGACCTTAGTGCTAGGGAACTGCACCTCTGTTTCTATACGTGAACGGCAGATTGCAGCTTCAATACGTGTCCACGGAGACCTTAGTGCTAGGCAGCTGTACCTCTGTTTCTATACGTGAACGGCAGATTGCAGCTTCGATACGTGTCCACGGAGATCTTAGTGCTAGGCAGCTATACCTGTTTCTATACGTCAACGGCAGATTGCAGCTTCGATACGTGTTCACGGAGACCTTAGTGCTAGGCAACTGTACCTGTGTTTCTATACGTGTCCACGGAGACCTTAGTGCTAGACAACTGTACCTCTGTTTCTATACGTGAACGGCAGATTGCAGCTTCAATACGTGTCCACGGAGACCTTAGTGCTAGTGCTAGGCAACTATACCTCTGTTTCTATACGTGAACGGCAGATTGCAGGTTCGATACGTGTCCACGGAGATCTTAGTGCTAGGCAACTATACCTGTTTCTATACGTGAACGGCAGATTGCAGCTTCGATACGTGTCCACGGAGACCTTAGTGCTAGGCAACTGTACCTGTGTTTCTATACGTGAACGTCAGATGGCAGCTTCGATACGTGTCCACGGAGACCTTAGTGTTAGGCAACTGTACCTCTGTTTCTATACGTGAACGGCAGATTGCAGCTTCGATACGTGTCCACGGAGACCTTTCGCTTCAGGTGACAAAATAACACTAGGCACTTGTGTGCCGTGGTGTAAGCCGCAATCACGGTATTGGTAGCGTGGATCTCCTTGGGGCTCTCCTCGGAGTTACCTCAACACCACGTACATGACCTGGTTCGTCACGGGTACGCAGGTCTGCACTACCACTTCCTCGGCGTTGAGCAGGCCCAGGAGGCGATCGTACCGGTACACCAGCTAGCACGTGGACATGTTATCGCGCTGTGGTGTTGCGTGTGCGAGGTATGGAAACTCAAGGACGCAAAACATGCACGACCGAGGGTTAAAAAGCAGAACAAGTAGTGACGTGGAGCGTTGTGATTGGTGTAAATAAGACGATCTCTGATAGGTGGACAAATTGAAATAACGTGATGTGATAGGCGGAAATAAAATCAAAGGTGATTGGATGAAAAATGACGAGAAGGAATTAGCGGTGAATTTGTGAACTAAGATGGCGAAGATTTTTTTTTTTAAAAAAAAAGGATAATATAAGTACGGCAACTGTAACGGTTTACGGCAAACGCGCGCCGCGCAATGCGTCACGCCCGGGCAATAAAACAAAAATCATATTGAGCAAGATGCCCGGCGTGACGCATTGCGCGGCGCGCGTTTGCCGTAAACCGTTACAGTTGCCGTACTTATATTATCCTTTTTTTTAAAAAAAAAAATCTTCGCCATCTTAGTTCACAAATTCACCGCTAATTCCTTCTCGTCATTTTTCATCCAATCACCTTTGATTTTATTTCCGCCTATCACATCACGTTATTTCAATTTGTCCACCTATCAGAGATCGTCTTATTTACACCAATCACAACGCTCCACGTCACTACTTGTTCTGCTTTTTAACCCTCGGTCGTGCATGTTTTGCGTCCTTGAGTTTCCATACCTCGCACACGCAACACCACAGCGCGATAACATGTCCACGTGCTAGCTGGTGTACCGGTACGATCGCCTCCTGGGCCTGCTCAACGCCGAGGAAGTGGTAGTGCAGACCTGCGTACCCGTGACGAACCAGGTCATGTACGTGGTGTTGAGGTAACTCCGAGGAGAGCCCCAAGGAGATCCACGCTACCAATACCGTGATTGCGGCTTACACCACGGCACACAAGTGCCTAGTGTTATTTTGTCACCTGAAGCGAAAGGTCTCCGTGGACACGTATCGAAGCTGCAATCTGCCGTTCACGTATAGAAACAGAGGTACAGTTGCCTAACACTAAGGTCTCCGTGGACACGTATCGAAGCTGCCATCTGACGTTCACGTATAGAAACACAGGTACAGTTGCCTAGCACTAAGGTCTCCGTGGACACGTATCGAAGCTGCAATCTGCCGTTCACGTATAGAAACAGGTATAGTTGCCTAGCACTAAGATCTCCGTGGACACGTATCGAACCTGCAATCTGCCGTTCACGTATAGAAACAGAGGTATAGTTGCCTAGCACTAGCACTAAGGTCTCCGTGGACACGTATTGAAGCTGCAATCTGCCGTTCACGTATAGAAACAGAGGTACAGTTGTCTAGCACTAAGGTCTCCGTGGACACGTATAGAAACACAGGTACAGTTGCCTAGCACTAAGGTCTCCGTGAACACGTATCGAAGCTGCAATCTGCCGTTGACGTATAGAAACAGGTATAGCTGCCTAGCACTAAGATCTCCGTGGACACGTATCGAAGCTGCAATCTGCCGTTCACGTATAGAAACAGAGGTACAGCTGCCTAGCACTAAGGTCTCCGTGGACACGTATTGAAGCTGCAATCTGCCGTTCACGTATAGAAACAGAGGTGCAGTTCCCTAGCACTAAGGTCCCCGTGGATACGTATCGAAGCTGCAATCTGCCGTTCACGTATAGAAACAGAGGTGCAGTTGCCTAGCACTAAGGTCTCCGTGGACACGTATCGAAGCTGCAATCTGACGTTCACGTATAGAAACAGAGGTGCAGTTGCCTAGCACTAAGGTCTCCGTGGACACGTATCGAAGCTGCAATCTCCCGTTCACGTATAGAAACAGAGGTACAGTTGCCTAGCACTAAGGTCTCCGTGGACACGTATTGAAGCTGCAATCTGCCGTTCACGTATAGAAACAGAGGTGCAGTTGCCTAGCACTAAGGTCTCCGTGGATACGTATCGAAGCTGCAATCTGCTGTTCACGTATAGAAACAGAGGTGCAGTTGCCTAGCACTAAGGTCTCCGTGGACACGTATCGAAGCTGCAATCTGCCGTTCACGTATAGAAACAGAGGTACAGTTGCCTAGCACTAAGGTCTCCGTGGACACGTATCGAAGCTGCAATCTGCCGTTCACGTATAGAAACAGAGGTACAGTTGCCTAGCACTAAGGTCTCCGTGGACACGTATCGAAGCTGCAATCTGCCGTTCACGTATAGAAACAGAGGTGCAGTTGCCTAGCGCTAAGGTCTCCGTGGACACGTATCGAAGCTGCAATCTGCCGTTCACGTATAGAAACAGAGGTGCAGTTGCCTAGCACTAAGGTCTCCGTGGACACGTATCGAAGCTGCAATCTGCCGTTCACGTATAGAAACAGAGGTACAGTTGCCTAGCACTAAGGTCTCCGTGAACACGTATCGAAGCTGCAATCTGCCGTTCACGTATAGAAACAGAGGTACAGTTGCCTAGCACTAAGGTCTCCGTGGACACGTATCGAAGCTGCCATCTGACGTTCACGTATAGAAACACAGGTACAGTTGCTGACTTTTTAAAAACTCAATATTCTTGGTATATAGAGGCTTATTATGAGGTGATACATCCATTTATATGAATTTTCACGATCCACCACTGCACGATTTCTACCATCGCCAATAAAAATGCATTTAAAAGATTTTACCGCTGACGTACATCCGCTCTCAGGCTCTTTTTACACATAGATCAGCCACACACGTTCTCTGTACGTAAGGCTGCACATGGGAAATGACTGTTTGCAGACTTCAGTTATTCCTGATGTTATTAGTGCAAATATTAAAACTGAGTATCGTGTGTAGTGCTTTTGTGTTGTGCCAGTGCATACGTGTTATGTAAAATGTAAAGAATTAAATAAAAATCAGCAGATACTTCCTTTCTAAGGAGTAACACCAACTGTTGAATATAAATTCTCAAAGTGCTACGTTCGTACGACCTCTACCCTCTATATCTTATAGGTGAGTACGAAAGTATGTAGATCGCGTTAAAATACACAACTTATGTCATATACATCTTTATTGTTGAGTGAACCGTTTTCGAGATATTGCTTGTTATTTACTTAAATTTTCCAATAGTTATTTTCTCAAATGGGAATTCGTTATTCATTTTTTTTTTGTCTTTGATATGCAAAGAGTATTAATCTGTGGCAAAAAGAATGGTACTGCACATAGCAACCAGCTATTAAGAGATATGTATGTGCTTAAAGGCTACTGTTTTTCTATATTCCCCTTGTAAATATATTTTCCCTACATCTACAACAAAATTAGCAATAAAACAGAGTTTGCAAATGTTTATCTCGATTAACATGAACTAGATGGGGAATAAGCGTTTGTAAAAATACTTTGTACAAGAGATGAGAAAAGTCATGTGAGTGTTACACATCAGATTTTTTTTATGTGTTTCAGTGGGTGAATAATAATTAGTTTTGTTGGTATCGTTATCACAGTACTGTTTCACTTGTGAAATCCCGTTCTCTTTGTATTAAAAAAAATGGCTCTAACGATTTTGATGAAAAATATCGTATGTTTAATATAATGTCGTGAGAAATGAAATGTATATCTCGAATTTTCTGGCAATGTCTCCAAAAGTATTCTTCATTGTGAACGTCTTTTTCATAACTGAAAAACCGTAAGAGATAGACAAAATTTTACTACACAAAAAATGTAGATCGCGTTAAAATACACATCTTATGTAATATACATTTTTGTTGTTGAGTGAACCGTTTTCGAGATATTGTTTGTTAATTTTCCAATATTTATTTTCTCAAATGGGACTTCGTTATTCATTTTTTTTTTTGTCTTTGATATGCAAACAGTATTAATCTGTGGCAAAAAGAATGGTGTTGCACATAGCAACCAGCTATTAAGAGATATGTATGTGCTTAAAGGCTACTGTTTTTCTATATTCCCCTTGTAAATATATTTTCCCCTACATCTACAAGAAAATTAGCAATAAAATAGAGTTTGCAAATGTTTATCTCGATTAACATGAACTAGATGGAGCATAAGCGTTTGTAAAAATACTTTGTACAAGAGTAGACAACGTCATGTGAGTGTTACACATCAGATTTTTTTTTTATACAAGAAAATTAGCAATAAAATATATTTTGCAAATGTTTATCTCGATTAACATGAACTAGATGGGGAATAAGCGTTTGTAAAAATACTTTGTACAAGAGTTGAGAAAGTCATGTGAGTGTTACACATCAGATTTTTTTTTTTTTTGTTTCAGTGGTATCGTTATCACAGTACTGTTTCACTTGTGAAATCCCGTTCTCTTTGTATTAAAAAATGGCTCTAACGATTTTGATGAAAATATCATATATTTAAGATAATGTCGAGAGAAATGAAATGTATATCTCGAATTTTCTGGGAATGTCTCCAAAAGAATTCTTCATTGTGAACGACTTTTTCATAACTGATAAACCGTAAGAGATAGACAAAAGTTTGCTACACAAAAAATGTAGATCGCGTTAAAATACACAACTTATGGCATATACATTTATTTTGTTGAGTGAACCGTTTTTCGAGATATTGCTTGTTATTTCCTTTAAATTTTCCAATACTTATACTTTTTCTCAAATGCGTTATTCATTTTTACTTTCTCTACTACGTATAGTAAGTAGGGGAAGTATTGCATTCCACCCAAAAATTCGATACCGAGATTTCACTGGAAATACATGTTTTGAGAATCACTGAATCCAGAAAAAAAAAGCATTTTTGGAAACATGTCCGTGTGTGTGTCTGTCTGTGTGTCTGTGTGTCTGTGTGTCTGTCTGTCTGTGCGTCTGTGTGTCTGTGAACAGCATAACTCAAAAACGAACAGTCGGATAAACACCAAACTTGGTATTTAGGTTCAGTATGCATAACTGGTAAACCATAAGAGATAGCCAAAATTTTACTACACAAAAAATGTAGATCGCGTTAAAATACACAATTTATGTCATATACATTTTTTTTTAGTTGAGTGAACCATTTTCGAGATATTGCTTGTTATTTCCTTAAATTTTCCAATACTTATACTTTTTCTCAAATGCGTTATTCATTTTTACTTTCTCTACTACGTATAGTAATTAGGGGAAGTATTGCATTCCACCCAAAAATTCGTTACCGAGATTTCACTGGAAATACATGTTTTGAGAATCTCTGAATCCAAAAAAAAAAAAGCATTTTTGGAAACATGTCCGTGTGTGTGTCTGTCTGTGTGTCTGTGTGTCTGTGTGTCTGTGAACAGCATAACTCAAAAACGAACAGTCGGATAAACACCAAACTTGGTATTTAGGTTCAGTATCTTCCAGAGATGCGACACGAAGGTTTTCAAGAAAATCCCCCCACCCCAGACTACCCTTTACATGGAACATTTTTCGAAAATTTTAATTTTCTCAAAAACGGCTCTAACGATTTTGATTAAAACATCATATGTTTAAGATATTGTCATGTCAAATAAAATGTATATCTCGAATTTTCTGGGAATGTCTCCAAAAATATTCTTCATTGTGAACGACTTTTTTGCATAACTGGTAAACCATAAGAGATAGACAAAATTTTACTACACAAAAAATGTAGATCGCGTTAAAATACACAACTTATGTCATATACGTTTCTTTTGTTGAGTGAACCGTTTTCGAGATATTGCTTGTTATTTCCTTAAATTTTCCAATACTTATACTTTTTCTCAAATTCGTTTATTCATTTTTTTTATGTCCTGAACATGCAAACAGAATGGAATTCGCCACATAGCAACCAGCGTTAAAATATTTGACTATCGCTTAAAAGCTACCAATTAGATTGTACAAGAGTAGAGAAAGTCATGTGAGTGTAACAAATCAGTTTTTTTTATACGCTACTATTTTAGTGTGTGTGTGTGTGTGTGTGTGTGTGTGTGCGCGCGCGCGAGTACGTGCCTAGGAACCGTGCGCCACAAGCCAAAACGACGACGTTATAGAAAAACTTTATCATTTGCCTACCGGCCAGGGACAACCGCTAAAAAACCTGAAAAAAGCTCTAAGAGTATTCTAACGCTTACCGATCTGGAAAACCCTTGAAAACAAGATAGTACACTTTTGAGATATTGCTTGTTATTTCCTTAAATTTTTCAATACTTTTTTACTTTCTCTACTACGTATAGTAAGTAGGGGAAGTATTGCATTCCGCCCAAAAATTCGATACCGAGATTTCACCGGAAATACACGTTTTGAGACCTCCTGAATCAAAAAAAAAAAAAAAGCATTTTTGGAAACATGTCCGTGTGTGTGTGCCTGTCTGTGTGTCTGTCTGTCTCTCTGTGTGTGTGTGTGTGTGTGTGTGTGTGCGCGCCAGTACGTGCCTAGTATCCGTGCGCCGACAAGGTAAAACTTCATCATTTGCCTACCGGGCAGGGACAACCGCTAAAAACCTGAGAAAACCTCCAAAATTAGAAACGCCTTCGTCAACCAGTACAGAAAACGCCTACCAACCAGGGAAAACCTATGAAAAAGCAGAAAGAGCTTGCATTTGTTTACCATCCGCAGAAAACTCCCAAAAAAAAAAAACAAAAAAACTAGTCATTTTAAAAAAAAAAAAGGAAAAAGACGAATAATATAAGTATGGTAGAAACAGCTTGCATTCGTCTACCAACCAGAGAAAACCCCCGAAACACTAGTTATTTAAAATTGCTGATGAGTTCTGGATAGGCTTTTGCAAATGTTGTTGGTAGCAAAACTTGCCTTTTCCATCACCTCCAACATACCCCACTCCCACACCTTTTTTTCTTTCCACCAATCATAAGCTCTCTTATTCTCGCCAATCAGCAACTTTCATTTGTTCCTTTCCACCAATAACATCACTTCTTATTCCCACCAATGACAACTTCACACGTCACTTTCTGTTATACTTTTTATCCCTCGTTCGCCATCTTTCCCCCTCTTTCAGACCCCAACCGCCGCACAGTCAACACCTCGCCGCTCCTTAACCTCAACTTCGTGCCTCCGCCATCTTATTTAGTTCACATTTTTACCACCGCGCCTCTCATCTCTCAACCAGATTGCCTGCAAGAACAGATCTCGTTCATTCGCACCTCAACGGTTGCCTCGGCAGCAGCTACTGCCAACACCTACGTCGTACACGTTTTTGACCGCTTTCGACCGGCTATGAGAACCCTGCTCCTACGTACGCTAGCGACCATCACGATGGTCCAGTACCAGGTTTTTGGTATAGTTAAATTACGCCTCTGCAAAGGGTGTCTGTACCGCTTTAAAAACCTAGGTATATCAGTGCGTAGTGATGTTGGTTGATCTTAAAGCTGGTTAAGCATTTTCAAAAACAGTTTGCTTTTATTTTTCCGTCTCGCGTGCCGCGCTTTTGGTGACGCATCCACACCGGTAACAGGTAAGTAACACACGCATAATTATTTTTCGGACCTGCTTGGCGTAGGAATATATCCTTTCGTGTTTTGGTACTGTAACCTCAAACCTCCTTACCCACCTCTTGCGTCCGCCATCTTGTTTAGTTCTCACCGCATCTCCTTGTCGCAGACCCTCCGCCATTTTTAGTTCCCGCTATTTTAACCTCAAAATCTACTCTTCTAACCTCTTGCTACCGCCATCTTCTTTTAGTTCCCATTCTCACCACCGCGTCTCCTTACCCCCACCTCTTGCGACCGCCATGTTCACCACTAACCTCCAAATTTCCTCGTCCTTAAACCTCTTGTCTCAACCACCTTGTTTAGTTCCCATTTTCGCCACCGCATCTCATATCGCCCCATCTCTCTATCCACTCAAGAAAACTACCATCCAACGTTCAAAAAATTGCTGATCAGTTCACGTCAGGCTTTTGCAAATCTTGTTGCTAGCAAAACTTACCTTTCCCATCACCTCCAACATACCCCACTCCTTTTTCTTTCCACCAATCATAACCTCTCTTATTCTTACCAATCAACAACTTTCATTTGCTCCTTTCCACCAATAAAATCACTTCTTATTCCCACCAATCACAACTTCACACGTCACTTTCTGTTACACTATTTATCCCTCGCTCCCCATCTTTTCCCTCTTTCAGTCCCGACCTCCGCACAGACAACACCTCGCCGCTGCTCACATCTCCGAACCAAATTGCCGGCGAGAACAGATCTTGTTTATTCACACCTCGACCGTTGACTCGACAGCAGCTACTGTCAACACCTACGTCGTACACGTTTTTGACCGCTTTCGACCGGCTATGAGAACCCTGCTCCTACGTACGCTAGCGACCATCACGATGGTCCAGTACCAGGTTTTTGGTATAGTTAAATTACGCCTCTGCAAAGGGTGTCTGTACCGCTTTAAAAACCTAGGTATATCAGTGCGTAGTGATGTTGGTTGATCTTAAAGCTGGTTAAGCATTTTCAAAAACAGTTTGCTTTTATTTTTCCGCCTCGCGTGCCGCGCTTTTGGTGACGCATCCACACCGGTAACAGGTAAGTACCACACGCGTAATTATTTTTCGGACCTGCTTGGCGTAGGAATATATCCTTTCGTGTTTTCGTACTGTAACCTCAAATCTCCTTACCCTCCTCTTGCGACCGCCATCTTGTTTAGTTCTCACCGCATCTCCTTGTCGCAGACCCTCCGCCATTTTTAGTTCCCACTATTTTAACCTCAAAATCTACTCTTCTAAAACTCTTGCTACCCCCATCTTCTTTTAGTTCCCATTCTCACCACTGCGTCTCCTTACCCCCACCTCTTGCGACCGCCGTGTTCACCACTAACCTCCAAATTTCCTCGTCCTTAAACCTCTTGTCTCAACAACCTTGTCTAGTTCCCATTTTCGCCACCGCATCTCATATCGCCCCCATCTCTCTATCCACTCAAGAAAACTACCATCCGACGTTCAAAAATTGCTGATCAGTTCAAGACAGGCTTTTGCAAATCTTGCTGCTAGCAAAACTCACCTTTCCCATCACCTCCAACATACCCCACTCCCACACCTTTTTCTTTCCACCAATCATAATCCCTCTTATTCTTACCAATCAACAACTCTCATTTGCTCCTTTCCACCAATAAAATCACTTCTTATTCCCACCAATCACAACTTCACACGTCACTTTCCTTTACACTTTTTATCCCTCGCTCCCCATCTTTTCCCCCATTTCAGTACCGACCTCCGCACAGACAACACCTCGCCACCCAGCTCCTCTCCATCACGCGACCTCCATACTCCTCCATCTCCCTTCCTCCATCTCCCACCCCAAATTAACGAACCAATCAAAAACACTCCACGTCACTTCCTCAATTCTTTCAACTCGTCCCGGATGAGCCAACCGATTTAACGATAATCCTACCGCTCAGGGCGCTTTTCAAACTTACCGCCGCCGCCGTCGCACGCACCGACACTAGCGACACCAGCGCCCCTAGCGGCAGGATTATCGTTAAAACAATTGGCTCATCCGGGACTAATACTACTGGGGACACCTCGCGCACTGTAATCTACATAGATCTATTGTGAGACGGGAAGGGATGAAGCGAAGGAACCACAGGAGGCTATAGGCCGCAGACAGGCGGAGGGGGACACCTCGCGCATTGTAACCTACATAGATCTATTGTGAGACGGGAAGGGATGAAGTGAAGGAACCATAGAAGGCTACAGCCCGCAGGCAGACAGACCATAGAGAGGCGCAGAAGTCCCTAACAGTTCCAGGCTCGAAGACCCGTCCCATTGCTGAAGATGCCTAGAGAGGACGATGAGCTATCTGTAGACTAAGCAGCCCTCTAGTGTCCACGGGGAAACTCTTTGCTTTGAGGAAGCATTTGAAATCTGTCCGGCACCGCTGTACACCATGAAACCTCGAAGCACCCTGAAAGAAGAGAAGGAAACGGAATGAAAGGGAAATGATGGAAAGGAAGCTGTAGTGATGAGAAACTACCCCAACATTGGCCTACCGATCATGGAAAACCACGAAAATCCCAAGACCCGAATGGACGGTGGTACGGGAATAAAAAGCAGGATCTCCCGAATGTGAGCGTTACGCGTTACTCCGAAGCCACCTCGCTCGATTAATAATGCCTTAAAATAAGTAAAAATTAACATACTTTTAAGATTTGCCGCAAAACTAGTTCAAATAGTTGGCATATTTGTAAACAAAATCAGAGTGAATATGCAAAGTAGTATATAATGAAGCGCCGGGGTAGCACAGTGATTGCATTTGTGGATCTTGCACTAGGGTCCATGATTCGATTACCGAGCAGGGTGTGGTGTTGCCATCCCTATCCAGGCCTACACTACAAGCTCAAGTAAACTATCCCCAAGGTCCAGGATGGTCGGAGTCCACGATAAAAGCTGAAGTGAAGGAACCGCAGAAGGCTACAGACCGCAGACAGATGGAGGGGGACACCTCGCGCACCATAACCTACATAGACCTATTGTGAGACGGGAAGGGATGAAGTGAAGGAACCATAGAAGGCTACAGACCGCAGACAGATGGAGGGGGACACCTCGCGCACCATAACCTACATAGACCTATTGTGAGACGGGAAGGGATGAAGTGAAGGAACCATAGAAGGCTACAGACCGCAGACAGATGGAGGGGGACACCTCGCGCACCATAACCTACATAGACCTATTGTGAGACGGGAAGGGATGAAGTGAAGGAACCATAGAAGGCTACAGACCGCAGACAGACGCCATTCCCATTGTCATTCTACTACCATCAGGGGTAATAAACATCATCCGTTGGTTTCCTGCAGCTAATAAATGCGTCCAATCATCACTTGTTGCAATGAGGAGTAGACCAAATGAACAGCACTGGAAATAAGTGTATATGGAGGTCTTCAACTCAGAATTTTATCACCGCTTTGAGATCCCTGAGTGTATCTGTGAACAACACAACTCAAACAATCTGATGTGTTGCATTCATATGACTACTCTAACCGTTATAGTTTTTTACTTTCTCTACTACGTATAGAAGTAGGGGAAGTATTGTATTCCACCCAAAAATTCGATTCAGAGATTTCACCGGCAATACATGTTTTGAGGCGCCCTGAATCCAAATAAAGCATTTATGAAAACGTCCGCTATCATCCTAGAGGGTAGCATGGTAACCCCTTCACCACGGAGGACTAGTGGCTTAGAGGCCACTAAATACACTAGGGTATTTATTTGTTTTGTAAACCATAGCCTGTGCTTGTGAACAAGCATTTTCTCTTTTTCTTCTTCTTCTGTTTTGTTTGTGTAATTTTTGTTGTTAGTTTGTCTGGTTTTCATTTCTTTTTTTCTCATTTCTTGTAAGTAGCATTAACTTTAAAGTTCACTTTGATGAATATATTCTGAAAAATATGAACTACAGTGTATTATATAAGCAAGTACGGTTTATCTGACCCGTGCGATGTATGAGATTGAACATGTAAAATGCTTAAGACCATTAAATACATCACTCTACTCTATTCTGTTCTACTAGGTATGTATAAATTTGTAATGAATAGAGATCATAGTTGATTTTGCTTATTTTAACTCACTAGTGAAATTCGTCCTTATACTGTGAAAATAGTTCATTAGAAATTAACTACGGTGTTTTTCCCTCACACTACGGCCACCGCAGGGCGGCTCTCGGGCCGATCGCCTCGGCTCGGTCTACGCCAAAAGAGGTATAATATCCCCGCAATCGCCTCACGTTCTGTAGTTACAATTACAGTTACAGTGATAATAAGCACATACCTTGCCATAAGAGATGGACATGTTGTCCTTGACATTTAACATAGAGCTTGACATTTACCATCGATCAGCTGTTGAAAAAATGGTGTGACTATGATCTTCCTGTATCTCTCTGTGTTTAGAGTGTATTCAAAATATATGGATGTCATTATGAATCTCATGTGTAAAATCGAGTTTCTCTGTACTCCAATATCTGTTATTTTGCAACGAAACATAGCCATATAAATGGAACCATGCTTCATCAGAGAAGAATATTAAGCCTGGGTTAATGACTCAAATCATTTCGCAAAATCCAATTACATAAATTTCCCCAACTCTGAGACTCACATGAAAAATAACGCAGGCGCAGCAAACCCATACATTGTAAGCACTAAAAGAAAACATTAGGCGAGAAATTCATCAATATGGAATATTGAGCTCTCGAGTGTGAAGGAAAATTTCCTGAGAAGATGTCATAAATGTATGTATGGATAGGGAAGGACAACATTTCCAACATTTCTTATGATAAGGTATGCGCTTAATATCATTGTAATTGTAGCTATGAGAACGTGAGGCGGTTGCGGGGATATTATAACTGTTTCGGCGGAAGTTCCGAATCGGGTGCGCGAGCAGCCATGTAATGGCCACAGTGTGAAGAAAAATCATGCATAATGTAATATGACCCTTTTTCCATTTTCCCCCCTGGACGATACACTCTTTATGAAGGCATCCATGAATTCGGGCGCTAGTTCTCCAGGTTCTATCCTACGATTAAGTTGGAAACAGTTATGGAACCTCATTCTAAGCGTAATAGTTCTCGTGTAATAGCTACAAAAGTTGAAACAACCAGAAGACGTACAGTTTAGGGCTAGGCGCTTGCCAGCCTGCTGTTGGTAACACCCATGCACACCTGGCTAACCGGCTGAAACTCAATTTGCCTTTCTCCGTAGTTTCCTAGTTGAACTTCCTGATTTGCACCATATTTGGGTTGCGGAACGAAGGAATAACGGCAAGTTGACCTTCAATGAGTTAGCCGGTCTCGCATGGATGTAATCAGCAGCATGTTAGCAAATCCTAGCGCTAAATTGCGATATAATATTGCGCCATCTGATTGCTTCGGCGTGAAAACTATTTCATAGAAGCTTGTCTCCAAATTCCCCGTAGAATTCCATTCAGGAAAGTAACCGCGGGAATTTGTGGACATTCCTCAATGTAAAACTAGCCGTAAATTGGGGTAATTGGAACAGGGAATTAAATACACAAAACCAGACTTTACGTGACTATTAGTCATATTAGTATGAATGGTAAAATTAATGACCTCGCACCAAGCTAGGAATTCTTTTGTATGAGTTTATTTTTGAGAGTTCAACGGCAATTTATCCATATCTTGAATATATTTCCACTCCATACGGCCCAATGTATAACAATGTGCCGTTCCGATAGAATCGCAAATGATGTGATGTTTCTGCACTCTATTATTTTCCCTTGTGAAACGCTGGCATTTGATTCATTTCCCTGTTTTGAAATTAAATATCGAGTGAAAAGAACACCATGCAATCAATATGCAATGACATTTGCTCTTCGACTGTCGAAACCAGGCGCCAATGTGAATCACGTACACATCGGCTGCACAATGCACATCAACAATTCAGAAAATAAAGCAGTTAACAGTTATTGTTTTAAATCATATACACAATAACGTTCGTTCATTTCCAAACCCGAGGGTCTGTGCTGTGAATACTGAGTCGCTGCTTTGACAAATATAACAGAAATGTGTTATTTTAATGTAGTATAGCCTCTCTTGTATAGATAGCGTTACCAGATGAAACATCTATGACTGAAATAACGCAAATGACAGTGCATCCAGGAAATTATTGGGACAGGGATGAGGGTAAGAATCTTTATCGCCATTCACCTTTCCTTCTAGTACATCGATTCCTCTTCATAAAAGGTTACGGTATTGTTCTCCCACACCGAAGCGAGATGGCTCCACGGTAACGCGCGAGACTCGCATTCGGGAGGACCTGGGTTCTATTCCTGGGGCCGGCCACTCAGACCATGCGTTTTTCGTGGTTTTCCCTGGTTGACAAGGTGACTACTGGGGTGGTTTCTCTTATACCATAGATTTCGTTTCCTATGGTTTCGCTTACCATTTCATGCTTCAGATAGGCTAAGAAACTGTGCAGTGTCGGACGATATCGGATAGATGGCGCAGATTCTTGCTCGTTGGTAAGTTCTTCTCGACCCTGGCAGAAGACACCCTTCTCTGAATCGCTTCAGGTGGGTCGAGTTCTCTACGGTTTCACCAAAGGGAAGTCTTCTCTGAGCAACATTGTAATCATCAGGGACCTCTGCACGTCTCTGTCGGCCGGCCTACATACGGCCTATAGCCTCCTGCGGTTCCTTCACCTCATGCGTTCCTCCTGGTACTAGTAAGCACAAAAGATCGGCGTTGGGTTGAAGTGCGAGGTGTCCTGCCCCCGTTCCCTGGTCATAGATCATACTTCGCCCATTCTTTCTAAAATAATTTTAAGGACACCCACATTTAAAATTTCTAAAATACACAATTTCAGTTCGATTCATTTGAAATTTCAATATAGAAATCAGGATTAAATGTATAATGAGTACGCCAAATTACGTGCATATTTTTACCTTCTCTACTGCTACTATAGTAATAGAGGAAGTATCGTATTCCACCCAAACATTGGATACCGAGATTTCGCCGAAAAAAAGAGTTTTGAGACTATCTGGATTAATAAAAATTAGAAAAATAGGTCCGTTTATATGAGTGAGTGAATGAACAGCATAACTCAAAAACGAAAAGTCGGTTAAATACCAAACTTGGTATTTAAGTTCATCTTTCAAGGATGCGACATGAAGATTTTCAAGGAAATTCCCCACCCCAAGCTAATAGAAACGTGTTCGTTGTTTTTTATTTTCTCAAAAATTGATTTTTATTAAAATACCATAAGTTTAAGATATTTGCGTGACAAATAAAATGTAAATCTTGAATTTTCTGGGAATAGCCTGTAAAGTCTTCTTTATTCTGAATGACTTTTGTATAATTAGTAAACGCAAGAGATACACAAAAGCTTACTGAGCAAAAAATATATGTCTATATACCAAATAATTGTTTTTGTATTGTATTTACCATATCCATGATATCTTTGTTATTGGTTTGAATTTTCAAATATTTAATATGTTTTTCAACTGCTCAACCGCTATTCGTTTTTTCCTCTCGCCATCATGCAAAGCGTATGAAATTCCAAAGCCATTACATAGCGACCCGTTTTGAAGATTCAACTGTGGCTTAAGCCTCTTGTGTGCCTGTTATACCTGCAACGAAATGTATCATGCTAGCCTCT
Source organism: Deroplatys truncata (assembly GCA_030765065.1). Classification (NCBI taxonomy): domain Eukaryota; kingdom Metazoa; phylum Arthropoda; class Insecta; order Mantodea; family Mantidae; genus Deroplatys; species Deroplatys truncata. Next base: position 47,756,463 of record CM060985.1, read on the forward strand.
AATTTCCAAGGTCGCGGGTTCAAACCCGCCGGAGGACGATGGATTTTTTTCGGGCGTAAAAATCCTTAGTATGGCTTCCTTCGGAAGGGAAGTAAAGTGGGTGGTCCCGTGTCTCGATTTACGGCACGTAAAAGAACCTCAAGCCTGATAAAGAGGCCTCTGAGAAAAATTACCTATCTTTCACGTCCAATATCGAATGGGACGCTAAGGACCACAACAGTTAAAGAACGTCCATAAATAAAAACTCAATTTAATTAACGAAATGTATAACAAAAGCATTTTTGCAAAGTTTACCTTTCTCTATTAGCAAGGTGTAGCTTTAGGAACTGTTTGTACATGAGTAAGTAGACAAAGTTATGTGAATGTAAAACATCAGATCTTTGCATTTATCTTCATCCCCTACTCCCCACATCATTTAGCTCTGTGAGCACGTTACTTTGAATCTTCTCTTTTGCAGGCAGTGCAATATAATCACCTAATATTATTAATTTCATTCTCCTTCCTTCCCTCTTCTTTTATCCTGGAAACAATTCGTCACTGGATTCTCCAAGTAGATGTTGAACAGGGTGTATAATAAGGGGTATTTCTCGTCTGCTTCCTTCTGACATATCTTCTCCTATCATGATTCAGATTAATTGATCCATATACATATTACTCAGAAACCTTCTCTTTTTCCTTTCATTTTCTTCTGTTGATGCTTCTTTTGAGGCAGTAGTTCATATCACAACACTGTGAATGCCAGAGTGATTGTAGTGTAACTTAACATTATTGTATGACAATGATTTGAGATGTTTGTTAATTATAAGCATTGTTAGGAAATAAGTTTACACGGCCTCACTGAAACTGACAATAGGAGCGGGTAACAATGAGCGAGGGGGTGAGTTTATCAATTATGAGACAAACAAATGACGTCAGAGTAACGCGCTTTTCTTTAGAAATGGAGGGAATATCTTCCCTAGAGCATATGTGTTCGTAATTTTGATTGGATATAGAAATAGACGCTAATGTTGGCGCGCTTTATTAACCAATAGCAGCTCGATTATAATCTTTAGGCATATCGGGGTGAGGGAGTATAAATTCCGTACCAGAGACGGCTAACGCACAGTTTAATAGAATCATCCACGGGTTACACTTCGCGCAGTTCAACAGAATCATCCAAGGGTTACACGTCGCGCAATTCTACAGAATCTCTCGCATCGTAAAGTTAGTTACAAAAATGTGAAATACGCGAATTAATAGTGCGCGGCAAATAAGTGATTATAGTTACATTTGAAAATATAACAGTTTCAGTCGGGCGCATAACAAAATTAAATATATGAAATTAATTCAGTGTGACGACAATAAAAGTGTAAAAACAAATTCTTTTATCAGTGTTATCTTTTAGTAACAACTCCTTTCCGTTTACACACCCTGTTCAAGAGATTTGCTCGACAGAGTAGTAATAATAGCTAGCCGGAGGACAAAGAACCCAAAATTCAAACTAGTAATACAATAACAGGCGCTCAGCAAATAAGATAACACGAAAGATACCGCGACACTTTCAATCTATTCTGTCTGCCTAATCCAATCTGTTCTGCCTTTCCTAGTTTCACAAATGCCACATGCATCTCTTTATTTTTCTCTAAGATGTTCGTCCACTGTACGCAGTGGTCCAATTGTATATCCTGTAGCTTTTACCTTCCGGAAGTTTAAAGCCTGGTGCAAAATTGCCCGTGAACGGAAACGAACCAGAATGGGAACTTAAATACACCATTTGCATAATCAATAGAGAACGGGAACCGAAAGCAACAATGCTAACCTCAATTTGATAACTGGAGTTTAACGGTTTCTTAAGTTATCCCAATAATTAGGAACCAGAACTTCACAACGAACTGAAGATAACGAAAAAGAATGTCGATTGATATATCGATAACAACATGGAAAATATGTTTTGTGCATGTTTACCAATCTTGAAATTTAATACGGCAAACAGCCTTAGAAAACGATATCTTTACCATTTGTGATTTTTAACACTAGAAGCGCCGTATAAATTGTATACCTAAAACTGTCGTTGGCGTTGATTATAGTATTGTAGCAATTTTGTGGAATTTAGTTATCACAGTATATAAAAAATAGTATTATAGTTGCTGCTGTGTTATTATCTCTTATTCAGTAACCAAAAATAATATCAATGTTGCAAAAAGAACATGTTATTATATATTTAATACTTTAATACGTGTATTTCACTACAGAAATACCATAGGTTTCCTATCATAATAAAATATTTTTAGGCAAAAGTTAACTATTACTATTTTTACCTATTTTGAGGAATTTAGACAAAAGTAAGCTTCATTACTTTACCCGTGCATTTTCTACACACAAGTTAACACAACTGATCACACTTAACATTGGTTTTATTACTATTGCACTTCATTATTTGGCAGTGCCTTGTCTTTTCATTTGTTGCGAAGGTACCTAATCTCTCGTCAGTAATTCGGTTTGTATGCCTCTCCTCCTTGAAGCCATCTTGCACAACTAATGTGTGCTGCATTTCTCTTGTGTAAATGTACTTCAAACAATGCCTGCAAAATGCAACAATGTAAAAAACAGCTCTAGACACGCATCAGGGCAACAATATGCTTCACCAAACACACCAACAATGAAAGATGTAGCAACAATATTCTTGGAGGAAAACTTGTCTTAACCTTAAAAGACAGTATGAAGGTAAATGGGATATCTCTGTCCTTATCTAATGCATACATGTTAACATTAGCTTCGTCCTTTTTACTTTCTCTATTACGTATAGTAAGTAGGGGAAGTATTGTATTCCACCCAAAAATTCGATACCGAGATTTCACCGGAAATATATGTTTTGAGACCCCCTGAATCCAAAAAAAGCATTTTTGAAAACATGTCCTGTGTGTGTCTGTCTGTGTGTCTGTGTGTCTGTGAACAGCATAACTCAGAAACGAACAGTTGGATAAACACCAAACTTGGTATCCCCCCACCCCAGACTACCCTTTACATGGAACATTTTTCGAAAACTTTAATTTTCTCAAAAATGGCTCTAACGATTTTGATTAAAATATCATATGTTTAAGATACTTTCATGACAAATAAAATGTATATCTTGAATTTTCTGGGAATGTCTCCAAAAGTATTCTTCATTGTGAACGACTTTTGCATAACTGGTAAACCGTGAGAGATAGACAAAATTTTACTACACAAAAAATGTAGATCGCGTTAAAATACACAATTTATGTCATATACATTATTTTGTTGAGTGAACCATTTTCGAGATATTGCTTGTTATTCCCTTAAATTTTTCAGTACTTATTTTCTGAAATGGGAATTCGTTATTCATTTTTACTTTCTCTACTACGTATAGTAAGTAGGGGAAGTATTGCATTCCACCCAAAAATTCGATACCGAGATTTCACCGGAAATACATGTTTTGAGACCTCCTGAATCCAAAAAAAAGCATTTTTGGAAACATGTCCGTGTGTGTGTCTGTGTGTGTGTCTGTGTGTGTGTGTGTCTGTGTGTGTGTCTGTGAACAGCATAACTCAAAAACTAACAGTCGGATAAACACCAAACTTGGTATTTACGTTCAGTATCTTCCAGAGATGCGACACGAAGATTTTCAAGAAAATCCCCCCACCCCAGACTACCCTTTCCATGGAACATTTTTCGAAAATTTTAATTTTCTCAAAAATGGCTCTAACGATTTTGATGAAAATATCACATGTTTAAGATAATGTCATGAGAAATGAAATGTATATCTCGAAATTTCTGGGAATGTCTCCAAAAGTATTCTTCATTATGAACGACTTTTGCATAACTGGTAAACCATAAGAGATAGACAAAATTTTACTACACAAAAAATGTAGATCGCGTTAAAATACACAACTTATGTCATATACATTTCTTTTGTTGAGTGAACCGTTTTCGAGATATTGCTTGTTATTCCCTTAAATTTTCCAATACTTATACTTTTTCTCAAATTCGTTATTCATTTTTTTATGTCCTGGACTTGCAAAGAGAATGGAATGCGCCGCATAGCAACCAGCGTTAAAATATTTGACCATCGCTTAAAAGCTACCATATTCCCCTTGCATCTACAAGAAAATTAGCAATAAGATTGACATCTCGATATCTCGATTAACATAAAGCATATGGAGAATAGGCGTTTGTAAAAATAGATTGTACAAGAGTAGAGAAAGTCATGTGAGTGTAACACATCAGATTTTTTTATCTTGGAAATGCAAAGAGTATTAATCTGTGGCAAAGGGAATGGTGCTGGACCTAGCAACCAGCTATTAAGATATATGTCGATGTTTAAAGGCTAGTGTATTTCTGTATTGCCCTTGCAAATATAAAACAAAGAGAACTTAGTAGGCCTTAAGTCATAGTCAAATATTCTTAGAACTAGTCACCATGTTTAAAATGTAATTTTCTTTACATGTCAAAAGATCGTTTCTGCAAATATTTATCGCGATTAATATGAAATAGATGGAGAATAAGAGTTTGTTAAAATAGTTTGTATAAGAGTAGAGAAAGTCATGTGAGTGTAACTCATCAGATTTTTTTCTACTCTCGCGCTGTCACCAAGTTGCTAATAACATGGTGTAAATAATTAGTTATTGTAACTTTCAGCTTTGAACATACTATCCTATGCAGAACAGTTTTCTCTATCACTCTATCATATTATATCATTTTTAAAATCGTTATTTCTGTGGGCGCACATTTCTAAAGACAATTAATTTTTCAGTAAAAGTCCGGTATTTGCTGTTTGTAGATATGTTTATCACGCAATAACTAATAAACTAAAGGATAGAACGCAACAATATTTTTCTCTCAGCTAGTGTAAACAAGTGTGCTGATATCTGGCTTTTTGAATTCTCTACCTTTAATAAGATGAGCGTTATAATTTTTTTAAATTATATATTTTCGTTAAATTCTATACCTATGCAGTAGAAAAGTTAGCCAGCGAGACATTTTTTTTGTTATTGGTTTACAACGGGGACCAAGCAAGAGAAAATGTCGAGGAGGGTTAGAGACAGTTTTTAAAAGAAACCGGAATCCTGTAACTTCTTGCATCCATCTATTCAGGTAACAGGCGCAAGGCAGAGGACAGTAAAGATTAACATCAGTTGTAAGAAGTGTCTACGTTAATAGCGAGTGGAACACTGTAAAGTGTTATGTAGATTATTTATTTAAAATTTTACGTAAATATTTGTGATTATGTAAGGAGAAACTAAGAAGAGACCAAATGTTGATTAAGTAAGAAGGAACGCAAATGAATGTGTTAGATTATTTTTCAAGTAAAATGAGTGTTAGTAAAGCAGAAAAAACATACAGCCAAGGCTACCCGAGTGTCAGAAACATTAGTGTGTAGGATAACAAAGGAACGAATGAAAGCACCTCTAAAGACCCATTCAAGGAGAATGCAAAACTGGATGGGGGAAAATAAAAATACAGTAGTTAATGCAATATAATGGAATAGCGCAAAGCGTACTGTGGCGCATCCTCATTCTTTGCTGTTTGAAAGCATTCAATTCACGTTGAATGTGACTTTGTCAAGGGTAAACAGTGCTGATACCGTACCAAATTATAGCTTTATACTTTTATTAACTCCACATTTCATTGATAATATACACTTGTATGCCTGTAAAATAGTGTTTCGAAGTACTAAAAATACAAAGAGGAGACGTAAAGTCTAGTTCCCGAGGTCACGGGTTCAAACTCAGTGAAGGGGATGGATTCTTTCGGGTGTAAAAGCCTTAGCATGGCTTCCTTCGGAAGGGAAGTGGTATCGGTGGTACCGTTTCGTAGATTTACGGCACGTAAAAGAACCTCAAGCTTGATAAAGAGGCCTTTGAGCAAAATTCCTCGTCTTTCACGCCCAATATAAAATGGGACGATAAGGACCACAGCAGTTAAACAGCGTTCATAAACAAAACTCAATTTGCTTAATTTGAGACATAAAGTGCAGGAGAAAACTAAATGTCTTACAATTGCCTTAAATAGTAGTGCAAATATTTCACTATTTGGTGATGTATCTTTCACAAGATTATATTAAATTGGTAAACCGATTGCAGCTGTGGTTCCAAAGTTGTGGGCGTACGTATAGAGCATTTGGCAACACTGCACCCCATTAAACTTGTACTGTATTATAAGCCTGAGACGCGATATTGGTAAAGTGGAATAACTTTAAAAATTGTGTTTTTTTAAGATGAGCGCGTAACACTACATTCTGAGAAAAAAGTCAAGCTGCCAGTTCCTTGTTGTTGTTGTTGTTTTTTTTTTTTTTTTGTTTTTTAACGTGAGAAATAAGTAGCCAAGTTTTAAATGGGCGCTTCTAGTGTTAAACTAAATCAAACTGTTGACAGCATAAACGAGAATAGACACAAATATGCAGCTGCCGAGAGTCACCACGATTTTGTTTTTCTCAGCCTGTTAAGGCTATTAGAGAGAAGTCTAGCGGCTGTTACAGCCAAGGCCTCCTTAACTATCTTCTCTAAGACAGATAAACACGTACCCTTTCTATGATCAGGAAATATAAAACTTGACCAATCTTCCCGTTGGGTTTCCGTACTCCGAGAAACTTCCCGCGCATTCTCGCATTTGAAAATGAGCGTTTTTAAAACTTTCTATCGTTCTAGTCCCGTTTCTGGATATCTGGTGGGTTTCCGTTCCTGGGTAAATGGTGTACCAAACACTTTTCTTATTTGCCTATCAGTTTGAAACGAGGATATATACTGCGTATTTAGCTAAATTTGAATTTGTTTCTATCTCTAGTAGTTTAATGTGGTGACGAATTTCCTTCAAACTCTCATATGCAAAATGTTAATTCCGTGTTTGCAACATCAGCGGTTCAACAGTTCTTTCAAGCGCTCCTATGGGCAGAAATGGATGAACTACGACGCAGCAACGGACGTGCCTAAAAAGGGGCAGACTTTAATCTGTCCATTTCTCTCCTTGCCTTTTCTTCTGTTGGAGATATGATTGGACCTGCCGCAGAGCACGTTGTATCTCGATGTGGTGGTTGTTTAGGCCCCTGCTGCTGCTTATTATCGCTGCCTTTGAAATTTCGTGCAGCACGGAGTTCCTGCCGCGTTGCAGGAAATTACAGTCACGGCGCATAATGTGGATCTGTTTCAGAGACCTCCAAAGTGATAATAGCTGCCTTCGGACGAGATAAATAAGCCTTCAGATTCATACTTCTAAACGAATATTTCATCTAAGAGTTGGCCGATTAGTGAATAGAGCAACAGAAACGCTATATGCATATCTTTGTTGTAACTACATGTCTTATGCCTCACACTGGATAACAGGATAATATTTAAGTTGGTTCACTTACAGAACGCCTTCTGTATGTAGGATGATTCAAAAGGTTGCACACAAACTCAAAGAGAGCTCGAAATATAACTTTAGAAAAGGAACTTATAACCTAAGATGTAATCTTTAGTCAGTACAAGCTTGGGAATGTCAGGAACAGCATTGCGGATTTAAGCTTACTTTGCAATTGGGCTCGATTGATGAAGCCGCTCAGTTGCGGATGGAACTACATACTTTTCAAACCCAGCGGAGCGCGATGGACTGTCGCATGTGTCATTGGCGAGAGTTTAACTTATATTGTTTTAGTGATATTTTATTAATTACGAATTAATTAATCTGAATTTATTGGGATTTGATTCTTGCATATTCTTGTAAAAATGCAAGCTATGTAATAAGCTGATTAAGTAACAGGATGGAAGTGGCTAGCCTCTTCCGATGGCACTTCCAGTGGACTTTTTGATGCCACCAACTTCCGTTGGTCTACGTGCACATTCGTACTTTGGCGTCACACCGGATATTCTAGAACATATAAACATTTGGTGCTGATTGGCTAAGTCTACCCACTATCAGGGCGTTGGTTCTCCATATTAGGAGAACGGCCACCATGTTGGAATGCCCTTCCGGGACGCCGCTAAATCTATTTAAGGGACTGTAGACCCGACCGTCTTCTCTTTGACCGTCGGGGGAACCTCCACATTGTTGTGTGCGTCTTGAGGCGTCGCTCCGGGCTCAATCGGCTACCACTTCGACCACTTCATCTCCTATCTCGCCTAGACACACCATGACACATTTCTTAAGGTAAAGGCTTTGTATTAGTAACCCCATAATCAGAATAACATTGGCCAGGATTAATGGAATATATTGCAAACCCCACCTTTGTAAACCAAATATGCGCAACCAACAAATTACTTAATCTTTCTTAATATATTAGCTTAATTTAAGTCCCGTTGTTATCATCTGCCTTCCTTTTACCACCCTCAAATAGCTATCCCCCATGTCGCCGAATCATGATCGCGACAATCCTTAGCATGACTTCCTTCGGAAGGGAAGTAAAGCCGGTGGTCTCGTGTCGTAGACTTACGGCACGTAAATGAACCTCAAGCCTGATAAAGAGGCCTCTGAGCAAATAACCGTCTTTCACGCCCAATATAGAATGGGACGATAAGGACCACATCAGTTAAAGAGCGTCCATAAATAAAACTCAATTTTATTTAACTGCACACTTTTCTCTGGAAATAGTAATATATCGAATTACATACTCCCGGGCGTTTATTGCAAGCAAGGTCCAAAAGTCGGTTAAACACCAAGCTTGCTATTTAGGTCCAACAAAAATGCTGAAAAATATGCGACACGAAGATTTGCAAGAAAAATCCCCCCCCTAACTACCCTGTACATGGAAAAATGTTCGTTACTTTTTATGTTCTAAAACCTGCTCTAATGATCCTGGTTAAATACAATATGTTTAAAATCTCTACATGATAAATAAAATATATATCTTAAATTTTCTGGGAATAACCTATGAAGTCTTCTCCATTCTGAATGAACTAGTATACCATAAGAGACAGACAAATAATTACTGCACAAAAAATACGGAGCTCGTTAAAGAACACAATTTATCTTCAATAGATCTTTTTATGAATTAGCCATTTCCGAGATATTTATTATTGGTTTCAATTGTTAAGTACTTCATTATTCATTTTTATACTTTCTCTACTACGTATAGTAAGTAGGGGAAGTATTGCATTCCACCCAAAAATTCAAATTCGAGATTTCACTGGAAATATATGTTTTGGGGCACCTGAATAAAAAAAGCACTTTTAGAAAAAGGTCCGTGTGTGTGTGTGTGTGTGTGTGTGTGTGTGTGTGTGTGTGTGTGTCTGTGAACAGCATAACTCAAAAACAAAGTCGGGTAAATACCAATATTGGTATTTAGCTTCAGTATCTTTCAAAGATGCGATACGAAGATTTTCAAGAAAATCTGCAAACCCAGGCTACCCTTTACGTGTAACATTTTTCGAAATTTTTTATTCTCTCAAAAATGGCTCTAACGATTTTTATTTAAATATTAGGTATATATTTAAGACATTTTTATGGCAAATGAAATGTAATCGTATATCTTGAATTTTCTGGGAATGTCCCCAAAAGTCCTCTTCATTCTGAATGACTTTTGCGTAACTGGTTAACCATAAGAGATAGATACAATTTGGCTACACAAAAAACCTAGATCTCGTTAAAACACACAATTTATGTCATATAATTTTTTTGTGCTAAGTGAACCATTTCCGAGATATTCCATGTTATTTGTTTGAATTTTCCAATACTTATACTTTTTCTCAAATGGGAATTCGTTATTCGTTTTTTATGCCCTTGACATGCAAAGAGAATGAAATGCTCCACATAGCAACCAGCTCTTAAAATATTTGAGTATCACTTAAAGCTTATCATATTCCCCTTGCACCTACAAGAAAATTGGTAATAATATAATTTCTGCAAATGTTTATCTCGATTAACATGAAGTAGCTGGAGAATAAGCGTTTGTAAAAATAGTTTGTACAAGAGTAGAGAAAGTCATGTGAGTGTAACATATCAGAATTTTTTTTCTCGTGGTCATGCAAAAAGAACGGAATTTGAAAGCCATCAAATACCGATGCGCATTTTAAAAATCGGACTATCGCTTTAGCCTACTGTACACTTCTTATACCTTCAATGAAATGTGCAAATGCATAATGAAAGTTTACCGCGATTAACAAGGAGATATAAGAATAAGCTTTTGTAAGAATAGTTGTAGAAGAGTGAGTAAAGAAAGCAATGTGAATGTTGAAGAAGTTGGTTTGTTACGCTATTTGCACCACGCTTTGGGCGTCAATTTTAAGAAGTTGTTTTGATGGAGTTGTTTATTTATTTAGCTCCACGTATGGAGGCCAATTTTGAAGCAGTTGGTATTGTTCTTTACGTTGTATCGTATTTCAACTGTTGGGGAGCCGAACTTAAAGTAGTTGCAACCGCACGTATAGTAAACAGTTTCCGGTAGCCTTTGCCCCAAGTTTAAAAAAATATTAACTCTGTAATTAAACTGTTTCTTTAAATATTTAATATTTATGTTTGCCTCGGCTGCATCAGTATTATTGTTAGAGACATGAAAGTCTTGGCAGGGCGTGATGCGACAAGAATGTAGGCTTACGTAGATTTTAAGTTTTACTTCACTGCTTTCATTAATACTTGATACGATTTAAATAACACTTCACTGGTAGAGAGCCGTGAGATTCTTGTTATTAATTAATTACACTTTTTATCACGTAAAACTATTAAATCTCTCGAGGACGCACAAGCATCCGGTTACAAGCACTGTATGCAGGCAACTGAATAGATTTCAACCGTCTAAACTTGTAAATTTCTGTATTTCAAGTCTCTGATTGGCTAATCCTACTCCAATAGAATATTTGCATTTAACTAAAGCTTTTTCTGATTGTTGATTGGCTATATTTTATAAACTGTCACTAAAAGTACAATCACAAATAACATTTAAACTCTCAAACTCATTATTGCCTCAAGGTTACCTCATTGTTAGCAACGTTTAACTTATTATTCTCACAGCTCCCACATTATTAAATTACGTAATATATTCACATAACATTATTACACATGGAAACAATAATATAAGCATATGCAATGACTGTTACATACATTTTACAAATTATTACATGCACATATTGCTTCAAGGCGGGTCGTTATTGAATTTACACATTATATAACCAGACTGAAATCATTCAAGTGATAAAAATACTGCCTCAAATAACATGTCCGGTGTTTTTTTTTTCTGTTAATGTCAACCTATCACTATAATAATGGCTTTAAGTACAATATGCGCAGCTATTTGAAGATTCTGTTTTACAAATTTTCGCAGGAGGAGGCAGATGTTTATAGACCCGCTACAGCGCCCCTTTATGCTTACAATATTGGGATTTGTTTTCCTGAATTCTTTTAACTTCTACCTTGAACTACAGAAATCCTAGCTGTTGCATTTATTGCATTTTTAATCCAAAATCCATTAAAGTGTGGGCATCAAAGGACTGATTGCTTTTGCAGGCGACCCAATCTTTCCTTGATAATGAATGCAAATCGATAGGCGATATAGAGAAACAGGGAGAGAATTGCGAGTCTGGACGGTTCCCTAATTACACAGCAGTCACGCGGAGTTAGTGGTGAATTCATCACCAGCAGGACTGTCCATTATTCACTGGCGTGGTGATTGTGATTCGCCTCTGCTCGCCCACGATAATCAACAGGGTCCTGGAAACTGTCCGGCACAATCCAGCCAGGCGCGTAATCACAGTCACTTCAAGATAGCAATCTCGCTCGGAATTAGGCGCACACCCAAATTATGGCATCAATAAACAATCATCCCAGACTGCAAGAGCCAGAACACGTTAATCTTGTTGCCTTACAAGCACGAGTCTTCCTCATCTTCCCTTTATTAAAACAAAATACCGTCATCCTCACCATCATCGCCGTTGTCATCGTGTTTAGACCAGCCACGTCAAAGAAAGCTAATTGGCATTCTAGCTTATTTAAACCCCAGATAGAACTCAGCACTTTGCCACCCCCTCAAAAAAAGAGATGCAGAGAGAGGATTGGTGATGTCACCTGACAAAATGAATCAAGGCATGGGAAAAGCGTATAATGGATAGGGGAAAGAGAACTTACTAAATTTAAGGAGACAGGTTAAAGAAGATGGGTTTTTGAAGAAGAAAAAATTGAGTTTGAATTTTTTTTCGACGATAGTGGTTGCTTTTTTTTTTTTTTTTTTTTTTTTTTTATCGGCTTTCCTCTCACGTCATCATGTGTGGAAATTTGAAATTCCTGCATTCCGTGCATTTTGCATTTTTATCACAGATGTTAATCAAATGTATTTAATCCTCCAACTATTGATATGTGTATTGTTGACATAAATATAATATATAATGGTTGAATTTTACCATTTAAGTGTTACGTCTTTACTTCCCTTTATTTGTTAACATTTACTCGACTTAGTTACTGCAGCATTTAAACATAACTATTCGGAGCAAGGAGCAATCTCACCTTCAGTTGTTGACTAGCTTGATCAACACTATCATCCGTGACTAATCGATCAACAGTTAGCAGACTCTAGCGCGGTCGACCTTGATACTGCTTTTGAACAGCTGACAGTAATGAATTTTATTTTCGCGTAAATATTTATACGAGGGGCATTCAATAAGTTTCTCTATTTTATAAAAAACATTACAGACAATTGATCATGTTGAATTAATTTTATTTATATGATAATCTTCTGTTACTTTTCTACATAGTCAACATATTTTCCAAGCATTTTTGGGGACGTGACACAAGTTTTTCCAAGCCAGTGTTGTACCAGGTCGGGTCCTGTGCTCGCAACCAGCTGTTCGCTGATTTGACTTTATCATCGGTGTTAAAAGTCTTACCTTTGAGTTGGAGAAACATATGAAAATCACTTGGGGCAAGCTCCGGTGAATACGGAGGATACGATAAAACTTCCAAATTGGATCTTGACCCAGGTGGAGCTGGAAGTTTTCTCGCATCCTCCATATTCACCAGATCTTTTCCCAAGTGATTTTTCACATGTTCCCCTGACTCAAAGGTAATTATGGAGGTAAGCACTTTAACACCGTGACGAAGATCAATCAGAAGTGAACAGCTGGTTACGAGTACCCGACCTGGTACAACACTGGCTTGGAAAACTTCTGTCACGTCCCAAAAATTCTTGGAAAAATATGCTGACTATGTAGAAAAGTAACAGAAGGATTCTACAATATAAATAAAATTAATTCAACATGATCAATTGTGTGTAATTTTTTATATATAAAATAGGGAAACTTACTTATTGGACGCCCCTCGTGTTGTTCACTATCGTCGAGAACTCAGCATGCGTTAAATGCTTCGCAAATCTCGTGAAAATACGAGACGAAGTCAAACTTGATCCTCGTTCTGCAAAGACGCACTCACCACACTTATATCGCAATATACTAAATTCCTTTGAAAATCTAATGCAGAAGATTTTCTCTATCAATGATAAATTCGCATACAGTTGATCTTTAAGCTCCTTCACATTATTGGAATAATCGAGATATGCTCCATGCATTTGCGATTGAAATGAAATTGGAGTAAGTACTAGAAAGAGAAAACAAAAGTAATTATTACTGAGTGGGATAGCACAGGCGGTAACGTCTGTGGCCCGCATTCGGAAGGTCATGGGTTCGATTTCCGTGGTCGACCTTCCTAACCCATGGCTTTTTTCGGGGATTCCCCTAGTCGCCAGGCGAATGCTGGGAAGGATCATTACATCTCCCGAATTTCCTGTCCCTCCATTTCATCTCCATTCTCATTTCGCTTCACCTTTCAGGGTTGCAAGTTTAAGCCGAGGTCTCGGCGTGTGCATGGCCGAGGAAAAGGATGCTCTGAAGAAAACTTCATCCCCCCCGGACTGCGAGCGGTCTCCGGATCCCGGGCCCCCTAGGGGATGTGTAAGCCCACAGGGGAGAGGAGCTGGCTGCACCAACCACCACTCAGGGAGTTCAAATCTGTAAATGGCAGGGACCCTGCCCTCTGCCTGTCGTGCCCCCTGGTCCGACCGCTCTCTGTCTCCCCTCACCTCATCCCTCCTGAGGACACCCCGTCAGGGACCTAGGTACAAAAGATATGCGTAGGTCGAGGTCTCCCTCCGCTTCTAGTCCTATCCTAACTCGCACATTCACGGAATTTTTAAAAGTCTCCCATTCTTCTGCTGAAAGCAGTTTAATTCTGTTGTTAAACACTTTGATTAAAGTTTCTTTTGTCAATGAATTGGTGTAATTATTCTCGGATTATCTTTATACATTGTTGACTTTGCAGCACCCCAAAAGAAATAATAGGTTTATTTCTCAAGAAATTTGACATTAAACAGTAAACAGTATCCCGAGAAGGTAATCTGGAATTTGGAAACTGCTCTGTAAATTTTTGTTTCGCTTTTGCTGTATATTTGACGCCTTCTCTAAATGCATTATTCACTACAAACACGTACTTGTTCAATCGAAAACATTTTCAACTTAAATGAAAACACCCTTGCACACTGGCAGAGACAGTCTCACACTGACTGTTATTCACAATGCTTGTTACAATAGAGAGATTGCGTTTTTGGTGCAGAGGGCGAGCGCCCTGTCCTTGACAGGCACAAAACAATAGCTCGCTACCAACCGTTTTGGGAGTATAATGAAGGCTATTTCATCTGCAGTACTGTGAAGAGATTAAAAGATCACAATGTATATTCGTTGTTTATTTATTTGTGCCAAATTACAAAATAGGTTATGGCTTGGAACCAACGTTTGTTCATCAAGCCATAACTATAGAACAATCATAAATATGATGCAGGGTTGTTACAATCTATGAGCGCTTATCAATTGAACATGTTCATTTGATTTTAGCTTTGTAGATATGCTCCTAAACACAGAATTTGTGATTTGTCTTCAAAAACTTTCCCACATGCTATTTATTTATTCATTTTACGCCGTTTTGGTTTGAGTAAGTTAAATCTCCAGTGTACTATTCCAGAATGGTCAAATAAAGTATGCGTTGTAACCTCTTCCTTCCTACAAACCGGAAAAAATCCCTCATCCACCTTCTTTCTGGAACCATTAGATCTCCATACCTCTAATATCAGCCATATAATTATCAACATACCATTTTCTTTTAGAGTCAGTCTTACTAGTTACATAAATTTAAGAGAACTCCCATTTCCCACTAATGCATACAAAGTTTGTCTATCTATATCCTGTAACTGGCATCGTAGTCTCTGCCAAATTCCGCTTTCTTCCACCTCAAATAAACCTCATACCATTTATTTGTAGTTTATATCTAATCTGTTTTATCCAACTATTCTCATTCTTATCATTCTAATATTTTAAACAATCCTTTAGTATAAGCTCTTCAGGAAGTTATTGATTCTGGTGCCTATCATTGCTTCCAAACCTTTCCCTTAATCATACCCTGCACTTAACATTCTCAATCTCTATCATCGCACCTAGGTTTGCAGAATATTAGGGCAATTTAACACGGTTTTGCACCAAGAGGCCAAGATATATAATTTCTTCCCACCCTTCTTCTATTCCCCATATCTTTACTATTTCCATTTTGTACATCCGTCATTTATTAAATTGATAAAAAATTATTCTATCCACGTCATGTTTTTCACGATATAGGTATATCTGACTAGGAATTATTTCAAATTAAGCAAGAAGTACTAGTTATAACATTCAGAATCAACATTCAAATGATTATTCGTGATAAAGCATAAAAAGTGGAACTGCAAGCTTTCAAGCGTATCTATCGGATGACACTATCTACACTTAGAAAAAGTGTATACTTCGAAAAGGGTTAACACTACGAAAATGAAACAAAATGTTAATTTTAATTAGCTTTTCATTTTGTTGAGAGTTTTGCTTGCTCTGTTATGATCTCCTGCTTACCTACAAAAATTTAGTGTAGCCTCTTCCGAGGACGCGACAAGAAATCTTCCCTGCCACAAACTATCCTTTACATGCAAAAAGTTTCGTTATTTTTTATTTTCTAAAACACTGCTCTAACAACTTTGATAAAAATCCTATGTTTAAGATGTTTGCATTACCAATAAAACGTAGATCTTGAACTACCTGCGAATAGCCCATGGAGTCCTCTCGATTTAAAATGAATGTTATGTAATTGTGTATAGTGGGTAAGCCGTAAGAGATAGGCAGTAAATTACTACACCAAATGTGTGTAGTAAAAATTTCTCTATTTAAAATACACAATTTATTTCAATAAACGTTTTTGGTGGAATAAGCCATTTCCTAAATATTCGTTATTGATTTGAATTTGCTATCACCATTCAGCCGTTTCTTGCGATGTCATGGGAAAAGAAAGAATATCAATGTCAATATCCCGCTTTTTAAAAACCTGACTTTCGTTTTAGCCTTTTGTATCCTCCCTTATACCTCAAATGAAATATGTAATGAGCCTAAATTTGCAAGAATGGTTTGTAGAAGAATGGCTATAGAAAGTTATGTAAACGTAATATATCTCTTTTGTTTTTAATTTACATGTTTTCCACACGAGAACATGGCAGTGTACAGTCATCCCTTGAAAGCCACAAAAATGCTCTCACTCTTAACATACTTGGTTTAGACATGTTAGCAGCAGTGGAATTCTGCTACGCATAGTGGGATTTAGACACTAGGGAGAGAGCGTGGAAACCCCCCGGCGGGGGTGGAATGTAGCTATCTTTTATCCCCCCTTATGTTATTTTTATTTTGTTGTGTGATTCTTTTTTTAAGAAGAAATTCTATTAATGCATTCCTTCGATAACACTCGGTCTTGCCTACGAGAGAAAGGAAGCTTCTACATATCATACAAAATGTATACGAAGTTTCCACTTACCTTCTCTTACGCAACTTCTGGTGCTTGCTTTGCAAGTGTAATACTAATCTGGAAACTGTAAGGTGCGCCTAGGATCATTGCATATATGTATTTTAGTTTTCCTGTGGTTAAATCCAAACATAGAACCAAATGTTTTTTTCTGGCCTTCGGAAACATGTCGCAGGAAACAATGAGAAAAATCTTATGTGATACATTCACATGATTTTCTCTACCTTCTATCGTTTATTAGTGGGTATACAAACTATTCTTACTAAAGCTTATTTTTTCCATATACTACGTTTTAATCCAAATAAACCTTTTCAAAACTAGCTACATTACACATTTCGTTATAGATACAAAGAGAAGAGCGATAGTCAAATGTTTAAGAACTGGGCAGGCCTTACAATTCCATACTCTTTCCACCCAATCGCGAGAAACAACTGTACAGGACTTAAGGGAATGACAAAGTAATGAGCAATTCGAATCATTAATAACGGATATCTCAGAAATGGCTTTAGAACTTATTTGAAATGAATTGTGTATTTTAAAGAGATGTACAATTTCGTCTATCGTTAACCAGTTATACAAATTACACAAAATGTCTTCCAAATGAAGTGGACTTCACGCTATTCCAAGAAAATGCAATGTGTCCATTTTATTTGTCATGTAAATATCTTTAATATAGAGTATTTTAATCAAAATCGTTTGAGTCATTTTTTTTTGAAAATCAAAATTTTCGAAAAATGTTCCATGTAGAGAGTAGTTGGGGGTGAAGGAATTTTTTTTAAATCATGTCGCATCCTTGGAAGATACTAAACTTAAATACCAAGTTTGGTATTTATCCGACGTTTTGTTTTTGAGTTATGCTGTTCAGACGCACGCGCGGACCTTTTTCTAAAATGCTTTGTGGGGGGGATTTGGGGGTTTCAAAACATGTATTTCCGGTGAAATACCCTTATCGAATTTTTGGGTGGAATGCAATCCTTCTCTACCTACTATGTGCGTGGTTGAGAGAGTAAAAATAAAAGTTCTGGAAAACAGAATTTAAAAAAAAGGAAGTGGAGAATATTTTCTCGTATTCCATAAAAGGGGTGAAAAAATGTGTATTTTGGGTGCACAGTGTCAGTAAAAAACAAATTGATAAATAATAATCCCGTGGCGCTATAGCCCATAAAGGGCCTAGACCTGCCAACCCGATTGCTGGCCTCTCCCATGTAGGCGATTATTCAACCGATACGGGGAGGATGTGTGGCCAACATCACGCACCCACCAGCCAGAATGCTGGCTGCCTGTCGCAGCTCCCCACTTCCCTCATGATGCTGAGGAGCACTGATCCTACACCCGGGTATTAAAATCCGCACCCCCTGGGATTGAATCCGGACGCGTTCCATGGATGGATACCAGAGCACTTGGCAAGTCCAGCATCTTCCAAGGATGCAAACACGAAGATTTTCAAGAAAGTCCCCTCACTAATCTTTAAATGGAAAAACGTTATTTTCAATTACTATTTTTACTAAAATACCATATGTTTAAGATATTTGCATAACAAATAAAGCATATATCTTGAATTTTTCTGCAAATGCTCTGTGAAGCCCTCTTCATTCTGAATAACTTCTGTATAACATTATTCCTAATAGATAAAAGAAAACCGTATAACACAAAAAAAATGTAGATATCGTTAAAGCACAAAGCTTATGTCAAATTTTTTTGCATTAACCATTTCCCAGATATCCTTTGTTATTGCTTCGAATTTTCAAAAGCTTATCTCAAGTTGTCTCAAGGTGTTATTCTTTTTTTCTCATGGTTATGCATGCAGCATGAAATGTCAAGCAGACATATAGTGACCCACTTTTTAAAAGCCTGACTGTAAAGCTTTTAGCCTTCTGTATCCTTCTTATATCTACAACACAATTTGTAAATGTGCAATATAATTTTGTCTCGACTAACAAGTAGTATATAGAAGAATCAGCTTTTGTAAGTATAGTTTGTAGGAGAGAGAGAGGAGAGAAAGTCATATGAATGCAACACACGAGCTTTTTTAGCTTTCCGTCTTTAATTCAAACCATTCTTATCTCATTCCTCCTATTGCAGCAAAATTTTGTGGCCTCTTCTTACATCCTAAAAGTATAATTAAGCCAGTAAATTTTGTGACTTTGTCCAGCTTTTCAACTGCCAGTTCTCTCATTTCTCACTGTCACTGTTTTTATCTGGTTCAACTTTCACTGGGACTTCACTTAGGTTCACACTGTCACTTCACCAATGTGAACTAGTTCAATTTCCTCACTTCACTTTCTTCGTGACGTACCTCTTCCTCCAGACGGTTGATTCGCTGGGGAATTGAACATCAGGCTTCTACAATCTCTCACTCCGCAGTAGCAATCACTGCACGTCACAGCAGTAGTCGCCAACTAGCTCGGCGAGCCGCACTTGAAGAAGCGCGCTCATCAACTCGCTTACTTACTCACTGACCGATTCAACTGACTCAACAACTCCTCTGACGAGAACGCTTGCTTACATAACCAATGGAATATTCCAGAGAACATTCTAGATACATGTTTTGGAGGGGGAGGACGAAACTTCCAGAAGATTCTGGTTATCTTCCGATAGCGCTTCTGGTGTTTACGCCAGGCGAGAGCGCGACTTATCTTTGTTTATCTCCGAAGTCCTGATAACCTTGGGCCATAGCCGCTGCGTCACAATATTTAGTACTTGTGGAAAAATACTGTTTTGTAAACAGTTTGCAACATATGTTTCTTGTGTAGGTGTTAAACAATCTTTAAGCTTGAAACTTTACATACTAATTTTTTAAGAATCCTCAATGTAGAGCAATCTGTCATTTTGGAGTTGTAATATGGCTGAATTCTGTCATAGCTCTATACATAGTTTGTAAATATCCCATGGTAATAAACTGAAGCTTCGGAGCTAAATTTTTGCACCATTAAATGTAAAATTACTCTGATACACTGATTGTAAGCTTCCCCCCCCTTCCTCCTAAAAGTGTATGATCCTGTCATAAACGAGGTTTTGTGCAAACAGTGGTGGAATGCAAGTTATTGTATATTTCATCATTTTCATCTACATACTCACAAAGAATGAGTGTAACAATAAAAGTTACTTCAGCAGTCACGTTACCATACTATAATTAATTTACATTGTGGTAGCTAAAGTGTCTTCTACACAATTAGGTGATATGGCTTCTGGTGCAATGAACATCATACAGACAGGGGAATGGGCAGCTCCATGGAGCATATTGATATCACTGGAGTGAAGTGAAAGGTTTCAGGAAAAACAGCAGCAAGTTTGCTTGGTCCTGCCCATTGATTCCCCTTCCAGCTATTTACAGCTGCATGAACTGGCTCTAAAGGTTCTAGAATGGTGCATTATTCCATCCAAATGTGAAATTTACATATTTTGTGTTTCTTTCAGAGCTGCTGAGCATTTTAATTGACTTCCAAGTCCTAAACGAATATTTTAAACACATTCTGCTAATTTTCTGATCATTAAGAGTCCTAGCCAACAAATTGTTTCTAACCATGACTTACTTAGCAACCAAAGCACAAGAAATATCCTTTTTTGGCAAAGTCAGTGCCAAAGCATTGGACTCAAGGATCTCTCTTAACAAGACCCAAGCATGAGCCCCTGTGCCAAAGTGATTTGTGAAAACTGCTAGCGAGTCTCAATGTTCATCTTGCTATTTTACAGGTAAACATTTATAACCTACTGCGTTCATTTATGATTTTCTCTATGTACATAGTAGGTAAAGTATTGCATTTCACCAAACAATTCAATATCAGATTTCACCATAAATACACGTTTTGAGGCCCCCTGGAGCCAAAAAACATTTATAGAAAAAAGTCAGTGTGTCTCTATGAATAACACAACTCAAAAACAAAATGTCTAATAAATACTATACTTAGTATGCATTTAAATTCAGTGTCTTCCAAACATTCAACACAATTTTCTCAAAAATTGTTCTAAAAGTTTTGATTAAAATATAATATATTTAGGATATCTATACATGTTTTTGGGAATAACCTATGAAGTTATCTTCATTCTGAAGAAATATTGTATTAATTTTTTGTAACTGGCACAGCATATGATAAACAAAAATTTATTGAACAAAAACTGCATCTCTCTTTAAAACACACAATTTAGTTCAAATAACTTTGTTTTCATGGCAACAGCTATTTCCAAGATATTCATTATTAGTTCGAATTTTTCATTGCTGTTTCACACGACATCATGGTAACAGTATGGAATTTCAACACTAGCACTCAGTTTTTAATATTTGACTTTACTTTGCTTTCCTATAGAAAAATAAGCTTTTGTAAGAACAGTTTATAGAAACAATATAAAAATAAATGAAAGCTGAGAAACTCATGCGAATGTAACACATCAGAAATTCTTTTTTCTTATTTCTCCAATCATTTCTACAGGCAAAAGTATGATGGCAAGTTTGTGAAACTATAGTTATCTGTACCTCTATGTTTGATAGCTCATCATAAGACAACACTACTTACAGAAACTTTTATTCTAAAAGGTTTGTACAGCTTTTTACCAAGTACATTTAAAGAAACAAAAAATATTGACAGTATTAAACTAAGTTGATTAAATTGCTTAATTACTACTACTTGTATAATACAGATGAGTTCTTAAACATTGATGTAAAGAGCTGAGCCACAGACTAGAATTACTATATTTTTGTAAATTGGAGAATTACTGAGTAGATAGCTCTGCAGTATCATGTGGGGTTTGCATTTGGGAGATTCCTGGAGTTGGCCAGTTTGACATTGGGTTTTTCGTAGTATTCCCTGGCTGGCAAGGCGAATGCTGAGGTGGTTTCCCCTTCTACCATGAATTTCACTTCCCCTTTCATGTTTCAATTAGGATTAAGAACTGTGCAGTGTTGGACAGATGGCCCAGATGCTTGCTCACTAGAAAGCTCTTCTCGACCCTGCCAGATGGCAGCCATCTCTGAGCAGCCTGCCAGTTTTATCAGGTCCTCAAGCTTGGAATCGTTAGGAATTTCTAAATATCTGTTGGCCAGCTGCGACCTACAATCTCATCCGATCCTTCTGGGGTGGTAGTCAGCATAAAAGATCTGCATTGTGTTGAGGTATGAGTTTCCTGGTCATTCATTTATACTGGAAAATTTATATTATAAAATATTGCTGTTTATGTTAAAATTGTGGTTGATTATCTACTTCCTGGGCCAGGCATTCAACACTGACCACTCCAATTCATAAACTGTGCCAGTTTGAACCAATCATGGCAGACTGTCACTGAAATCTTGTAAAAATGAGATTGTTTGATGCAATTGTTTGGAAATAGTTGCAGTTGATTCATTTGTTTCTGATTTGTAAACTAAGGAAACAAAAACTTTCTTAAAGAACTTAAAAAGCCATGCTAGTTAAGATATTGGCATACAGTAAACTTCATTAAATAGTATGGTATATAAAATACTTAATTTATTTTAATTTTATTAATATTGTCTACTAAATGTTCCATTGTGTATAGGAAATAACTCATGAGTTTGATATTAGTCAGATAATCGGCACCCAGACAACTGTTGATGATGAGATGCGGTTTAAGGGCGCTAAACAGGTAAGGTCATCAGCGCCCTTACAAAGTATAAAATTTACAGTCCAAAAAATAAAAGATGGGTAAAAAACCGCATGGTTAAAAAATGGTACAAAAAACCCGCGATGTCCAAAAGGTAAAAAACAAAACACCAAATACCAAAAACGAACACACTAAAAGCATGGTCAATAAAAGAGTAAAACGTGTCAAAACTGTAGAATGCGAGGGACATGAGTGCCAGATGTCCACTGGGGAGTAAGGCCCCATTAAAAGACAATATAAAATCACACAGTCAAAAGATGCTCAGCGCATCAAATGCGTCGGCTAAAACCAATGTCACTGATAAAACGTAAACGACATTCTACAGCACGCGCGCTGCGCTGTCTGCCAAAACGTTGGCTAGGCCAACAGGCAGACCAACACAAATGTGCAACAGAGATAAAACTTGACACTCTGTCAAAATGTGATGCACTGTTAAGGGCGCATCACACTGCTCACACAGTGGTGCGGGGTCACCACTGAGCAGGTATCTATGACTAAAAAGACAATGTTCAATTCGTAAGCGAGCTAAAAGTACCTCTTCCCGACGACACGAACGAGAAGAGGTACCCCAGTCTAACGGGAGAGGCTTAACCTCCCGCAACTTGTTCCCCCAGAGGGCCGTCCACGCATCCCTCCAAAGCGAGAGGATGCGGCTACGTAAAATAACAAACAAATCCGTGGAGGGAACAACAGAGGTAAAATATCTGGGTAATAAAATCGCCAACCTGGCAGCGGCGTTGGCAGACTCATTACCTGAGATGCCCACATGACCTGGATTCCACATGAAGGAGATGCTGATGCCAGAGACACCAAGCGAGTGGAGGTCATGAATGTGCTGTACGAGCAGGTGGTAACTGTACAGCGAGCTAATACTTTGAAGAGCACTCAGGGAGTCTGAACAAATAAAACAGTGCCATAAGTCATGCCGCTGAATGTATAAATGACTGATAAATGCTAAAAAGTTCAGGGGTAAAAATCGAACAGTAAACTAGTAACTAAAGTAAACTAAAGGTAAAACTATTTCCACCACAAACAACGGCACATCCTACTCCAGCATCAGTCTTAGATCCATCGGTAAAGACAAAATGAAAGCCCCCAAATTGCGACTGAAGTTCTAAAAATGCTGATCTAAAGACTGAAGAAGGCGCCTCATTCTTCGGCATCGATGACGGACAACTATTAATACTACTGAACTCAACTCAGGTATTTAGTATTTATGACAATTATATATCATGTATTCATGATCCACATATTTAATAAACTAATTGATTGGTTAACCGTGGCAACCCTATCTGCTCCTGTGGTTAGCCCTCTGTTAATTCTAGTTGGATTAAAATCCGTAACACAATAGCATTATTTTGTTGGTCAACCACAGCCATAACCTTATTACAGCTGACCTGTAAAGTGTATGGCCACCTAGGATTTTAACACTGCTTATCTCTAATCCTTCATTCGCTTAATTAAGTAGGGAATCACTGTCATCATCTGCCAGCTTTACATTGCAAGAAGAAAATTCTTAACTTCTTTAGTAGCTACAGCTGTAGTGAAAATGTGTTTAGTTCTCCTAAGCATCATTTTAATGCTTCACTGAAAGCATATTTAAAATGTGGTGTATGCAATTGAAACTAACAGTGTAATTCTTACATCCCTGTGTGATGCAGAGTTCAGAATTTTAAATGCCCGACTTGCAAGGTCAAGTTCACCATTCTGCACATTTTCTGAATGAAATTTTCATTTCTTTAAGATTTGCAGCTGGGACTTTTCAAAGCTGAATGTGTACAAGTTCAACAGTATTCACATTTTAAACTGCTGCTTTATACTACAAATTCATTCACATGCCAGTAAGTAACTAGATCAGAAATTATTGCAAAAACATTACTTTGCATGTTATTCAAAAACATTTGGTACATACTCTTTCCGATAAATGTTATGTTTGATAAGAATGAAACCTTTCATGTCCACTTAACTTTGAGTACACCCTCAAGTAATGGAAGCAGAGCAGAAGTCAACTTATGAAGAGCATGCGCTCATATATGGTTTGGGTAAAAGCTAGAATATTCTCAATTTGCAAGTTCATTCTCTTTTCATGTTGAGTATGGTAGATTCATACCCCATTTCTGAGCATATATTTCTTTTCACTTTAATGGCAAAATTTATGAGATAATATAGCACCCACAGAAAAATATTATAAACATTGCAATGAGCATTAATTTAAATTTAACTTCATTAATTAAGCTTACTGTGTAAAATGTAACTTATAATTCCAGTTACTTATTTGAATTCCCTTGAGCATCTCATGAGTAATGACTTTCCAATCCATGAATATTATTTTCCCTTTGCCCAATTTATTCAAATCATATATTTGCCTATCATCTTCATTTTATTTATTTTGCTAATTGAATTTACAACTATGCCTTTGTGCACGTTGCTCCAATTAAGTCTTCCTTTCTTGAAGAGCTTCACATTTGCCTTATTTTCTGCTGAGACTTGCTAAGCAGCACAGTTTTGCTTAGCTTACTGATGGTACAAAACCAAATGCAACAAAATAGCTTGAAAAATCTACCACACAACCACAGGTCAACAAACAGTTGAGCAATATTGTACCACACAATCACTGAAGCTATATGGCCAAAGAGTTTTATTCTTACAAAAACGAGTATGTTCCCATTGAGCTGAGTATATTCAAAGAAAGTTTTCACAATCATTGAGTATGAACTTTGAGAAAGTGCTTCCTTTTATTCATGACCTATTATTACTTGTTTTTCTGCCCAAGAGAAAATAATGAAGGACAATAATTAAATGATTACAAAATATAAACTCATATGTGCAAAAGCTGCTAACATTTACAAAATAATTGCTCAAAAATCACTATGCTGAATTTCCAGTACTGGTAGAGTCATCTTGCACAAATGTGGCCCATTACATACATAGATAACACATAGTGTTAAGGTACTCGTCCACGATGCCACTTTTCTTGCGGGCCACAAATGTGGCACGTTCTGTTTACACACAGCTTGCAAAGTTGCACAATTTCGAGTTGCACCACTATAAAAGTGGCACGTCCACAGAAATGTTGCACCGAGCGTTTACACGATGCTATATTTGTGGCGGAAATTTTTCTGCATGCCACTTTCTAGTCAGTTGTGTGCTTGTTATGGCGAATGTCGTCTGATAATGAAGTTTTATCCGTAGCATGCCTGTCTCTTATTTTACTTCGTCGACGTAGAGAAAAATGTAAAAAGACGGCCAGTAAACAACTTGCTGAAAGAGCTCTACAACGGAGATCAAAATTTAGAATTTCCTACGCATGTCAGCGGTTGATTTTAATTATCTGCTTAGAAGAATAGCACATATAATACAAAAGCAAGATACAATAATGAGAAGGTCAATATCAGCAACAGAATGTCTTGTGTTGACACTGAGATTTCTAGCCACAGGTAATTCGGCTTAAAATAATGGAGCGGCAACATTACTGAGTTTAATATATAACACGTTCGGCTGCCATCTATATAATCAATGTGAATTTTTTTTTAGGCAGTAGCTATCAGTCAAAGATGTATTTATTTCTTATATTTGGCACAACAAGGTATTTATTTCTTACATTTGGCACAACAAGAACTAAGACTTTGTGCCATTGCAAAGAACTAAGTATGAATCCTCATGCTGCAGCAAAAAACGTTAGGAATTCAAGAAGTATTTTTTGCCGTGAAGGAGAGGTTCCATGACAGTATTGCTACATTTAAAGAGTGTTGGTACTTACCAAAGAATCTACTCATCTACTGATCATTATTGGTGCTGGTGTAGTAAAACATAAACTGCAGTGCATCGTAAAATTCCCATTTTGTTTTATACTTGTCTTATGCAACACTTCCAGATTTCCCTGCCTTCATTTTCGTTGGTGAACTGGGTTCTCAACCTGTGGATTTTACTTTAATTTCCTCTGCTGACATGTAGAACTCTATTTCTATATCATGTAACGCATTTTGTTGCTTTTGTTTATTTCTGTAATCTGCAGTGTCTACTCTCCACAAGCAATCTTTGGTCTCAATCAGTTCAATAAACTTTTTGTCATTTCCCTCGTCAGTTTACATTATTAGCTATGAAGAAACAAATTGTCACCGTACTACAATAAATTGTTCGTATTGTTAAGGAAATAAAATGCACGTATCTGTCTTAATTCTGTATTTAGTGTAACACAAATTATAATCCTTGTACCTACCTCTCAAACAGCTATTTACGTACTACTACAGCAGAGGACATAACAAAGTTCCACGGAATATTCCACAAAAGTTTTCTAAACTGTTCAAGCCACTTTCAGATGGTGCAACTTTCTTTTTTCGTGGCATACACGAAACAACTTCCTAAGTTGCACGCCACTTAGAAATTGCGCTGAATTTGAGCTGCGCGTGCAATTTTCCTACTTGCTTGGCACTTTACACGATGCAACTCCACTTTTGTTGCGCAGTTCGAAGTTGCAAGCCATTTAAGTTGCATCGTGGACGAGTACCTTTAGTTAATAGAATCTATAAATGCTCAGTTAAGTTACCAGAAATGACTGCAAGTCATATGCAAGGTCTTTAAGAAAAATACACAATTAGCTATTGATCTGGTAATTGCCAGGTAACAAAAACCAGCCCTAAATGTGTATCATCGGGAAGTGAGTTTTTAAATTCTTCAAATGAAACTATGAATAATGTGGAGGGCTGCCATTTTAATCCCCACATTTACAAATGCTCAAACTTGCACAATGTAATAAATAATCTGTGTACTTCTGACCTTTCAGTCTTTGAAGCGAATGTAGTAGAATGAAAAACCAGAGTGGAATGAAACTTATGAATGCCCTTGTTAAATTGTTTCTTACTTTTATAAATGTATTTTCTAAAATGTTTCATCTAAGAACACTTAGAACTAAATATGCTAAATAAAATGTTACAGAAGCACAAGACTTGATGGCAGGTGGTGGGCAGAGCTGGTCAGTGCCAAACCCAATAAGAAACCAGCTCCACCTTAGCATTGTACAGTTAAGGCACTGTGAATTGACGCTTTAAAACCACTCATACAAATATCACTTACTCCTAAAAAATTTACCTGTGCTCTAGAAAAGGAAATACTTTGCTGATGAAGAACATTTTATTAAATTTTACAGCCCGAAAGCCAGCTTCCTACATTACCTGCTTGCTGAGATAATAATTGCATTTAAACTTATTATTTAACAACAGGTGTTGGTATAAATCAAAGCTTTCAAAGCTGTCTTTCTGAATCTTTTGTTGATTGTGTAACAATCTTCAGCTATATGATAAGAAGTATTTAGCTGATGTTAAGTTTTACCTTCTGTAGATGATGTAGCTTTTGCATTAGTGGCAGTGAATTCACTGAGCGCTCATATAACGATACAATAATTATGTTTGTTCTATTTTATTGGCTTTTAGCCATTAAGTCAGTTAATAAGCAATGTACAAGGTATAATTAGTAAATCAATAATATCCAAAGGAGAATTTTTGCATCGTCAGAGCAGGAATATAATTTACAAGGTGAATTGTATTTTTAAAAACCTTTCATTACGAGTTTTCTGCTTGGCTTGCACAAGTTTTGTTACTGTTATCAAACTTTTAAGTTAATCTCCTCGTAGATTTAGGAATGCATATCATGTTGTACTTGCTGTAGTTTTATTCCTATTTGCACTTTTAACTTGGCTCTGCCCTTTAACACGTAGCAATGTCATGTAGCCAGAGCTCAGCTGCCATTAAATTCTGTGCCTGCCAAAATTAAATTAATAAATAAAAGGTTTCATAAAATGTAAGTAAGAAAACTGAAACTGCCAGAAAAAAAGCTCCACTATACTATGAAAATTCTTTTCACAATCAAGTATTTTGCAACATCACTGGAGAGTCAAATACTTGTCTCTTGAGGAGGAACTATTACGTGCAGTGTTTACAAGACAAGAGGCACATTGAAGTTATGTATGTATTTAAGCACAGAAAGCTTCTTCAAAATTACTCTCTACCATCAATGCTTTATCCAGCAATTTTTTGTCAACTGGTTGTCATGCCTTTAAATTCAAAGCATGTCTGTGGAAGCTTGAAAATAAATGAATACCTTGTATATAAATTAATCCAATATGAACATAAACAGAAGTTTAAAACTTGAACTTTTAAGAAACAATTGAATGTACTTTTATAAAGAACTGTTTCAAGTAAGAAGCAAGGTTTTTAGGAAAGGATTGGAAATATTTTTGTAAGGAACTGCTTAACTAGCAAGGAAATATTAAAAAAATGGTTTCCATTTAGACCCTTATTGAAAAATAAATACGGAATGTCAGTAATAATTAAAGGTTTACAATAGCAATTAGTTTTCTTAAATTTGTTTTATTTATATTTCGGTGATAATCTGAACATATAATCACAAGACAATTCATACTTTCCTGTTTCACCACAAGCCTTTGTCATCATCACAATGATGATATGAGTTCAGTACACAGTCATTTATTTCTTTCAAAATTTTAAGGAACCTTCTGAACTTTCTTCCAAAGGACGCATCTCATTCAAACATACACTTCATTACACACACAGGCAGACACTCATTACCCCACCCTAAATTAGGCAAAAACAAAAATTAAGTCTTTCATAGTCTCTAAGGTGCTTTTTTCAAGCTTCAATCGTCAAATGTGATAAATATTTACAATAATGGGTTATCCAGAGAACAAGAAATTAAATTTGTTAATATGATCTTGTTTCGTTTGCACAACATTGCGCATTTCGTGCCACACATCCTCCTGTGTTGTGCAATAAGGCACAAGTAAAGAAAATTAAGCAGCCTCCCTTTACATTCACTACTATCCTGCACTCCACTTTGTTTTCATGAGCAAGTTTCATCCTTTCCTTTTGTCACAACATTAAAAATGAAACTGTGGTATAACTACACAACATACATGGTTAAAGCAATGCTAGAAACTAGTTTTATCAAGTAAAGAAGCTGCTTCGAAGGCCCTTCGTCTTGCTAAACCTGAAAGCAAGCAATCTTTATAATGATAATACAGAGTGTTTAGAGCAAGAAATGTGCCGGTGGAGAGTAGTGTACCATGTAATGCTTTCAGCTTATGTACAGATATTGCATAAATATTAACATCCCTCTTCTTTCCTTCCTGTTAAAGGAAAAAGTAATATATATTTAGCATTCCAACCTGACGGAGGGTAAATTTAGGACCTGTGTTAAAGTTTGAAAACCAATATCTATGAGTGATTCAAATAAACTGTAGACATCACACTTCGCTGTTATGGCCAGAAAGTACAATATTGTGAGCTTTGCCCAAATAAAACTGAGACTTGTGTAGCAGTACCTTTGCTTGAAGCAACAGAACACAGCGCGTGTGCCCAAAAGTCAGGAAGCCTTGGCAGAAAGCATTAGTGTGCTGCCAACATTTGCAGATTATGCCCTGGATTCGTCCACATGCACCCAGGGTATGGTCAAAGGACAGTGTTATGAAGCTGACATATATTATTATTATTTTATCAATTATTATTATTCTGTTGCATGACAACATTCGCCTGCATGTAACAAAAATATGCTAAGATCTGCAGCAAATACTGATGGGAGGCCTTCCATCATGCCTCTTACAATTTCACCTCCCATCATGCTACCACCACATCTTTGAGTATCGAAAAAAAACTCTCAAAGGATGTCCATTGGCAAGTGATACCAAGGTTGAACATTTTTTCTGCAGCCAATCACAGTTGTGGATATTTATCATTTAGTGGATTGCTGGATATTTGTCTATGTTTACGTAGTATATCATTCAATATACCACTCTTTACTTCTTATGGTAATGTATTCCAAACAATAAACTGTTACATGAGCCTCAGTTTAATTTGGCAATCTATTATATGCATAAAGTGTTTTTTCTCCTTGAGCTTGAAACTTTCATTTGCACAGCAGAGGTGCCTCCAGTTGGATTAATGCTAAGGCATTAGTGATCATAAGCGTTCATTCTGGTCACTTTTACAACTCTTCCAAGAGATGTTAAAACAAAAATAAGCTCCCGAGAATACATATGTTTTGACAGAAGTCTGAAATTTATGCTAGAGTAAGATATATATGTATGTCACAATGCACGACATTCAGCTACTTATATTACATATCTATTGCAACTTGTTAATTGCAGTGAAAGCAAATAACAAAATGTATGGATTAAGTTAATAGAAACTTCTTTGTATAAACATATCTTCAAGGGGCACAAGGTTCAAACTCTAAACACTGGTGTGATACATTATGAAGCAACTTTTGACATTATCAATATCTCATAACCACTAATATATCCTGTTGTGTATTACAGATGTTTTAGTACAGTGACAAAGCAGTTCAAACTGCCAAGTGAATGCATTTAATTACTTTTTTCAACTGTATTTTATAAATTTATATCCAATCTCTGCACAAATCCCCTACAAGCAAAAAGAGAGAGATAGACAGAGAGACTGTCAAAGTGTGGACCTAACGGTTAGCATACTGACCCATTAATATGAGCACCAGAGTACACAAACTTAAGATTTGGTAATTAGTTGAGATGAAAGCCTTTTTCTCTTGTGGCTGCTAGCAGTCTTTCTCGCAATAACTCTTCTGTTGGATAGTCTGGTAATTTGAGATAATGGACACAAGTATTCACTGAAGGGTAACTTCCCTCCCCTGCATCCACTTTTCGTACAACTGTTAACCTCGGGTATAAGTTTGCTAAACCTCCAGGTGGCAGAGATGAACAGCCTGTAGTAAACTGCAGGAATGCTTTTCTTTCCTCTGCTGACATCCTTACTAGCACATTAACAAACCTCTGGAATCCAGGACTGCAACATAAAAATATTATTGTAAATTCATTTTGATTTCTGAACTCCCAAATAACCTACAGATGCAAGCAATTATATTCTCTTCATTCTCTAAATCACATGAAAGAATCTCTGCCATTTAATCTGAAAAAGAATCTCATTTAAATTGTTGCATAATTTTGATTACTGTCATGTTTTGTTTACCAACATAAACTCAAAACTAGTATGTTCACAATATATGTATACATTTTATATGCAACATTCACAAGTTTGACACTGTAACTCCATTCTTTAAACTGCTCTCATGGGTTTGTCTGATAGCAGAATAATACTCATACACTGTATCACCCTTCTGTTTAAAAGTTTTGCACACTTCTCTCCCAAGTTATCTTGCATCTTGCTTCCAGTTCCTCAACACTGTTCGAAATTAAGTGTCTATTCTCCATTCCTTGCAACAGAACATCTCTATACACAGCATTTCCACCTCATTGATGGAATTCTTCATCTAACCTCGTCAGAGTTTGGCATACATTTGTCCTGGTTCAAAAAGGGATTAGAATTGCTTATCCTATCAAAAGAAATAACTTATTATACTTGAATTAATGTAACTTCTCAATTCTGACAGCTAGCTCAGCGTGCTTTCCACATTTATGTGGATCTGTTGTCATGAAAAACATTAACGTGTCCTAAACATGTAGCTATGGTATAGCGAATAACCAGTATTGTGGTGATTATAATATTTTAAAATATATAACCTGTGCTAAAATTTCTGTGTGATTGACAATGTCTGATCACAAGTAAAAGCGTAGGGGAAGACCATGAACTTGTTCCCCAAACAAACAAAAAATGCACTAAGCTTGGACAAGGTACTGCAATTCACGGCCAAGCTTGTGAGATAGTATGTGATTTAAGGGCATATTTCGAACTGGAAAGAGAAAATGGTGGACCAATGATTGATGTAAATAGTCATAGATAGGACAGCTGCTGCACTTAAAATAAGTAAATGGACTGTTATCAATATAGGGAAAAAACAAGAAAGAAAAGAGGAATAAACTGAGAAATCAAAAGTAATATTACAAACCCCAGGAAAAACCTGACATCATCAAAAATTATTACAGATCTAGGTGCCTTCCAAGTAGATGCTATTCGTCGCCATATGTATACTTATTATGAAAGAACACAACTACTTCACACTTTTAAAGCAAAGTTTGTCTTATCTAATTGAGAGTTAAAATAAACATAACAGTAAAGATAAGAACTTCAGAGTAAATATGGTATTAACTTGAAAATCTGCTATTTGAAAGTTTCGCAATAGTATTGGAAACGTTTGTCGAGTAGCGCATTTTGAAATTTTAGAAATATAATGAAAGTGAAAGCTGAAAAATCAGCTTTAAAGCTTTGTTCTATATAGGTAATATAATATTGCAAACAGACATTTAAAGCATTAAGCAAAGGAATTTAAAAGATACAAAATGGAAGATATGCACTAGAATAAAATAATACAGGGTGAAAAGGTATTAAAACTATTAATATTTAATATGAGCGTATTCTCACATAGCACGAAAATGAACATGAATATAATGCAGTAGTTGACAGGTATGTTGTACACTGTATCCTTAGAAGTGTAGAGATGTTTAGTGTAGTATATTATTTCAAAATTATGTCATTTCATTAGGCACAATCATGAACTTTTATCTTTGTTTAGCTCTCCTCTCCTCTTCCACTCAACACGGACTGGCAGACCGACAACACCACATGTTTTACGCGTGGCATAGCAGAAACGCACATGGCAGGAGAGCAACTGTTGTTAAGTTGTTGAGAAGTTACGTTAATTCAAGTATAGCAAGTATATGTGAATAATTACATTAAAAAGAATAGTTGCAATCCAATCTCACACAGCAAATGTAAATGGCTTCAACCCAGGTTTAATATTTAAGATGTTGAAACAGAGTGGTAAACTTAAAGAAATAGACCAAGCAACTACTCTTAAGATAATCAATGACACAAACTGAAATATAAAAAGCTCACATATCTTCCATGGGCATTTAGAAAATTTTAGAAAATATTCAATAAATTTGTCATGTGATTAGCTTCTCAAAACAGGTACACCCTAATTTGCTGATCAAGCCACACTAAAACACAATCCTAGATGCACTTAAATCAGGAACCTACCAGATCAACTGCAAATATTGTGAGAAATACTGCGTAGGAAAAACCAAAGGAAATTTGAGCATCAGACTGAAAGAGCACCAGAAAAATATAAAACAGAAACAAAGAGACAAATCTGCTGTGTCGCACCATTTTTAGTCTGAGAACCACCACATTGGTCAAACCATAAAATTGTTAAAATCAGTTTCCTCATCACTAGAACTGACTATTTGGGAGAAAATATTAACTGTCAAGAATCCAGATATCATAAATTTTGAAATCCTGCCTAGTAGTTTGTTAGAGCTTTGTCAACCTACCAATAGATGGCAGCAGGATCCAACCCAGCCAGGTGAGGAGGAAGAGGAAAGAAGGAGGAACATGCTTCAGCCACCTAACTGCTGATAATGAGGACAAATACCCTTGAAAACATTCCAATTTTAAAAACTTAATAAGTGAAGGTTTGTGTAAACATAGTGTGACTCACTCCAAATTCAACTGAAGAAAACTTCACTGCCTGTACTACTACTGTTTTTGTTAGCTTCCACACTCCTGTTCTTGCCCATGCTATTTCCTCTCATTTCTCTTTATTCACTTTATCAATTTAATTTTCTCTTTCGCATGCAGTATTTCAATTTCAACCTAACTTAAAATACAAGTGATCTCTTCTCTGTTAAGTTACTAAACAATTTTCGTATCTCTATACCCTCAAAATGCCTTCTTGCATCTTTCCAAAACTCTTTAACTTTTGTTTCCCTTTTCCTCCAAATATTTCCTAAGCTATTGCGCTCTAAATTATTTCTTAAATTGCTTAACCACTCCTTGAGTAAGGAGGATTCTTAATATATTAAACATTGGTTTAATAACCACTCTTCATCTAAGTTTAAGATCCTGTTCCAATATTTTAAAATTCTCTCCATACTCCAAACTTTTCTTGCTGCCCATCGCATTTCTTTTTGATCAATCTCTTTTCGTGCTACAATCGGTAAGTTAAGAATTTCTTTACAGAATTATTGGTGCAGTGCATCTACAAATTCCTAGGAGTTATCCATTCCCCAAATTTCAATTCTATATAGCATTCATGCTTCCACGCTAATGTACATATAACAAAATCATTAGGTTCTTGCAGCATATCCTGCATTAAGAACCACTTTTAAATATCAAGCACACTAAATTTCAATGTAATAAATAGCCTATATCAAAACAAGGAAAGGAAACAAGAAGTTTGAGAATTAAAAATAATTTTGAAGTTTTGAGCTCAATCTTACCTTTCTCTAGTGTAACCCAATTTGGGTTCTGTATAGTTAAGTAGATCTTCTCTAGTCCACTGTGGATTTTGATCACCACAAAGCATCACTCTGACTTCCTCTGGGCTGAACGCTCTCAATTTGTCCATAGGGAACACACGATTGAACCCCATGTGGAATGCCTCCAGCTGACGCACAACGCCTTTCTCCAGACAAAATGCTGTAGTCAGATCCGCATATTCCTCCACATTATCTAAAACAACTTCCATGTCAGAACCACCCGATACCAGATCATATGCTGTGTAACCAAACACTCGAGATGATGGCAAATACGTGAAAGTGATGGCAAGGTCCTCCAACCGAACTACAGGACCAGATGATGGGACGAGCGCTAGATTCTGAATCTGATGGGCTTTCTGTTCACTACTGAGTGTATTGTCCTGGGCAATTCGAACTTTACGGGCTACTAACTCTTGTAACTGATACAAAAACTTCCCTCGCACTGGATCAACTTCTGCTAAATCTTCACTGCTGAGGATGCTGTAAAACCTGAAAAGAAATAAATTACTTTAAACTCTTTAATATATGACTGTATTAAGTTGCCAGTAAGCGGCTTGTAATGTAACACAAAACATTAGCAGAAATGTTAAGTCCAGTATTAAGCATATACGCAAAAGGTGTGAAAAAATAATTATCTCTAAACAGTGTGCGCGTGTGCATGTGAGAAAGAGAGGCAGTGTATCTCAAAAAACAAAGTGGGATAAATGCCAAACTTGATATTTTTAATTTTGAGTCAAATTTACACTCCACACTTCATTAATTTTTTGTATCTTACCTACTATAGTTTCATGAAATAGCAAGTTTGGCATTTAAGCTCAGCATTTTCCAGGATGCAACATGAAGATTTTAAAGAAAGTTCTGCTAACCTAAAACTACCCTTTACATGAAAAGTTTTTCATTATTTTTTATTTTCTCACATATGGCTGTAATAATTTTAATTATAATGCTATATATTTTTAATTTATTTTAAGGACAAATACAATATACTCTTAAATTTTCTATGAATAGCCTACGAGATGTTCATTTGGAATGAATTTTGCATATTTTTGTATCACTGGTAAATCATAAGAGATAGGATTTCTCATATATTTCTTACTACACACATTTGTCAAACTTTTTTGTGCACTTCTATGAGATTTTTCAGTTGACATTGCAATTCTAACCTCAAAAAATCAGGAAAGTCACATGGCAATTGCCTGTGAACAAAAGTTGTCTGTTACTGAAACAGAGAGCACAGAGTAAGTGCTTTCAGAAGCTGTGTAGTTTGGTCAATGTCTTTTCAAAAGCTGTTGTTCACAGTTGTATTCGATATTGATAAGATGTTAGCTAAAAATTTCTATAAAAGCTTGATGAAACACAAGGGTTTTAACTTCGGCTGATGAACCCCACCGTTTAATTTCACATGTATTTGTTTTGTAGCAGAAATAATGCAGCAGCTTTGATAATACTACTATGAATGACTTGCAAAATTTATGTTTAAGGAAGGGTCTTTCAATAAACTACTCTTAATTTTGTATGCATTTCAATATGATATAAGTACTGTACTGATCTCAACCAAATTTAAAAAATGTCAAGAAATGTTCTTAAAAATCCAATGTAGAACATTTCAACTCTATGTAAGTTGCAGCTTGCTTACAAATTTTAATAGATAGGGAACAAATAAAAATAATCAACTGCATCAATTAAATGCCAATATCAGTCAGGTGTTTTTAGGATGGTCACCATATAAGCTACTCTTAATTTTGCACTAATTTTAATCAAATTTGAAAGCTCTCCACAAACTTTATTTAATCTCATGTATACACAATTTTGACTCCACACATTAAGTGGTTTGCAAGTTGTTTCATGCTTACAGATGGACAGATAATGGCACGCTGCAGCAGCCAATGAAATTAAAAATGTTTAACCCTTCCAGAGCATAGCAATGGCTGCCTCACTGTATATAATATGATTAAAATTCCATAAAAGACAGGTAAACAACTTGAGTAAAATGCTAACTCCATGACCATTGTGGTATTAACTCACCTTAAAAAAAAGTTTGTAATTGCCACTTGGCGAATTCACAGGAAAAAGAACGTCAAATTTTTGTAATAATGCAATAATTTAAATAATTAACATGGTTTTTTAAGGATTATGAATAGCATAGATAATGAAAATTCTTCCTCCTATTCTGCTTAACCAAAAGCTTTCATACTATTTAAAGTCTTTATAAAAGCAGAAATGCACTTATTTTTATGCCAACTTTTATTTTCCTCATCATTAGTTGTTACTAGGAGTCTGTGAAAATGGTTTTAGTTTTTATGACAGTTGATTTTTAAAATATTTGTATCTCAGTATTATCAATTTGGTTGTGTTATTTTTATAAGGTATATAAATGCAATTGGTACAATTGCAGAAGAGTAAGATGACTGTAGTGGCACGTAACTATTCTTTTTTAATTTATTTTGTCACTTCTAACATACGATTTCTTGCACAATATAACCTATATCTGTTACATTAAATTATGTTCAGAGTTATTCCTATTACAGATTTAAGAGATGAGACCAATAAATATAGGTACCAAATGTGGTATTTAAGTTCAATATCTTTAAAAAATGTGACACAAAGATTTTCAAGAAACCCCCTCCACCTCCAACTACCCTTTAAATGGAACATTTTTCAAATATTTTAATTATCTACAAAATGGCTACAACAATTTTGATTAAAATTTCATATATTAAAGATATTTACATGGCAAATAAAATGTATATCTTGAATTTTCTGGGAATAGTCTTTGAAGTCCTCTTCATTTGAAAGGAATTTTGTATAATCTTATATAACTGGTAAAACGTTAAGCAATAGATGAAAACGTACTACACAAAAAATTTAGACATCTTTAAAACAGATGATTTATTTCAAATAATTTTTTTTTTTTTTTTGGTGGCATAAGCCATTTCCGATATATCCGTTATTAATCGTTTGAATTGTTCACATCTTGGTAATTCTTTAGAGTCCTTTCAACACTCAATTGTTTCTCGGATTGCATGGAAACTATGAAATTTTAAGGCCAGCATATAGAATCCAGTTCTTAAACATTTGACTCTTGCATTTCGCTTTGTATCTGTAACAAAATATATAATGTAGCTATTTCTGCAAAGGTTTATTTGGATTATTAGGAGAGTAAAGATAAGCTTTAGTAAAAATAGCTTGTATACTCCCTAATAAATGATAAGAGGGTAGATAAAGTATGTGCATTTATCATAGAATTTTTTTGCATTACGGCATGAAATTTGCATTATTTTGTGATTCAAAAGTGCATATTCTGTAGGAGCAACTTTGAGGCAATAATGCAAAATATTGTGGAAATTGAAGCAATTCATTTTATCACATCTCACGAAATTACAGACGTCTAGTTATTACTCTTATCCTAATACTATCTAAAGCAATAATTGTAATTAATGGGCGGTTAACTAAAATTGTTAGAAAGCTTTCTCTGGTAGAAAAAACAATTAAGAAACTAATACTAATATTCTAGTGAAGCAGAGCCAGTAAAATATATCCTGTAGCTTGTAGGTAGGGAATATTTGAGTACAGTAGATGCTTGAATATCCGCAGTAATGGAGGGGAATACTACCACGGATAATGCAAAACAGTGGCTAATCCAAAAAAGGTCATAACCTTATTATATAATACTAATGAGAGGTATGTTTATAGATATTAAGATGGTAACAATGCAGAAATTGCCACTTAACACAATTTTGTAGAAGATCTCTCTGTCGGCACAATCAATTTAGTAAGCACGCACTGTTGATCTATTTTGCACATCAAGTGTTTTTGTTAAACAATATTGCAGTAATTTCTTATCAAAAATAAGCCATTTGCACATCACAAAAACTATACTATGTATTCTGTTCTATTTACACACAAACACATTAATATGATCTTTCAAAACCTACTGAGAAAGCCTTTAATCAATTTTTGCTTTAAAGAAGCACTTTTTTTTGTATCATGCATCTTAATTTACGAAGGCTTAAGGAATTCTCCTGTTGAAGTAATCTAGCAAATTTCTGTCCGTTATAGAGCTGAATGACAGATATGCTTTCATGGGATCATAATCCTTGTGAGGTGTAAACCATTCTTGTTGTCCCGTGCACGCATCAAAATTTCTTCATCAGTACCAACCATGTGACCCATCTGTTAATCACAAACCATTCTTCAATGTTCTCACTATCCACGTTTTTCAGACAGGTAAAACTTTTAATGCATAAGCATTATTTCTCTTCTTTCACATATTCTCACCAAGGGATTCCTGTTCAAGACTGAATGGTCAGAGAACGACAAAGTACTGTAAAAGTGAAAGCTTACTCAGGGAGGTCTACTGTAGAGTCCTTAACAAATAATAGCCCACCAAACATTTCGAGATACATATAAATTGCTTTGGAATGCAAACTATACAAGCTGGTAATGGAACTTAAAAAAGAGAATTGTAAAATAGCCACGGATAACTGAGAGTTTACCATATAAGCATATATGCTTTTAGTTGCATGTTAATTTATATAACATGCTAGACCATGCTTTTGTGGAATTAGATCATGAAAGCTGTTCTACCAGAACTAACACTTGTACATTTTCTCATTAACAACTTTTACTCCTTACCAGGGTTTTGAATCTTCTGCATTTAGTTTTGGTGGGTCCAGTTCCAGTTCTTTCTCACTTTCTTCTGAAATATATGATGACATCATTACATCCTCCTCAATTCCAGCAGTGCGACGTGATCCAGGAAGAAGACCAATTCTGTAAAATATACACAAATCAAAATGCATGTATATACAGAACATTTTCCTTGCATAATCAAAGGGCTAGCCTGTCTCTCGCCTGTTCAAATTTAGCTCACTTTATCATCCTCTTATGACAGCTTTTTTTATGCTTTCCTTAAGTATCGACATTGGTACAACAAAGTAACAAACAATTAAAAGAGGAGGTTGGTTAT
Organism: Deroplatys truncata; assembly: GCA_030765065.1. Lineage (NCBI taxonomy): Eukaryota > Metazoa > Arthropoda > Insecta > Mantodea > Mantidae > Deroplatys > Deroplatys truncata. The sequence goes on from CM060985.1 coordinate 47,796,056, forward strand.
CCTCAATGATAAACAGCTTTGAATGCAATCTTTGAGAGCAGCAATTGCGTTAACTATTAATGAAATAGTAGACAAACCTGGGAATAAATCAGGAATGACTGTAAATACGGGGCCAGCTGAATAAAATAAAAGCAGTGGTAGCATTGGCACTACTTAATGCAAATGGAGAAGTTAAGGACAGTGGAGTATTACTGATTGGTAACTTTAGAAGTTCAGTATTTATTTATTAAGAATTCAGGAGCATATCTGCCATCTTCAATGCGAAACCAACTGCCAGCCAGAACTAGTACATCACGGGGGCCTTTGTTTCATGGCACTTGGCATCTTTCAGATGAATCTGCAAAGGTAAACTGGCCGGAGGACAAAAGACATTGGAATCAACAGCATGGGAAAAAAACTGCATTTTCAAGATCTATCATCTAGTTATTACTCGCGCAAAACTTCTGGAATCGTGACCTTGATTGCCAACCCAGCTGCCAAGCCTAGGAATGGTTTATGTTTGGCTTTATCAACGAAAGCGATATAATACCTTTGCTTACTCACAGTGCGTAACACGTACAGTCTGCATAGAAAGTGTCTGCAACTGGTTGTAATTTTAAAGAGAGCTGCAGTATCTAAATAGTACTTATTTTATATTTGTTATATTTATAACCATGGCTCCTATGTTTTCAAAGTTAAGTGGTAAGGTGTTACATAGTCAAAGTAGGGAAATAATTGCAAATGTCATCGACTTCATGAAGCAAGAAGCAGAGATGAAGGAAGAAATTATATCCGAGTTCCACAAAAGCCTTAAGAGAGTGAAAGAAAGAATAGTCAAAGCAACTGGTGTTTCACCAAGTTCCGTTTCCAGAGTTCTCAAAGATAAGAGAAAAAAACATATGGATGAAAGAGTACCATTTGACACACCAGGGAAGAAACATAAGGTCCCTAAACGTATTACAGAAATAGACGATTTCGAATGCGTCATTCGGCGCACGATTCACAATTCCTATGTGGAAGAAACAACTGTGCTAACAATAAGCAGATTGCTCATCCAGCTGAAAGACAGCAGAAACTTTCAAGGTGGTGCTACAAATCTCAGAAAAATTATTAAAGATTTTGGGTTCAAATGGAAGAAACCGAAATCAAATATAGAAGAGTTCTAACAGAAAAGCAAAATAAATAAATAAAATAAAAAAATAATAATAATAAAATAAAAAAAATAAAAAGTAAATGTTGCCATGATAGCTTAGTCGGTTAGACCAACGGCACGGAAAGCCTAAGATCCGTGGTTCAAATCCCGGCTATGGCATTGAATTTTTCAGTCTGATTCTACCTTTCCAAATGAGTATAATTTTATATGTACTTATATCAGTGTGTACTTATATCAGCATCAATTTTCAAGGTGGTGCTACAAATTTCAGAAAAATACTATAATGTATGAAGATGAGTCATACATACACAGCAGTCATACAGCATCTAAAAGTTGGAGTGACAATAGCGAATTAGGTTTGCAGGCACCTGTTGCCAAAGGGCAAATACTTATTATCGTTCGTGCTGTTGGAAAGATCGGCTTCGTTCCAAATGCCCTTCTTTTACAAGTCGCAACAAACAACAGGAGATTTTCATCAAGAAATGAATACAGAAAATTACATAAGTGAATCAACGCCATGTTGATACCTAATATGCCTGCTGGGTCTGTTCTGGTCATCGACAATGCTTCACAATGCGTCAACACTCAAATTCACAAACCACCTACCTCAACTTCCTTGAAAGAAGAAATGAGAGCTTGGTTACACATAATAAAGCTTTAGATGAAAACATGAGTAAAACAAAGCTATATAACTTAATTAAAGCCAACAAACAGCTTCAGAAGTCATACATACTTGACCAGATAGTAATACAACATCGCCATAATGTACTTAGACTGTCATCGTATCGCCCAGATCTAAACCCAATCGAATTAATCTGGGCTGATATCAAAAAATGGGTGGCAAGCAGAAATATCACTTTTAAATTAAAATATGTGGAGCAGTTATAACGCCAGCAATTTGCTCAAATTGGAAGGCCAGAATGGGAAAATGTATGGCGACATGCTGAATAAATTAAGAATCATTATTCCGAAAAATACGGAATTGCAGAAAATCAAATAGAAATAATTCTCATCCAGGATAATGGTGCAGAAAGTAGTGACAGCAGTGATGACATCAATAATGTGAGTGATTCCGCAGAAGAGGAAGGGTTGTTAGATGTGGAAGAATTGGAGGCAATGATTGACAGCGTTTTTTATATTAAGCGCTTTTTACAGCGTGGATTTTAATATACTGTACTTACAGACTTTATATTGGGAAGCCAGAGGGAAAATGATGCAGATCAATTAATCCCCAATGCCACTGATGAACAACAACAACAACAGAATCTACTTATAAATGCTATCCAGAAACTCCATTCCTCCTGAAACGAATCCAGCCTAAATTTAAACAAATTTATTTGGGGAAGACCAAACGGAACATAAGATACAAAAACAAAAGAGTACTTCAGGAACATCAGGCTTAAACAGACAAATTTTCAGTTTCAAAGCATTCTTGGACAGAGAACCATAAAACAAATAGGAATACGAAATTGCCAAAAATACCCTTGAATTGGCAACTTGGGGGAAGATACTTATCATAAAGAACCAAGGACGAATAATGAACTTTCATCTCTCCAGTACCAAATCCCCTCGTTCAATCTTCAATCACATTTAGTTGATAGCCGAGTCTCAGCTGAGGATGAGAAAAGTGCTCTCAAAACATGACCCGATTAAATAACATTGTAGCAATAATAATAAAAAAGGTTGACTCATATGACTTAACATTTAAGCAATGATAACTACACAACTTTTATTTTTATTTATTCTTTCGAACTTTGATTTCTGTTTTCCAGAAGTGGAATGAGTGTATGAGTTACCATAAAACATTAGGCAAAAGTTTTTACATGATCAGAATTCACATTCCCTACTGAAAAATACAACAATAGCTTTTAAATGAGTTATGATATTGTATTGCATTTATACATCTTATAGAACTGTTCTATACTTATAATAAATCACTTACATAAAATCAATATTTATAAGGATTTAGTAACAATGATGTTTTACATGGGAAAAATAAAAAAACCAGAACCATAGAACACTTCAGAAATGTTAAGATAAAACAAGAAAACAAGTTAGCAGTAGCATCTTACTTTTGGAATAAAAAGCATAACCTGGACCCAAATCCAAAATTATTAAAAAGCATGAGAGGCCACAGCAAACTCAAATAGGGAAACATTTTAATATGGAAGTATAAAGACTGTCTTATAAGTTTCAAAATTCCAATAATTGACACTTTAGTGAAGAAGTTCATTGTTCCACCACCAGAAAGAAGGCTGTAAGCAACTACAACCAGCAACAGCAGTCAAAAATATTTGTTTATTAATGATGCTGTCAATTACCAGGAACATATCAGCACCACCGCTGTGCCGGAATTTTGTCCTACAGGAGTTCTTTTACATGCTAGTAAATCTACTGACACGGGGCTGTCATTTTTAAGCACACTGCAGGTTGAAACCTGCGACCTTGGGGTCAAAAGGCCAATGCATAACTAACTGAACCACCCAGACCAACTAAAAACAGCAGTCAGACCTCTGTTATTGAAAATGGAAGCATTGGCTCCTGAAACTAGTCCCTGATAAATTAAAGTATAAGTGATGGTAGATTGAGTAACACTTTTTAAACTCACCTTCACTAATTAAAAGTTATATAAAACAAACATTTTCGAGGGCATTGTCCTCATCGCCAGCGACTGGGTGACTAAAGGTCACTTTCTCCCGTGTCCTCTTCTTCCTCTTCCTGTGGATTCTGAACCTGTTGCCATCTGGTGTTGGGAGCACAAAGTTTTAACACAGTGCTCACAGGCGGTATTTCAAAATTAATGAAGTTGTTGCCGTTTTTGATAATGTGTATTTTTTCCCAGATGTTCAATTCTATTGGTGTAGTGAGAGGTTTTAACAACTTTATACTTTGGCCAATGTTGTGGTTTTCTGTCCAAAAATGGTGTAATACAGTGGATTTCTCTATTTGTTTTAGTTTTATGTTCCTTTGGTGTTCCTTAAGTCTGGTTTCCAAGTTTCTTTTAGTTTCTCCTATGTAGTATTTCTCACATTCATCACAACTAATCTGGTAAATTCCGGATTTTAATGTGTTTGGGATGGTACTTTTGAGAGGTGTGTTTAGCAAGTTCAAGCTGAATTTGTTCTGTGGAGCTAGTCTTATGTTAAATTTGTTGAAGATTCATTCAAATTTTCTAAAGGGCCAAGGGTGGTATGTGAATTTCTTGTATTTCCAATTTGTGTTTGAGAGAGGTGTTAAGAGTAGTGAAATGTGAAATTGCCTTGAGTTTTTTCTTCTTGTTTATCATGTTCCTTATGAGATCCGAGTTAAATCCATTAGCTACTGCTGTTTTTTCTATATGTTGTTGTTCTTTTAAAAATTCTTCTTTGCTCAAGGGGACGCTATGCAACCGGTGGATCAAACTTCCAAAGGCAGCTAGTTGGTTGTTTTATATAACTTGTAATTAGTGAAGGTGAGTGCAAAAAAGTGTGACTCAATCTACCATCATGATGAATACTTCACTGTTAATAGTGCTTCTGTTTTTAATCTTTAGAGTATAAGTGTCGTAGTGTTTCAACTGACTCCACAAATATTAAAGTATACTTATATATGTATATTTTATGACAAATGCTTCACTTATCTTTTTAAAAAAGTTAAGTGAAGTACTGTCACAGAATATATATAAGTAATTTATTATATGCGTGTTTGCTTCACTGTTACTAGCTTCCTTAGGCGTAAAAATCCTTAGCATGGCTTCCTTCAGAAGGGAAGTAAAGCTGTTGATTCCGCGTCATAGATTTATGGCACATAAAAGAACCTCAAGCCTGATAAAGAGACCCCTGAGCAAAATTTCTGGGCTTTCAATATAGAATGGGATGCTAAGAGCCACAGCAAGTTAAAGAGCATCCATACATAAAACTCAATTTAACTTTTTTTTTTTAAGTTTTACTTATTATTTGTTATACACTTACCTTTCATTTATGTTGTTCTGAATTTCTCCATGACACATAAGCTTGAGGAATGGCTGTGAAAGGGGAAGATCCACTAAACGGTTGTCCTGAAGCACTTTTGCCAAGAATACACCAAGGAACCAAAAATATTTGACAGCCTTGTCGCAGGCTGGGGAATCTTGAGGCAGGGGAGCTGGGAAAAGTCCAGATGGTCGTCTGACATAGTAGCCAGGGGGTTTCATTCCTTCACCAAGGTCTAAGGCCATGCCTGACTCACACTGTTCATCATCACAAAGCCACATGCCCAGATCTCGCCTCTGGAGCTCGGCAGCCACCAAAGCATAAAATTCTAATGTTGGTCCCAGACCAGTGCCTTCTTCTCCTTGAAATTCAACCTGCAAGAAAATATACAATCGCATTTGCTAATTTTATTTATGATGAGGCAGTATTACTGGCCAAATATCAATAATAAGGATAATAATTCATATCAAATAATAATTTTAGCCCTCATACTTGTAATCAATACTATTATTGATTAAAACTGTAAAATAATAGTGATTATCATAATATGCTGTCAATAAGTGTAAGGTAATATGTGTTAATGTAATTGTGTATATTTGTCGTTGAAGCAGTTAGTTACTGGAAAAGTACAGAAAAGCAACTTATTTTGTGTTAGGGTGCAGTAGAACCAAACCTTTGGGGAGAATTGGGGAGAATACACAATAGTGCTAGCTTTGAGTTTGTAAATACAAAAGGAGAGAAAGCGGCAAACCAGCCCAAGTCAGTAAACAGAAATATTCGTTGCAACGTACTAAATTTCGTTAAAAAAAAAAAGTCAAAAAGTCACATGTTAAGGAAAAGCCAATAGTATTGATAGAAGAATTGTTCTGCTAGGATATAGACAGCCAATAAGATTTAAATGATAAGATTTTTAAATTTTTAAGTTTGTGAAGCCAGGGATAGCTCAACCAAACTACAGTCAGTCTGATGGATGATCACAATGTAGCAAGACCGTATTTTACGTCAGTCCATAGTCAGGAGTGTTAAGTACCATGAATAATGCAGTTTGTGCAATAAAAATATAAAAGTCAGATAGGAATTAATGTTTCGAGTGCACCGATGTATAAATTTAATCAATGTGACATATAATTATATAGTTATAACAGAACTTAGAAAATTTGGCTGTTGACTGCAATGTAGATTACAAAATTCATATAACACAGCTTCAATGAACACAAGTGTTTTTCTGAAACTGTGAAAAGTGTTATTTACAGTGCTACTTATGAAGTAAAATGAAAAGTTTAGTCTATATCATTTTTGCATTCTTTATTTGTTTGTTACAAAAAACTATAATTTCCTTTCCCATTACACATCTGAAAAGAAACACCTGCTCTATGAAACATCACAGAAGCAGCCAGTGTAATATCAAATCAAAATAATATACAACCAACATAGTAACATACAAATATAAAATATTAGTGCCCCTAAGATATTTATTATTACAACTGCTGCAATTTACAAGTTATTACTTAGATGGGCCAGGTACCCCGCGCAATGGATAGATTAAAATAAAGTCTGAGTCCTATCAAAGGGTTTATAAAAGAACTCCTTTCGACCCTTTTGCCATTATGTGCATCCTGCACTACTACTCACATACAATGGCAGCCATTTAAATGCCTGTCACAAAGTAGTATACTACTCAATACGCAAGAACCTCATTTATCTAGATTAGATGAAACCAGAGGTAATGCAGATTAACGAAAATATGGATAATACAGAAACAAACTGTTAAATGAATATACGCCACTAATCTATACAAATATTTATTTATTAGTATTTCCAACTTTGTCATCGAAACAAACACTTTCTTTCGCTTTGATGCCATTTCAATCATGCACCTCAAAGCACAGGAAAGGAACAATTTGTACTTCTGCTTGAGGCAGTATTTTTAACAGTTATATGATTTCAGTCAAATTATATAATATAAAATATAATAACAGCCCACCTTAAAGTAATATGTGTATAATATATAAAATGCATGTAACAGTCATTGTATTAATGTTTATATTATTATGTACATGTTCAATAATGTTATGTGAATGTATTACGTAATTTAATAATGTAGGAGCTGTGAGAATAATAGGTTAAAAGTGGCTAACAATGAGGTAACAATGAGGTAACCTTGAGGCAATAATGAATTAGAAGGTTTAATAATGCTACTAGTCATTCTTGGAAACAATACTGTAATTTTTGAGACAATTTATAAAATAGCCAATCAACAACCAGAAAGAAGCTTAAGTTAAATGAAAGTATTCTATTGGAGTAGGATTAGCCAATCAGAAACGAAAATGGAACAAAATTTACAAATTTAGTTGCCAGTTGCTTGTAGACAGTGTTTCTAACCAGACACGAGATGCGCTCTCGAGAAATTTAATACGTATTTTGTGTGAGACAAAAATAGTTTACGTGTTAAAAAGTGCAAGTAATTAATAAAAAAATCTCACAGCTCTCTCTCTCTCTCTCTATTTCAGTGAAGTGTTATTTAAATAGTGTTCAAGCATTAATAAAAGCAGTGAAGTAAAATTATAATCTGTGTAAGCCTACATTCTTCAGTCACACCACTCGCTGCTAAGACATTCATGTCTCTAAAAAAATATAAATACTGACGCAGCCGAGGCAAACATAAATATATAATATTTAAAGAAACAGTCAAATTACAAAGTTAATATTTTTAAACTTGGGGCGAAGGCTACCGGAAACTTTTTACCATACATATGGGTGCTACTACTTCAAGTTCGGCTCCTCAATAGTCGAAATATAATACATCTTCTTCAAACTGACTTTCCATACGTAGCAGCAACAAACCTACATCATTCTTAACCCTGAAGGGACAGATTCATACTGACATTAAAATTTGTGAGCTATGCGTAACTTGGCATAAGTACCTGGTCTGCAGTTTAGATTGGGAGGGATGAGTTTTCTTAATGGCCAGCTGTTTCCTGTTAGCTGTCAATCATTTGCAGTCACACGCTATACCCACGTCACTGTATATACGGCACCGACATTTTGTCAGGGTAAAGAAACAGATAGGTATATCAGAATGGCCACCTTTAGCAATACTAGTGCTGTGAATTTCCACAGTAAAGGAAGTATTCTGATTCATTTCAACAGATAAATCAGGACTCTAATTTGATTTCTTGTAATGTTTTAATTTATTTATTTTATTTATTTATTTGTGCTAGCAATCTTCCCTAGAATATGGCTATACAATGTTTTAATAAATATAGTATATTGTTGTTGCTTAGAGCTTTGCTACATGCAAAATGCAACAAGAAAGAAAAGAATCGAAAATCAGTCAAGTTCGCAGTGCTGATTGACTCACACAGCAAAGGGTGGAAGTTGTCTACTTGCACCAATTACAGATTTCCTCCCCATATGCATCCACTACATTTTGGACTGTGTTGCCAATTCTCTTGTAAGCAAAGCACATGTCATCAGTAACTGTTTGCCTCAGTCCAGGTGAAGTTTAGTTTTTGTACGTGTGCGATATACTGTGTTATACTTGTTATAGTTATTCTCATAGTTGTCATTATAGTTTTATAGCTATCGTTAGCTTTTTTATAGCATTATGGCTAGTGGTTCTTCAGAATTGAAGAAAAATGTTGGGTCTTACTGGAGCCAAAGCCGTGAATTTATATTCAGGCTATGTGAATAGACAACAGGGTACCTCCTCTTCCTTTGGTAAGAGTAGTGGACAGAATTTGTGATGCACTGAAGGTGCGTAAAACCATGAAAAGTGTAATGAAGGAAAAATGCCCTGCCAATTTGAATATGCCATCAGAAGAATTGCAGTCACCGGGAAAATCCAGATCTAAAGTCAGACCTAAGACACCACTGGATGCCTTTCAGAAGGATGCGATAAGACAGCACATTTACCAATTTTATATGAGGAAACAATTTCCTACTCGAGAGAAACTTCTAGGTTCTTTGAAACAAGCCAGATTATTTGATGGAGATAAGTCAAGTTTGAGTGAGGTGTTAAAAGAACTTGGTTTTAAATTCAAGAACTTCTCAGGTAGGAAAGCTGTAATGGAAAGAAGTGAGATAGTGGCATGGTATGGCAGATTTCCGAGGGAAATCCCGAATGTTAGTCTCGAAAAAGTGATATGGTTGGATGAAATGTGGGTGAAAAAGGATAAACAAAATTAAAGGCCTGGACAGCTGACACAATAGCAGGAACAATGAAAGTGCCCATTGGGAAGGGAAGCAGACTTATTCTGCTTCATGCTGGTGGAGGAAATGGGTTTGTTCATGGAGCAATACATCTGTTTAAATAAAAAAGTACATGTGCTCATTACAAAGACATGAATGGAAAAACTTTCACCACCTAGTTTAAGGAAGCCTTACTTCCACAACTAAGTCCGAATTCTGTTGTTGTAATGGACAAAGCCCTGTATCATTCAATACAGTTAAATAAAGCAGCAAAGGCAGGAAGCACGTCATACTTCAGTGGCTGTTGGAAAATAATGTCCCTGGAATGTAAGCAGTAATGAACAAAGAAGAGCTCCTGCAAATTGTTAAGTTGTACAAACCAAGGTTCTGCACATACAAGATAAGACGCCATCGCTGCTGCACATGGGCACACTGCCATTTCAATCCTATTAAACTCATCTGGGCACAAGTCAAGGGGTACATTGCAGAACACAATAAGACTTTCCACATCACCAACATTGAGCGTTTGATGGAACAGGAATTGAACAGTATCAGTGGAAAAGTGGCAGAATGCTGTGAAACATATGTGGGAACTTCCACTTCCAGCAAAAAAAGCTGAAGGTGTTTTAGAAGAACATGTAGAAGAATTAGTGATTTCATTAGATGCAGACAGTAGAAACTCCAGTGACGCTAGTGATGAAGAAATGCATATCTACGAAGAGTGCAGCATCTTTCTGCTGGACTATTGACATTTAAATGAGAGTTAAACGTGAGTAAATTAAATCTTGTTTAAGTTTCCTGTACATGCTATCTCCATACTTAAAATACTCTAACATAGACAACTATTTCATTGTTTGCATTTTACAGAGATGGCACATGCAAGCACACATCTTCAGAGTAGGGGCATGAATTGGCAACACTGCCTCTCTGTCGCATAAAATGTCAGAGCCTGGGATAAAACAGTGGTGGTGTAGTCAGTGGCAAACTGTCATTGCTGCAGCTGTTAAGTATTGAGACTCAGCTGTGGGTCCCAACTACAGTATAGAAGGTGCCTTCAACCAACCAAGGCTGGTTGCAGAGATAAGTGTCCTCACCCAGAGTAAACACCAGAAGCATTATCAAGAAATACCAAGATTATTCTAGAAGCTTCTTTCCCCTAACTCCCAATTCTGGAGCTCTCTCGAAAACCCTAACAGCTATATATAAGTGAACAGGCTTGTGAGTCAGTGAGTGAGTGCATTTTTGAAGTGACAAAAAGTGCTGTTCTACGAGTGAGTTTGTGATTACTGTTGTGGCATACTACTGCTACTACAAGAGATTACAAAGGTCTTGTTTGACTCTCCAGCATATGAAACGGAAGAAAGAAGAGGCTGCTTTGCATATATTTCATTATGCTGCTACGCCGTGAGAACTAAGTGAAGTAGATCACACTGGTGAAGTGACAGTGAAAATTGAACTAGATCACAGTGATGTAACAGTGAAAACTGGACAAAATTACAGTATGCTCGAAGGGAAACATCAGTGTTGTGATCAGTGAGTTACAGACCAACTGTTAAGAGGAAGACCTTTGCACCAGATTCTGTAGATTTCTTGGATTACATTTCACAGTTGCCGTCAAGTTCTTAAAGAAAGAGGTCAATGAAAATATATTTCTCTCTTCCTCCCTTTCCCTCTGAAAATCCTTGTCAAGTACAATAAAATCTCACACACATTGGTTTTGTTGTTCTGTGACACTGACCATGGTAACAGTATTTATTGTCAACTTGAAGCCTGTGAGCGATGGCTTCTATGCTATCTGCGGTGCCAACATTACAACCATATACATTCATATGTATTTATCAAAGATGCATATATTTTCTTCGTGAAAAAGTAAGCAAAAATCCATCTGGATAAACATGAAATCTGCTTTAATGAGGGCCAGATACACAAGGTTTTTGTGTACCAGCTGAATCTATAATCAGTGATTCAAATCTATGCATGTTCATGATAGTACAGTTTACTCTATTACTTTCTAAGCTATATGGGTTGAACAAAAACTGCATGAAACAAACTTGAATTTGTACGAAGTAAAATGAAATGAAGATGCACTATGTAACAAAGAAACCAAAATCATACCTCAAGTATACTCTTTCTATCCGCATGGATCCTCATCACTTGCATAGCCCAGTCCAACAACTGTTCCCCACGTGGAACTTTCACTCTTTCATGTTTTAATCTTCCAACTCTAAATTCATGTGGGTCCTCCCTTCTTGGAGAAAGACCAGGAGCTCTTTGACGTTCTAGTGTAACATCACGCTGGGTCTGTAGCCACACTATTGACCTATAAAATTAATAGGAATACAGCATTATTACAATACCATACAGCATTAAAAATAATGTGCTGTAAACAGTCATCTTCTTTAATGTATTTTTTGGTTTAAAATTTATTCTTTATTCTTTTTGTAGCTGCTGATTAAAATTACAAGAATTCATGGCATTGTCAAACAGTACAATATAATACAAAGTAATATGTATAGTTTACAGATAAAAAATATATATACAGAGAAAATTCAGTTTCATAAATTCTTCAATTGAATAAAAATATCCTTGCACCATGAATTTTTTCCGTTCAATTTTAAATTGATTTACACTATGTATTTGTTATAGGTGAATTGGTAGTTTATTATAATACATACAAGCAGCAAGAGTAGGTTTCATTTTAAACAACTTTATCTATTTGCTCGTCCTATGTAAAATGTTTATCTAGTATTATTCCTAAAAAGTTAGCATTGTTTACCTCATTAATTTCTTCATTATTTATTTTAATATTTAAATGTATTTCATTTCTGTTTTGTATTGTCTGAAAGTTTATGTATCCTGTTTTCTTTACATTAATATGTAAATTGTTTTGTTTAAAAAATTTTGCTGTTTGCTTTATATTATTTTTTGTGCAAGTATCAAGTGTCTGTAGCATTTTACCAGTGTTTACAATTGCAGTATCATCTGCATAAGCAATGATTTTTTCATTACGAGTAAATGGAATATCGTTCATATAAATTATGAATAAAAGGGGTCCTAACACTAAGCCCTGTGGAACGGCATATTTAACGTTCTGTATATTTGAAAAATACTCCTTTATTTGCAGATTACTTTTATGAGTGATTTTTACTTGTTGTGTTCTGCCGTTTAAGTATGAACTTATTAGTTCATTAATATTTCATGATCTATGCAATCGAAAGCTTTACTTAGGTCCAAAAATATGCAATTATTTTGTTCTCTATTTTCTAAGCTATCAATGAGATATTCCACTATTTCTATTATTGCATCTTTAGATTTACTGCTCCTAAAACCGTGTTGAAAGTTATTTAAAATCTTCTTCTCTAGAAATGATATGATTTGTTTAGCAATGATTTTTTCCATTACTTTTGAGAGTGATGATACCAGCGTTATGGGGCGGTAGTTCTCTATTAATTCATTACTGCCATTTTTATACAGTAGTTTTACTATGGCACTTTTTAAACATGTTAGATAAATTCCTGAATTTATACATGAATTAATTAATTCAGTTAATGGTTTTAATATGCTAGACGCACATTGTTTTAAAAGTGAAGTTGAGATTCCATCTTTGCCTGTTGAATTCTTACTTTTCATTTTATTTATTACCTTTAATAGCTCCTCTTCTGTAATCTCTGATAGAAACATCAAATTAGGATTACTTACAGTGATATCGTTTTTACATAGAAGTGTATTAATGTTTTCTATAAAACCTGTGTTAAATAAATTACTTATCACTGCAGGATCTCTAATTATTTCACTTCCATTAATTACTTTAATATTTTCATGTGTACTCCTGCCTTTACCACATTCATTATTTATAAGATTCCAGGTGGATTTTGCAATATTGTCCGATTTTTCAATTAAATGATTCAAGTATGCTGATTTGGATAATTTTATTAATTTCCTATAATTTCTTTTGTGATTTATAAAAGTTTCTTTATTTTTATCTAATTTTGTAATTCTGTATCTATCATAGTAATCTTTTAGTTTTGTTTTTGCTATAATTATATCCTTATTAATCCATTGATTACCTTTGTGCTTTTTTATTTTTTAATGGGCATGCAATATCAAGATAATAGTTAAATATAGTGTAAAAATGTTCCCATTTCTTATTAACATCTACTTCATTATATATTTCTACCCATTGATCTGTTTGTAACATAGCACAAAAAGCCTTTATGTTAGCTTTATTAATTTCCCTCACTATCTTCCTTAAATTTAGCGTTTCCTGGATTCTAAGCATGATTTGTATTTGCACTGCATAGTGGTCTGGTATGTTATTTTTTATTACATTCGAATGATATTGATCGAGCGGAAGGTTTGTTAGTATTTGATCAATAGTTTTTGCCGAAGTATTGGTTACCCTGGTTGGTTCATTTATTGCTATTTGAAGTTTGTACATATTTGCAAGATCGACTAGCTGTTTATAATCACTATTATCATCGTTATTTATATTCAAATTGCGTAATATCAAACATTTTCATTATTAAATTGATCTAGTATCCATATTAAATTTTGAAAGAAATGTTTTGTTCAACTAGTTGGTGATCAGTAGCATGACATGATTATGATCTTTCTGTTTTCCCTTTGGATTTCAATTGCCACTATTTCACAAACTATTTCAATACTTTTTTCTTTTACCCAATTTAAAGGTTTGATATTAGTTATTGTGTCTAGAATAAATATTGCCAATCCCCATGCTTTTGTCTACAGTAACAAATTGCTTTTCTGTAGTCCTCTATATTGCAACTATTAACTCCATTGTCTTTGAGACCATGCTCAGTTATTGCAACGATCTGTGGTTTATTAATATGCAAGAATACGGACAGCTCGTCTATTTTATTCCCTATGTACTGTACATTTTGATGTATAACATTTAAACATGCATTTTTAGGCTTACATGACTGAGTTCTTATTGGCTCAGTCATTATATTCAGTTTCCCTGAATTAACACATTTTTTGAAGCATGATCTTGCAGAGGAATAACATTACTCTTAACAGATCTTTGTTCATTTATGACTCTCGATATTTTACTCGTCAGCCAGTTTTTTCCCATCCATTTAGATGTAGCCCATGATGTGTTGATAAGATCTATCTATTGCATTCACATCTACTACCCTTACATTCTTAAACCTACTGTGCATGTTGTTTATGCTCACATTACACTTCATTATTTCTTGCTTTACCTCTGAACTCATGTCTAAATCATGCCTCTTAGGAATGTTCACTACTATCACATTCATGTTGTATAGTTTAAAGATTCCTTTTTTTAGGTTATTTACCACTGTTGACCCATTTTTTCCTAATCCTATATCATTTGTTCTCCCCATTAATACCACATGGTCCTTGTGATTGAGATGTTCACATGCACTTTCCACTTCTTTAAAGTTTTCTTCCAAAGGTGCACCAGATTTCGCTATCCCTTACACTTGTGTTTCTTTTTGAGTTTCTGTTATCCTTGCACTAAGGCCCCTGCCATGGCTATCGCTGAATATCCATATCTTCCATACCTTTATCTTCTTCCTTGCTGGAGCCACGTGGAATTTCCTGTTTTTTCGGTTTTGTTTCAATTCTTCTTCCGCTTTATCTAGGTTACCAATGCACTCAAAATGATTTACCATTTCTATGTAGCTGCTTTGTTTATCTTCTTTGTTTTTTATTGTTTGCCTGCATGAGATTTTCCATGGATTTCGTTTTTCTTTCATGTCTGATGCTATTCCCCATGGCTCTTGCTTTTCTCTTGGAGCTGTTTCCCACATTTGCTCTAATTTGTTATTTTTTTCTTTAAGTTTTTCTTCCTTGCAAGTTTCAGATCCTTGGTTAGCAGATCAATTATCAGCTGTAATGAGGCTATTGTTTCTTTCTTTCCGATATCTGACGCGATGTTGGTCACATGGTTTTGCCTCGATCTCATTTTGCATATTTCCGAGTATAAAAACTTTTTCCCGTCTTTGCCTTCATTTGTGTGTTGAGCTGGGTGATTTTCCTTATCACTGGAGTAATTCATACTGTCATTACCATTAATTTTCACTGAATTCTTGTCGAAATTATGCAGCTTAGATTTATACCCGACGCTACTGGCCGCCATCTTATTGTTAAACAGTATAGTTAAACCTTAATTATGTTTTAATAATTTGTATGTGGGTATCTTGTAAGGTAGCTCAAGCAGTAAATGCATCAGTACAAAACTTCATAATTCAAGTCCCAGCAATGGCACTGAATTTACCAAGTTCTGATTCATCTGGAAATTAGTTAAACCTAGCTTCATAACTCTTCAGGCGGATAGAGACAAATGAATGTTAAGTGTTTGAAAACTTAATACCAAGAAGCAATTAAACTGTAGCCCAAATATTTAGTGTGGAGATAGCATGCCTGCCTCACATTCCAGAGGTCCCAAGTTCAAATCTTGGATAAGCTTACCCAGATAAGGCCTTTGGGGGAGGGAATTTTCCCTAATCCTCAAGATATATGTGTCGGGTAACTCTAAGCTCTACAGACCCTGGGTTCATTTGAGCATTATTCCATCCATTTCATTCACTCACAGTCTGAAATAATCTACACCAAAAAATCAAGATAACTGAGTAAACATAAACTGCAAGAATCAAAAGCACTCTTTTTGGCAACAGATCTATGCGTTAAAACTATAAATGCTAATTATAACTTGCAAATTTTTTCTATTTAAAAAAATGAATTATATGTCATGCTTCATTTTTTAACTTGATAGAACTTTTTTCTTCTTCCCCCCTCCCCCTTAAGCTTTAAATTTTGAAATTAGAGTATTCACTATGTATAACAGTCAATAACAGAGCACAGGGGAAAACAAAAATTAAGTTTTTTTACATATCACCTTAGCAATCATTTCACTTTTCACAGTATCCTTAAATTACGTGTAATTTTCCCAAAACAAGATTTTCTGGGATAGCATTTTAATGGTAGGTGAACAAGAAATATAAAGCAATTTCTACAAATATATCTGCTAAAATTATTTACAACTAAAAGTAAATTAAGCAACAGAGAACCGGATAACAAAATGTAAATGTAAACTGCTCTAAAAATAAATAAGTAATTCTTAACTCATCACAGGCTTAAATTAATATACTTAAAAATTTACTGAATTCTGCTAAAGTATGCTATTCTCTGCTGTTCAGTACATAGCTATTTGGCATTTTGCTTCTTTGTGCTATAAAGCTGTATGTATTCTGGCAAAAGGTGAATGATTACCTTGAAGCTCCAAATGCAGTACAATTGAAATACAGTTGTCTAGTTTCAAATGGAAATAGGAAAGGGCAAGAATGGTTCAGCTCCTCACACCAACTCGGCAGAGCACCAGATGACAATACTAATGGATCCTGTATCTGCTGTAGGAGCTTGTTGGTAATCTTCTTACTCGTGAACTCTTCAGGTGACAGCTGTCCTTCACTGTCCATATCTGCAAACAAATGTTGAATATGTTTACAGCCTGGAATATTTTGCTTGGTTCTAAGAACAGGAGTTAACCACCATGATTTTAATCCTTATTGAGAAAGGAAATATACTTCAGGAGAGCACTGTAGAATTTTGATTACGATTTACTCAAAACAGACTACAAATGTTCAATTATGTTCAATAAACTGCACTTAATGCTATTTAGGAGCATAATAATTTCTTAAAACATTAACGAACAGAAATTCAGACCTTCTGATTAATACCAGAAGTGTCTAATTCAGAAGTGTTAAGGATACATGCTGGTCAGAGACTAGATGTTTATCTTGTCAGTATTTCCTGCTCTGTCTCTGCAGCAGTAAGTGAAGACCTACATTCCCTACAATCACCTTCATTAATTTGAACCCTGCAGCCTGACAAGTTTACTAACTTACCATCCATTGCATTTTGCGCATCTTCTCTGAAGGTACTAATAACATACAGGTGCCTAAGGAGTTGCAGCACATCCTCCACAGTGCAAGACATTGAAGGAGTGCCAGGTACTGGAGTTGATGGGGAAGTTGTACTAGAAAGTGTTCCTGCATCTCTAGAACCTCTAGAATACAGGGTAATAACAGGAGTGCTCTCTCCTCCAACATCTGTACTTGAACCATCTTCTTCTTTTACTTCTCGGTACACAATTCTAGAATGAGAGAGAAAGCTTATAATACAGCCACTCAGGCTATAGCCCATCATCAAATACAAGCTGAAAATACCATCAAACTATGGAACTGACCCCACATATATTTATGCAAATATGGTCAAGTTATTAGACTAAACATTGTTATTAACCTTACTTTTTTTAATGCATTTTCTTAAAACACACTCTTTTTCTAATTATTCTAATTAAAATATCACCATACAGTGTGCCACAAAACTCTTGGTTCAAACAAAATACAAGGCAGAGGAGCCAAAATAGGGAACCCCTGATCAAAAAGGTTTTTTTAATGCTCCACGAGACCTTAAAGCAACTGATAAAATTTGCTGAACCTACATAAATGTTGTAACAAGTACACTCTTTACGTTCAAAATTACTTGAATGATGCAACATTACAGGGTGCAATATAAGTTTTGAATCATTAACAGTTTACAGATCCAATTTTCATCTTAAAAGATTTTCAAGGAACAAACAGAGTTATAGATACTAACGTGTATGTCGGTTCCCATATCCTCCGTAGTTTCTCTTGCCTGCTACCAAGGTCAGCCAGCTGGATTAGCTGTTGCACAGCCCGAAATATTGTCCAATTTGGATCACTCAGCTCAACTTCTACATCTTGCACCTGTGAAATATAATCATAAGAATGTACTGTTTATACCTGTACATAGACTCCAACAAAGTATCAGGTACCTATATACCTAGCAGGGAAGACACTGAAGTGATATGCAAACATGGCAACAGATTTTCAATCATTCCATATATTATGGATATTACATTTTTATTAAAGTTTTTGTTTAGTTCCATTTAAAATACACATGTTTGCTTCTTTTCAACCAAAATTATTGAAATAATAAGCCATTTACTTTGCTGAGACAAATTTTCACAAATTATTTTAAATAGCTTTAGACTTATTAAATTAAGTATGCCTTTAAAGATGTTACAAAACTAATGGAACTGTAATGCAAGACAGAAGAAAGTTAAGGTTCCCCTGTCAATTATATACTACATAATGGCTCTTGAGCTAGCAAACGCAAAAAGAAGCAGTTTTCAATAGTATCATCCACAGATTGGAAAAAACTGAATATGAACTGTAACATAATCAAATCCATGTAGCAAAAAACTCATAGATAAGAAAATAAAAAAAAAGCTATATGAAGTACAACTATACATCCCCCAAACAGAGCTAAGACAAAGATTAAAAACAGAAGCACTATTAACAATGAAGTATTCTTCATGTTGAAAGTTGAGTCACCCAAAAGCTAATGATGAGGACGAACGTCCTCGAAAACGTTACATTGCTTTACAACTTTTAAAAGTGAAGGTGAGTGTAAAAAAAATTAAAGGATGCAACAAAACTTTCAACAGAGCTAAGACAGCCTGTAGAAAGTTTATTTACTACTCTTAGGCAATGAACAAGTTTTGAAACACCTTTAATTATTATAACATCTCATTGGTTCCATACAAAAAATTCAGCATCAGGAATTTAATTAAGTTAAACAAAGTAAACAGAGTTTCTCCAGAAGAACAACAATCTGGCATATACTAGTGTGACAGAAATATATATATTCACTTATCTATTTCTGACTTATCTGAATATGAATGTGCCAGCTGATACAGGAATTGTTCATTATATTATATACATTTATGTATTATGTTATACACACATCTTTAATGTTATTACTATGATTGTTATATTTATTTATTTATTTATTTATTTATTTATTTATTTATTTATTTGACTATGAAAATGTGCCTTGTTAATATGTACGAGTATATATCCAGAATTTACACTCATTTATTAAAATAACAGTAATTTAGAACATGTCATGGCTAACCCTAACTAAATTTATAAATAAAGAAAATTTATATCATTACTCTAAATGGCAATGGAAAAGTACACAGAAATATAAACTTATTATTTTCCCTACAAAAAAAAACAGAAGATATAAAAAAAAGATTAACAAGGAGAATTAAATAACCTTCCTCTTCTGGTAATGATAAATTAGTATTCCACCAGCAATCATAACAGACAGACAGACAGACAGACAGACAGACAGACAGACAGACCTGCTCATACTTCTCAACACTTCTGGATATATACATGTTTGGATAAGTCAACACGAGTTATACTGAATTAAAAACAAAATATAAATGTTGAAGAAATTTAATACCTAAAAAGAATACAAGTTAGAGATTAAAATGGATTAAATTATTTATACAATGGAATCTCACCTGTAATAACGCCCTGATCATAAAAGTCTCATTGCTCAAGATAAATTAAAGAACTCAACAACAACAACGACATAATTAAAATAACCGTCGCACTAGATTGATTGGGTATACATTGGGAAGACTAATGTTGTCTCAAAGAACATTTCCATCATATTTTCAATAAGCATACAATGAATTAGTCATATCAGCACATTTCTGAGACAGAAACCATGAGATTAGCAGAGAAATTAAATTACTAAAGCTGGAGATAAGGACATCGACCTCAGCACATGGAAGAAGATCTTTATAAAGAAGTTTAACAACCTCAGGAACTTTAACATTCCTGAAGATTTTCATGTTCATCCAAGAAGTTATCTAATGCTGACAGTCGACAACAAGCTGATGATGCAGACAATGGTCTGTGAAACATGTCCTCAAAATTTTAAGTGGAGCAGTAAGAGTGTGTTAAGTCTTTCATCTATATTTTATTAATGTATTATGGTTCACTGTGTTTATTCCTTCATCTTATGTAAACATTGTTATTTCTCTTACTATTATAGAAATGCATTAATTTAAAATGCAGATTATTTGCATATGAAGACAGCTGATACTATAGAACAATAAGAATCATAACATATCAACATTGGCAACACAGAAATGTTGGTGTTTAGATTTAAACTGTAATTCTAGCATGTGAAATGAGCAGGAAAAGTTATCATTTGTAACTCTTTGTAGTTTAAATGATAGATTACTGTTAAGAAATGCTCAGGGCAAAATATAGGATCTGCATCTTGATGCCTCAAATACAGAATGCCCATCTTACTAAATTATGACAAAACCTTGGCAAAACTTACTCCTGGAAGATTTGGACCCCGTAGAATCAGCTGTAATTTGGGCTGAGGCATCAAATCCATTTCCTGATTGTTGGAGCCATCATCCGCTCCTGGAGGAGGAACTTCCAAGTCTGTTGTCTGATTTACATTTGTACGGCCTGGACGAGGATCAAATGCTGGAATAAGAGCTGAAAACTGCCTTTTTAGCACATACTCATCATCCCAGCTGCGTCTCTTCCCATTGCGCACTTCATAGCCCTCTTCCTCCTGTGGAAAAAAGGAAACCAGAAATATGATACTGCATTCTGCCTTTCAGAGCTGACTGATGAGTTAAAAAGTGGGGTAAGCTTCTTATGCTCCATGAAGCATTTATCTAAAGGTATGTATTTTTACATTACTTCCTCCACTGAAGAAGCCCAGAGACAACTGAATTTTAGTACACAAGTGATTTATTTTAACTCTTGAAAAACTGAACATAGATTTTTATTTTTACACATTTTACAGCCACTATCTAAACTACCCAGGTTTCATTAATTAAATTCACACCAGGATGAAAATATTTACAACACTCAAATTACAGTACCATATAGCAAGTACAAGAAAGGTGCCTAATACTTTGCAAGACCAGGATACTTTCTTCTTGTAGTTTTATTAGAACATCAAGAAGCCTATTTACATGCCACACAGAAATATTACATACAAAAAAACACAACATCATGAAAGTCTGTGCATTTACATCTAAAACCTCTGAAATGTAGGGCTCTGACCACGACTTAACGGAAAATCAGTAAACACTAATAAAAATTTTGATCACTCTTTCATGATCATAGCAAATATGCTCTTCAATTCCAAACATACCTCCTACGCTCAAACTAAAAAAAATCCCACATTTAACAACTTATCACTTTAATCGCACATTTTCACTACACAAGAATAGGATTTTAGAAAAAGTGTGCTGGAGCAAAAAGCACATATTTTAAGTATGCATTTTCACTGTGGGAAGAAATGACATCCTGTGCTAATTTTAAGAGCTCAGTACTCTACTCTTATTATTGCTTGGATATCCTATTGTACCACACAGGTTGTATTTTACAAGTATTTACATTATTTTCAGAATATTTTAGTGTCATTAGATTATGCATACCTTCCACTTCTCCATACCGTTTTTACCACAGGCCAACTGTCAATATGAAGACCAATTCTTTGTAAACCTTCAACAAAGAACAAGTTCACATGCAATGAAACTGTTGAGATCTTTAGCAAAATCCTTGCACAGAGGAACTTAATAAAATGAAGAACCAGATTAAAATTGTTTGACAAGTTACAGCTGTAAGGCAGATGCTCAAACTATTCCCAACAAATGAACAACCAACAGCTGAGTATTTCCCTACAGTCCTAACTTAAAAGGTAAGTATCCCAACTGGACAGGCTCAATTTTTTTTAAATCAATATGTAGGTAGATCTTTGGTCCATTAAAACATGGTAAAAGTCGTTCTATTAGCTTTACCACCTGTTGTGAGACTTCAGGATTCACATTTTGAATTTACATTAAGTCACTGTGGCATGCAACTTGACTCCAGCTAAAGGCTATATCCAACGTTCATACTAACATATATTAGTTAGCTCATATTAAATCTTTCTGTAACCTTTACACATGGATATTATACTGCATGTTCACTTGTAAGTATGTTAGGACATCATTGTTTTGAGTAATTATTTTTTAAGTGAATGTCAGCTCTAAGGTAAGCACATAACATAGTACTGTATGGTGGAGAAGTTGCCTAGCAAGCAAAGTTTTCAGTCCAAAGAGTACTAATACAGTAATGACTGCTGATATGGCTGGAATATGAACTACTTTGAAACCTGAAGCAAATGTCTGCCTTACTGTAGGGGTGATGGGGAGAGGGTTAAGAGAATTAGTTGTCTGTATCTCTTAGACGGACAAGATGAGCACCAAACTTTGCAATGCAACTACAAAAATGGGGTTGTGTAGGACAGTATCAGTAAAATGTCAGAGGCTGCATGAAGTTTTTTTTCCTACGAAGTATCCTGAATTCCACGCAATTCAGAATGTTATTGGGTGAATTTAAAATTACATATGGTGCATTTGTGTTATTTTTCTCTGTTGTCTTCATTTATGTATAGTATTTGCTTACAGAAGTATTTATGTTTTGATAGGTGCATAGCCTGATTCCAAAAAACCAACCCAGTTTGTCTAAAGACACGGATGATGCAACAAAGAAAATTAACTACAGAAACTCTCAACATAATTTGGATGATGATGATGTCTCTTAGTCATCAGTAATCCTTAGTGGCCTCAAGGTAGCTGGACTTAATATCTCCAGAATTTTTTCTCTAGGGGATATCTTAAAGAATCTGTCTTTGCTAGATGCCCCAGGAACATGAATCAATTGATAAAATTCATATTTCAGGCAATGGCAACTGTAACACCCATAATGCTGTGTGGATGACTGAACAGGTGAGAAAGTGTTTGCAAGTGAATGGTACAAATGTAGAATCGATGTGAAACTTTTAATTTCCATGACAGAAGTCTGAATATATTGTAAATTCGTACAAGTTTTCTTTTTCTCCTTGTAAAAATTGGTACTTATTTTAGCTTCAACGGTTCAACCTGAAAGATGCATCTCTCTTCCATTAATTTTGATTTCTGACTTTAGTTATGTTTTATGACATAAAATACATATGAGGATCACTCTGAAAGTTTTGAGAATGGGCAATAATGAGTAGTGATAAGCCAAAGCAGCTTTTCCTAACTTCAGATTGAAGTTCAGATAGCAACATTGCAAGTCTCAGTGCACTCCAACAATGTGCATCATCAGCACTGTGTGCATGTATAACAGGTGTTGCTACGCCATACTCTAGGATGGATCTCATGCGAGAGCATTTCCGTGCTATGATTTTCTATGACTTTAAAGTCAGTTTAGGGAGAGAAAATACCTTGAAAGACTGCATTGTGCATTTGGGGATCCTTTGTCCTTTGCAATCCACCATTTATCGATGGAATGCAGAATTTAGAAGAGGAAGGTCCCTCGAAGATAAAGACCAAGCAGGAACGGCTGGCTACAGCAACAATGGATGAAAATGTGGTGAAAACAGAGCGCATGTTGCAGGAAGATCATCGTTGCAATATGGTCAGATTCAAGAAGCCCTAAATATTGGATTGGCAGCAATGAAAACAATCCTGAAAGAAAAACTTGACCTCAGGAAGCTCTGCAGTCACCGGATACCCTACCACTTTACAAATGAGCAGAAACAAGCATGTGTGCAATGGTGCCAGCAAATTATTAAAAAATTCAATGGAGGAAGATCCAAAAACATATTTAACATTGTAACAGGCGATGAAAGTTGGATTTACCAGTATGATCCAGAGCTAAACGACAATCATTGGTCTGGGTCTTCCCAGAAGAAGATCCCCCAACAAAAGTGAAGCGAATGAGAAGTGTTGGCAAGAAGATGATCTGTTCCTTCTTCTCAGCAAGTGGCCACATTGCGACAATTCCGCTTGAGGGACAAAAGACTGTTACTGTCACATGGTACACCACAAAATGTCTGCCAAATGTGTTTAACAAACTGAGAAAAAAGAATCCCAAGGCTGGTCTGCATGGAATTTTGTTGCACCATGATAATGCCTCTGCCCACACTACACAAGAAACAACCCAATTTCTGCAGGAGTCAATATTTGCCCCATCCTCCCTCTGGTCCTATGCAACTTTTTTGTATTCCCCAAAATGAAAGAAAACATTCGATGCCAACAATTTGAGTCACCTGAAGCCGCAGTAGCTGCTTACGAAGAAAGTATTTGCAATCTCTCCAAAGAAGAATGGCGTTCAGGATTTGAAAAATAGTTGAAAAGGGTGAGATGCTGTATAGAATGCAATAGGGAATATTTTGAAAAGATGCGATGATCAGATCTAAATGTTTAATATTTTATTGCATCCATTCTCAAAACTTTTGGAGTGACCCTCGTATTATGCATCATCATCCCTTTTCCCTTATTTGGCACAGTGGTGCATATTAATCATAAAATGTGCACCAAATAACGTGCCTCATAATGTCAAACACAAAATAAACTAATCTTTCTTTTACAACCCTACCAATGTCCATTCTGCAAACCTGTTTTTGTTTACATTTGCAGAAAGGAGCCGTTAGTAATCTGTGACAAATTCATACTACCTTATGCTAGGGATGATAAGTACCCTGCTTACAGTTTTTACGGCCCTTACATACCAACCAAACAAAACACAATGCAAAAGAAGTTTTGGTAGAATACATATCATACAGATTGCCATTTATTGCCACAACATGAAAGGTTCTCATACTCAGTCTAGGCAATTTCTCTGACACACGAGTCATATGCCTCAGGAAGTACTAGAGAGACTGAATTCTGAGTTCATCAGCTACACAAGTGATGTCATGCAGCACGTCATGGCATGTTTTGAATTAAACATGTGTGGTTAGGAAATCTTTATCATTGACCTTATTGTAATAATGTGGATTTGAAACAAAATGTCTAGACCAGTATCCTGGAACAGTACAAAACCCTTTGTAACCACTGCATTTTTCCATCCATTATAACACACAGTGTGTAACACGGAATGCTTTTTAAAGGGCATTTCGTAAAGTTTGCCTCCTTTCTTTAATGATGTAGCCACACTTTTGTCATGCATAAATAAGCACATATTCTTTTAAGACTAGTGAACCGAACTGGTGGCACACAACAGAATGCAATTTCATTACAAAACCCCTATCATGTAGTTTCTACATTGCTTCTATGGCTAATATTTTATTCCTGAACACCACATGTAACAATCCAATGTCTGCAGATGTGCAGTAACAAATGTTAACAAACATACAAAAAAGTTGCTGGAAAGTTTCATTCACAAAACTCAACATGACCAACTGACAATGTTAATGAAAACACATCAGTATGGATGCTCCATAAAATGCACAGCAAATTATTTACTACTAGGAAATCATTAGCTCTATTTGCAATATTACATTCTGCACACAAAAATTAAGAGTAAATTGGTGCACATTCAATAACATTTTGAACAAAATGTGCTAAGCTGGTTACAATTATATAACACATTCCGCTAAAAATGGCAAAAAGGGAGAAAATCTTAGTGGGCCCAAACCCATGTTGTTAATTGTGTACATGCCCTTTAAGTGTAAGCCCATGCACCACAGGGCATGAGTATTGAATATATCGTATTGCCCAAATCAGTCTTGGCCTTAATAACATTTTAAAGCACATAGATTTCAATAACACTAAAATATTTTGAAAATAATATTTTGTTTTGGCATATATATATAAAATGCATGATACTGCAGTGAAATTGAAAAAAAATATATACAACTCTTCATACATTCTAGCATAAAATTGCTTGCTCATTCCTGTGATCAATGTATTTATGTTCCTTATGATCATGCGCATGAATTCACCTTGGTTCAAACCTAAAATTGTGGCTGCTAAGCAAAACACTTAAAGGAAACACATAACTAGATAATACATGGGAACCAACAGCACAAATTCAGTATGGAATTATAACACAGATATGGACAGCACTTACCCTGCTCTGTGACTGAATTGTGTCAGTTCAGGTCATATGTTGCAGCAAGGCAAAAAAACTTATATTAGGACCAAACAAGGTACGTATTTATTTACCTTTCAGATTAAATATTAGCATACAGAGGAATGACACATGAATTCAAATACATACTGAGGAAACTTTTGTAACATTATGTGATTAATGAAAACTCAAGTCAAGTTAAATTCATCGAACTTGCATACAATGAAGTAAATAATTAAATTATGAAAAATGAATCAATGTTATGCACTCAAATTACTACGCTTATCAAATTACTGCCAGGACATGTTTGGAGGACCTATTGTCCCAGTTTCTGGTTGCTTGTCAACTAACCAGTGATTCCCTGATCTTCTATCCAGGGTATTTATGCGTAATCTGGTGTGGGGAATGGTGAATTCAGAAATTAAACTATGTCTGCTAGAATTTCTAAGTTCATAATTCAATGTTTGACATTTTTTATATACGTTCTTTCGCATAAGCTCAGTTTTACAGCATTATACACTGATTTTAGCGTCTTGACTTTTAGTTCTATATTGTGATTTTCTTCCCAGAAGTGATTGGCTACAGCTGATTTATTTAACTGTTTGTATCTGATATTTCTTAAATGTTCTTTGGTCTATTCTTTTGGAGCTATTGACGTCATTAGCTGTAGATCAAGAATTGGGAACACTTTAATCAACTCTTGTGTTGGAGTGTTTAGGGACATTTGGTGGATTAATAAATTTGTATGGCCACCTATTATTCATATGTCAAAATTCATTGCTTTTCCTAGTTTTTAATTATGTAAATCTTCACCCATGCAGAAAGTTATGCTGGATTTTAAAGGTGTTTTACTAATTTTGCATCCTGTTTTATTCTGCAACTGTATAAGCAAAAGTGTGTGACAATTGATGGACAAAGAAGCATTTCTGATTTAATAAAGCCACCATAGAAACTGGCAATAATTATATTTTTCCATTTAGAACAAAACATATATAATTAAAAACTAACATATAAGTAATGAATTTTGATACTCTGGTAACCAACAATCTCAGCATGTAATTCAGTTCACTAAAGTCTCCAAGCATATACAGAAAGTGGTTATAGGTATTCCAACAGTCTCTTTTGGAGCGTGTTTCAAGTTTTCAGTAATCATGTAAAGTTAGTGTTGCAAAAGTTCTTTCAATGTGTTATTTGATTCTGCCA
The DNA here is from genome assembly GCA_030765065.1 of Deroplatys truncata. NCBI lineage: Eukaryota > Metazoa > Arthropoda > Insecta > Mantodea > Mantidae > Deroplatys > Deroplatys truncata. The sequence goes on from CM060985.1 coordinate 47,823,322, forward strand.
ATTCACCGAGTCTAGCTTTGAAGTTAAAATTTGCTATTAGCCAAATGAACTGTTTCATTTCCTTGTCCAATGCAGTTTAAAACAGATTTATATGCTAGTCTAAAGAATGCTAAAGGGGTTCAAAGCATCAAAATGCTCCTATTTTTATTTTAATATTTACCATTGTTAGAATAAGCCCTGTACAACAACCATTTGCACATTTTCATATACATATAATATTGTATCACAAATTACATCTAAATTTTATTTATTAAATAAATCTAATAATTTTCTTTATTTGCAGCTCGCTTACTGTAGATGAATTTGTTCACACAGAACATATTCCCATATTTTCCTTTACTGTTAGTCACTATCTTTTAATACATAATTAAATAAATTATTGTAGGATATTGGAATTGAGTTATGGGTTCTAATGGAAGTGAAACATGGAGAACAAGGAGGGAGAGATGAGATTACTTCAACCTTTGATAGGCTACATCCCCATCTGCCATCACTATAACCATGATATTCAGAAACAGTAAAAGAAGACCCCTGAACAAGTAAACATGAAAATGGGACAGTCCTATTCTTTCATTCATCTTTGCATCAATTTATACTTCCCTCTAAGAAACAATGGAGTTTTAGACTTAAATACTTGCTGGATGTAAACCTTGCCTCACTTCCACGGTGTAATTATTTCCAGAGAATATTTTAGTACCGAGTTGCCTTGCTTACAACATTTATGCCATGTGGAATGATAGCACATTTGCAAAATTAATATACCTCTTCAAATATAGGATGAACCATCCCCCTACTCCTTTTTCTACACCTGATTTAAAAATTTAGCATGCTCTAAAAAAATAGAAGAGAACTTTTTAAATGGCATTGCACATAATCTTTGTTTTAAATTAAGAAGATGATGTGACAGTGGATGCAGAAGTTAAGAGTGCTTTTCAATGTGCCAATGTTCCCACTAGAATTATTCGGCCCAATAAAATGTTTAGCTCACACAATACAGTAGTGATTGTTGGTTAGGGTTGTTTATTACAACAGTTGAAAAGCAATCTTGATGACTAACATTGTTGTGCTCAGTAAGTTACAGTGCTTTAATAATGGAAGTGTGACAGTAAATGGATGCCATAAATTTCATTCCAGTTGCATTAAATTCTGTTCTCATATTAATAACTGTGCTAATATGTGGGGGGGAAAAAAAAAAGAGGAAACCACTTGCAATCCGATGCGAGGGAAACTATGTGTAAATTTAATTTTTTTTTTCCTCGGGAACTTGAAGCATTAAGCAATGGATAGCCTACAATATAACAGACATCACTGCATGAACTGCAATTGCTACAGGGATATCCCAAAGGTCAATGTACAGAATAATCAATGAGAAGAAGAAGAAAGGCAGTGAATCAGGAGAGAAGCTGCGAACCCTGGAAGAAATGACCAAACAGAACATCAAAAATACAGACATTGACACTTTTACTGCTGCTGCAATCAAGAGGATGATTTATTCTTTATACACTGACATTTTCATACCAAGTTTGAAAAATATACATGAAGTTTTACTTAGTTCAAGATAGTACAGTGGAATCTCGTTAGCACGTTCCTCATTAACACGTTTTCCCATGTATTACGTTGAATTATAAAAGTCCCAGTACCAAATCACCAAATATAATAAATAATGTTTGCTTAGTGCGCTTTCACGGTTCCCACTTACTGCATTTGAAGTTTGACGTCCTCATTCGCTGTTTTGGCCAATCCTTGATCGGTCCAGTGAGAGTAGGCGTTTAACACATTCATAGTTTGACGTCCTCATTTGCTACTTTGGTCAATCCTTGGTCACAGGGTGGATATCGGCAGCCAATCACATGCATGTATGTAAATATTTGTGTGACACGATTTCTGTGGGCGGGATTTCTGTGGTGTGGTAAACGCTAACGATAGTTTCTAATGTTGAGTGATGACCAAACATACATAGATTGTATTTTAACTTTTCATTTGCAATGAAAAAAAAAAGAAAACAGTGTAGTAAATAACCAACAGTGAAAAACTGAAAATCCTTGAAATAGATCACAGTCCAAATATAAAACATGTCGATATAGTGCTGAAGTTAAACATTCCTCCGTCAACCTTAAACACAATTGTTAGCAAACCTGAATTGATTGAAACTGCTTTTAAAGAAGGGAAAAATGCTAAAACAAAACTTTCCTCTTGGAAAATAGGATCGGAACGAAATTTGTTGCATAGAAACACCTACCGTATTCGAATCATATTGTATACACCAAAGATACTATCGTCTATTGTACTCATAACATGATGCACACTCATAATTTTGTTTTCTTTTTTACCAGAAATTGTTATCACATGTGTAAAAAAAAAAACACACAGCAAAGCTACTATTGTTGCTTTGTCGCTTCCACAATTCGCAATTTATTTCTCAAAAACATTCATAACCTAAAAAATCCAAGTTAACCAAAATAAAAGCTTGAATTATTTATTTTCAGGCTTTGTGTATCCAAATCCATTTAAACATATTGAATTTAACATGGAAACGCGGATCGTATTCAGTATGAAATTGCACTCAAAATCGTTTTAAATTGCCCATGGAGACATAGTAATTATTAGATTTTTATTACATAACTGTGTTCTTAAATTGCAAATTTTGCATTTTCGTTAACACGTTTTCCCACCTATGACATCGAAATCCTTAGGTCCCTGCAAAAACGTACTAACGAGATTCTACTGTATTTGAACTTTACATAAAATATTGTGGGAGTTAAAATTTTGTTATGTCAGTAGCAATCAAGGACGTAAGTTTTTCTAATGGAGAGGTCTGACATTTTAGCTAAAAGATTCAATTTTTTTTAAAGAAAAATTAAACAATAAGAGACCAGTGAACAATCAATAATATACCTTGATGAAACATACGTCAATATAAATCACACAAGAAGTAAGTTGGTTATGTGTGATGGAGACCTACCTTTAAAGGTGCCTTTAGCAAATGGAAGCAAATTTATTGTAAGGCATGCATGATTTTCCAGTCAATTCATTCCAAATGCCTTCCTCTTCTTTTAGTCTTTAAGTCCACAAAGGACTATCATGAATAAATAGATACTACCAGATTCAAAGATTGGTTTGTCAATAAACTCCTACCAAATATTTCCCAAAATAGTATTACAATTATGGTAAATGCAAAATATCATTTGATAAAGTTAAACAAAGCACCTAACTTTTCTTTAAAAAAAAACTGCAGTTGCAAACATCACTATGATAGCGCAACGTTGAAGTTGATCCAAAAGCAACCTTATATGAACTTATAAAATTAAAAAAAGAATTTAAAAAAGTATAAAATAGACACAATGTGGAACTTTATGGGCATACTGTAATGCGTCAGCTGCGGATCATTTTCAGTTCAATGTAAATGAGCTCATCTGGGCTCAGGTAAAGAATTATATCACCAAACACAATTTTCATTCAAATAGTGACATAAACTTTTTTATTTAGCACAGCATTGACAAATGTAATAATCGAAAATTAGAAACAGTTATGTGAACATGTGAAGAAATAAGAATCTTTTTGGAAACAGAATGGATTAGAGTTTGACATCATCTACAGGTTTGTTATTAACTTGAGTGACCCTGACAGTGAAGTTGAAGACGAAGACAAGGCCAACTGCTGCATACAGGACCATTCCGCCATTGACTCTGGGATGATATGGAAGGGATTTCCCAGTTGCCATCAAGCCCCTTTCTCTTTCTAAACCCCTTGGCCAAGTAAAATCTCATACACTTTAATTCATAATATGAAATGGAGTAATTAAACAGTTAAACGAGTCTAGAGTAAATGCAAAACACGAAAGTGTAAAAATAAACAATGATAAGCACTCATAACGCTCCACTTACTAAATAATGATAGCAGGACATTTTCAAGCACCTATTGTCCCCATTTTCACCTACCCCTGATTCCCCAATCTTCTTCTTCTCTGGGTATCTGCAGCGTCACCTGGTGTAGGATTGGCAAATTTAGAGATGTAATTATTATTTGCTGGAATTTGTAAGTTCATAATTTGATGTTTGAAATCTTTCCCATAAGCTCAGTTCTATGGGACTAGGTACTGATTTTACCAGCTTGACTTTTTGTTCTGCGTTGTGATTTTCTTTCCAGAAATTACTGGCTATTGATTTATTTAACTGTTTGTATCTAATATTTCTGAAGTGTTCTTTGAGTCCTCTGCTCTTGGTATTTCAACACGTGTTTTGTTGGAATCTAAACGGTCTTATTTTTTATATATGTCTGGTTTGTTTTCTGATGGGATTATGTCTGTGTGTTTTCTTATTTCATCACGGTTTTTAAGTTTTACTTATTTTGCGGTGCTAGGACTATGCTGAACTCTTTCAAGATTTTTTGGGGATAATAGGCCTTTGAAACATGTCCTGCCAGTAATTTAGTAATTGAAACAATCTGAGTGCTTAACGTTGATTCATTTTCTAGAATTTAAAAGTTTTAGTGTTCCCAAAATAATCATAATGTGATGAATTTTAAAGAATGGTCCAGAATTTGTATTCCAGGTTCCAAATTTTTTGGTTTTAGGAACTAGAAAACATGAAAACACAAAGTCAGCTCTCCTATGGGAGATATCTGCTACATGTACAAGGTGTGATCAGAAACTAAGGTTACAAGGCTGGTATTCCTGGAGTTTTGTCCATTATAGGGAAATTAGTAATGTGCGGTAATTCTAATGCATGCAGTTGACAATTGTAGAGAGTTTCGCCACATACAGCACTAGTTGTAGGTAAACACAAATGGCGACTCATTTGGAAAACTGGTATAATGAAGAAATCCACTCCGTTATTCGATTTCTGTGGGCAAAACATGTAACCACCGCTGAAATTCACCGGCAGCTGGTAGTTGTTTATGGAGAGACTGTAATGTTGCAGAATGGTGTGAAAGTTTGCGGCCAATAGAGAAAATGTCACCATTCACAGTGGCCGATCCAGCATGGTATCAACAGATTTTAACACAGCTCGCATGGAGGAGTTGATTCAGGACAACAGGGGGATTACGTTACAGCATATGATGTTAAAATTGGGAATGTCGTTTGGAAGCGCGTGTCACATTGTTCACAAAATTCTGCAGTACTGGAAAGTTTGTTCCTGATGGGTTCCACGAAATCTGTCCAACCAACACCAGGACAAGCACATGGGGGGCAAGCTTGCAACTTTTGCAATGGTTCTCCACAGGAGGGAACAGTTTTCTTCACCACTGTCATGGGTGACAACACATGGATCCACCACTACACCCCAGTAGTAAGCAGCCGTCAATGGAGTGGGAACACTCCTCCTCTCCAAAGACAAAGAAGTTTAAGGTGATGCCATTTGCCAGGAAGGTGGTGGCCACAGTGTTTTGGGACAGTGCGGATGTCATGCTCATGGAGTTTTTAGAAAGAGGGCACACAGTGACCGCTGACCAATTTTGCGACATCTTGACATGATTCTGCAAAATAATCAGTAGGAAATGGCCAAGACCTCTCATCAACAGTGTCATCTTCCTTCACGACAATGCACAACCTCATATAGCCTAGATGACCATCACACTGTTGAAGCAGCTTTGCTGGGACATCATCAACCAACCTCCCTATAGCCCAGATCAAGCTCCAAACGACTTTTACCTTTTTTCCTCACTTGAAGGAGCATTTAGGAGGTCGACGATTCGCTTCAGTTGAGGAAGTGAAACACTTTGCGACATGGCTGAACATGCAAGGAATATTCAAACTCATCCCACAAAGCAACAAATGCCTCAACCGATATGGAGACTATGTCAAAAAATAATCTAATATACATACTATCAGTTGGCTGTATTGGCTGTATGAAATAAAATGTACACGTTTCACTGCAGGCTTGGTAACCTTAGTTTTTGATCACCCCTCAGAAAACAATTTTTCTGGGGAGAGTATTAACTTTTGATGTGATATGGTTTATGCAAAGTATGCTAATGCCTGCCATAAGTGATGAAGCACATGTATATGGATTAAGCATAAACATAGTTCATAAAAGATATAGTTCATAAGAGTACCTCAAGCTGACATCTTGAAAAGAGGTTTCCGGAAATTTCTTGCACCTTCTTCCAATATCCCGACTTAAACAAGACCCTTGCACCATTCTAGAAAGAAGTAAATACTGATATGCCAAGTGGCAAACCTTGGCAAAAGCCACCTTCAAACATCACACACTTTCCCATTGCTGTCTAGCTTGGTTCAAAAATTAACTTTTATGTAACATTTCAATTTCATGTTTTGTCTAAATCATTGGATTTATAATAAAAAGGAGTTATTCACAGACAGTTTATGTGTACTTTGTGCAGTAATCAACATCCATTGTGAACCATTCACATGCTTCATTGTTCAAATATTTTATAAAAACAATTTTTTTTTCCTCCAGTTGAGCAGTGTTTAGGTAACAAAATTGTATTAGAAATGTTTGTTCATTATATTGAGTAGAATCATCTGTTAACATATGGTGCAATAATTACCTTCCAACCTATCAGGGCTATTCTGTAATGTTTTGTTAAGGCTTAACCAATTGTTACATCCTATGCAGCATTCTGTAACTTTGTAACAAAATAAAATTTTCTGAGAATAAAGACTTGTTTGTTGAATGCAACAAACTCTGAGACCCTCTTGCTAACGCATTTGTTACACAATAGATTCACAGAGATGTCGTTTTAATGCTGAGGAAAAGCATGATAGAAGTTTGACATTTTAATTATTAAATGTTTATTTATTCCTTGCGCAAAATATAAATATTACAGATTATACTTGAGTAAGCAATGTTCCTGTGATGGTGTCTGTAAATTTGATGCTCCCAACATAGCTTTTAAGAGGCAATTTTTAATAGGAAAGTAAAATTGTGTAATCTCGTATCATAATTAAAACTGACAGTTACGATTTAAGAATTTTAGGTCCAAATGATGATTTATCTTGCTTTGCATGGTTCACGGACTTATTGCTTTGTTTTTAGGTTAAGATTATGAATTGAGTACCTTTGAGAGCTATAGGATATTACAGCAATACATTTTCATTCCCAGAATTATTTTAAGATAATTTCCAATTTGCTAAAAGAAGTGCTAACAGAAAACTATTTACCAGCTTTTCATAACCATAGAAAATTGAATGTATACTAATACTGCTGGAAGAGGAAGTACGTACCAGAAGGCAGTTCGTTGGGTTATAAACTGATAATTTATACTTAAAAATTTGCATGTGAAAAATAATCGGAAATAAAATACTTGTAGCTGTAATACTCTCCTAGATAACAAAACAGGTGAAACTAGAGTTTCTTGAAAACTTGGAACTTACACACAGTGAAGCATTCAAATATATTGAAGAAAGAGTGAGTCGGCTCCGCTGCAGCGGAAGATGTGGGGAATGCCTCACGAAACATGTCCTGCATATAATATGTAGTAAGTGGAGCAAAGTTTCTTTTCACTACGACCTTCCATTTAAAGAATACCTTAATATGGATATTATCAGATAGCAATTATGATTTTCATTCAAAGATTAAGATGCAAGAACATTTACAAGAGCTGAACTAAAGCTGAACACCGCCAAAACATGAATAAAAAAATAAGTACCTACTTATGCTCGAATGGTATCATTAAAATTTCAGAAAAACCTGCATGACAACTGATATCTTTAAAAAGTATAATTAAAAGCCAAAAACCATAAAGAAAATTAAACAGTAATTGTGGGTTGATATGAATTACTGAAACTTGTATCAAAACAATATGAAACTGCGCTGCTATTTCTTTTATCTGTCGTTCCTAACCTAAAATTAAACTCATTTTATAGGGTCATTGTCACAGTTGGGGAGTTTTCTCCATTAAAAAATCTAATTCTCTGAGGTAAAAAAAAGTGCAAATCTTGTTATTCTAAGCAATGGGTGCAAACTTTAAAAATCCACATAATTATATTTTTCATTTGACATTTTCACAGTTCACTGTGTCTCCATTTTGACAAGGGAAAGTAACAAAAGCACTTAGTAGTCTGTATTCCAGCACTGGTTTCGTTGGGAAAACAAAACGCTATTGTAAAGCGCACAAATTTTCAATTAGTCCCTCCAGTTAGCTAACAAACCACGAGAAAACAAATATTGCTATATAATAAACGAGATACAGAATGCCAAATAGTGCCCTATTTGTTAACAGCTGTTCTTTAACCTTAACAGATAATTGTAGTTGCCTTCTTAACAACAAAGTTAAGAATAGCCCTGTATATGTTTGGATTGATATTATGCGCTAATTACTCCCCAAGATTCTTGTGAGAACTCAGATGCAAAGATGTAGTTGTATTTCATATAAATGTCCAGCAAATGGCATAATAATAGTTTTCTTATTCATGTTTGCTCATAAATCAATTAAAATGAACATTTAGAACCACTAGAATTAAAGGCAGAAAAGCACATCTCAGATATTTATTAGGTTGGTAATGCCTGAGAAATGGTTCAATGCAACAAAGAAACTGAAGTTTAAAATGATGGCTCAAAAATGCTTTAAAATAATTAAATTCTGATTTGCTAAAAACAGATGGAGAAGGGGTAGAATTTATTAATGAAAAAGCAAATACCTCACTAGCTTCTAATACCAAAATATTAGTACCCCAAAGAAAAGCACTGGAATTCCTCATTGTAGAATAAGACACAACACATACATTGTGTCTATAGTGGCATTTTCTTAGAGTGTGTGCTGTATATTAAGACATAGATATTATGTGGGTGTGTACCATAAATGATAGTAAATTTCTGCTAACCATGACCTCTTCATAGTCGTCGTCATCCTCATTTTCGTCATCATCATTCTCATCATCATCAGGTTCTGGCATTTCGTCATCATCTTCTAATTCAGCCAACAGTGTGGGTGCTCGACAGCTTTCAAGGAAGTCCTGAAAAAAAAATATAGAAATTTCAGACATCAAAATTCACAGTAATTGCTTATGTATGTTGTACTCATTCATCCCCCTCATACAACTGATCAAGTAGATGCTATTCCAGTCACACGCCACCATCTAAATACTTTCAAGCACTTAATTGTCAAAAAGCTAGGAAATGGGTGAAGCACAGCTACTTCAATATTGCTACAAGCATTTCTAATCCTGCAATTTCTTTTGAAGCAGCATTGCAGAAACATAAACTTAACTGTTACATACTAAAGATACTGGTAGACAAACACTATACTGATTAAAATTAGGACGGGAAGATATACAGTGAAGCAATTGTCATAACATAGCTCTAATTTTCAGACTCTTACTTGCTTCACTGAATTTATTGTACAGCGTGGCACAAAAAGTCCCACTGAACCTGATTTTTACTTTCTCTACTACTTGCCTATTGTAAGTAGAGGAAGTATTGCATTTAACACAAAAATTTGATACCAAGAGTTTACTAGAAATATACATTTTAGGACGCCCTGAATCCAAAGCGCATTTTTAGAGAGAGAATGAGAGTGAATTAAATATTTTGTTTGTCAATGATGCTGTCAATTTGTGTGCGTGTATTTATTCAAAATAACTCATCCAATTTGATCAGAACATCAAGACATTGTTTATTCAAGCATATAAATGTAATGTGTGTTAATGCACTAGTGCAGGTTAGCTTATCCAGCTGGTTTCTTAACACTGTTATTCAAAGGAATATGAAAGGGACACATGCCTACATTATGATTCAATGAAACTAAACCTTTACGAATGTGTAGTAATGTAATGTAATGTAATATTTATTGAGTGCCAAGATAATTACAATCGTATTGGGAGTGACTGCTTCTGGCCCTGGCCATTTTATAGTCATCTCCCCTCCTTTGGTTATAATAATATATTAATTTATGATCATTAAGTTAATTACATGTTAGACTGCCTTCTCCATTTGGCCCTGGCCATTAAGATGGGCAGTTATGTAAATTACAAATACACATTAATACAATTAGTAATTCTTATATATTTATTTATATTTATATTATTTTTTCTCTTTTAACCATCCATATCCATTTTTTAATGTGTAGTAATCATTAATTTTAATATTTCTTATGCAAATATGAAATTGATACCAGTAATGTGTCATTTTATGCAACACAGAAAAATATAGGGTAGTTAAATTATATTCAAACTCACTCGCGGCCTTTCTCTACTGCGCGAGACAGCCGGCAGTCACCGGGGAAATTATGCTAGCAGAGGCAGACTAAAATCCTTACCTTATAATAGATGCTGGAAATGTTAACCTTCTGCTCTCAAATAGGCAGCATATCTCGTGTAAATATTCTCGCTCACTCTTCAAAGCTTAAAAGCAGGAATTCTTGTGATGAAATGCCTCATTATGATCAGAAAATTGGAGTGTTGTGTGCGATAAGTGCTAGACGAATAATAGGGCCCCCAATGAAATAATAAATGCAGAGTGATATCAGAGGTTAATTCTGAGGCCATTTTGCAATCGCTTGACAGAAGAAGAGAAATTGTATGGTTGGTTCCAGCAAGATTCTGCAACAGCATACATGGCTGCCGAATCATTACATGCAATAAGAGAGGTGTTTGATGACAGAATAATTAGTGTTGATTTGTGGCCCCCCTCGTTCTCCTGACCTAATGAGTTGTGATTTTTATTTATGGGGCTCTTTAAAAGACAAAGTGTATCGTTCCAATCCTCGCACACTACAGGAACTTAGAGAAAACATTGTGCAAGAAATCACAAGAATTCCTGCTGCTGAGCTTCAGAGAGTGAGTGAGAATATTTACACCAGATATGCTGTCTGTTTGAGAGCAGAAGTCAACATTTCCAGCATCTATTATAAGGTAAGGATTTTAATCCGCCTCTGCCAGCATAATTTCCCCAGCGACTGCCGGCTGTCTCACGCAGTAGAGAGAGGCCCTGACTAGGTTTGAATATAATTTAACTACCCCAAATTTACAGGGAGACTAAATGGTGAAAGTTACCAAAACATGACATTTTTAGTTTTTTTAGGCATATAGCCTTATAAATTGGAATTTCCTCTTTAATTTGATATACAATTTATCATTGTTAACACAATACTTAAATCATAAATACATTTCTTTTTAAAAAATGGTAGTGCATTAAACATTTTTACCCTGTTTTCTGCATCACTTCACACACAAAAAAAAAAAGTTAAAAAAGGTAATAATAATAATTAAAAAAATCATATACTCTTTGGAGTAGAGAGATACATTTTAGCTCATCTTTTAGGAAAAGCTTTGCTATAGCACTTCTAAATATGGCAGCATCCATATGTCCAAGCAATAAGATTTTTATTGTGCGTGTGCACGCATGTGTTACTTTGAATAGAGATTTCTCTGAATGAGATTTTCTGATATAAATGACCTGTTATCTCAGGAACTTGCAGACAGCTAAATTAAATTTTGATATGATCTCTCGCACGCACGCACGCATGCACGCACACACACATGGATATGTTTCCCAAAATGCTTTATTTGGATTCAGGGGGCCTGAAAATAAGTATTTCCTGTGAAATCCCTTTATCAAATTTTTGGGTGGAATGCAACAGCTTCTCTACCTATGCTCATGGTAGAGAAAGTAAAAATTGGTTGTTGATAAATTTAAATAAAAACTTGTTAATCTTCCTTAATAAATCACATTACTGCATAAAAGTTCATCAGTGAACTTAGAAGGTATTGTAAGAACGTAGGCTTTCACGGCCGGTGTCATAATTATAACTAATATAATTTTCCGGGCTGTTATGCCGTGGTCTGCTGAAGAAAGATTTCCCAGACGTTTCGTCCACAACTGCGGTGGACATCTTCAGTGGCGCGGACGAAGTCTTCTCGGTGAAGGTATCGCTGTGATACCTTCACCGAGAAGACTTCGTCCGCGCCACTGAAGATGTCCACCGCAGTTGTGGACGAAACGTCTGGGAAATCTTTCTTCAGCAGACCACGGCATAACAGCCCGGAAAATTATATTAGTTATAATTAGAAGGTATTCATCTACATCCTGTGAAAGTTTCAGTCTGATATCTTAAATATTTTCTGAGATAATAGGTCCGAAATCTTCACTTGATTTCTTGAAAATTATGTCCAGCAAATAGAGTTCACTTCTGTGATGACAATATATTAGCTTACAATGCACATCTAATGATTTTTGTGCAGTTGGAATAATATTATTAGTTTCTTATGTTCTTTAAGGTCTACAAGGGAGCAGCGAACATGGTTCCAGCAAGATGGCACCACAGCACACATTGCTAGAACTTCCATGACAGTTGTGCGTCAACTCTTTGGGAATCAAGTCATCTTGGAAAAAGAAAGACACTGAATGGCATTCAAGATGTCCAGATTTCTCTGTCTGCGACTAACATAGAAATTAATATTATTTCAGTTCAAATGTTTTAAAAGCTCTTTGATGACATTCATTGTATACTGGCAGGTTGCTGCAACAGAAATGGTGGTATTTGCAAAACATAATTTTCAAGAGATTAAATATTTTCCTGTGTTGAATAAAATGGTACATTATTGGCATTAATCTCAAACATTTGTTAATTTATGTAAACATCACTGCTTACTATACAATGTAAAATTTGTGTTTCATTGAATCACCCTGTATAATAATTTTGCATGGTAAGCGTGTCCATAGCAGGTAATAGATGCTCCACAAATATACATCAAATGTTCTAGATTTAGACTGTACATGTTAATCCCTTAAACTAATTAATTGCATTATCTGACTGCCCTTAGTTTATGGCAGTTATGTTATCTGTTGTTCCCTTATCTTGTTTGGCTATGTGAACTTTGTCACAAATAGTTTTAACCAGCCAGAAGAACGAAATGTTGAAAAACACAATTAAATGCTAAATTGTGACTAACTCCTATAACACTAATACAGTGAAATGCAACAATTTATTTAATACAAATTTAGTAGGTTTAATGCTTTTTTATTATTATTCATTACATTTCTTCATTTATTTATCTTCTTTTTAACTTCATTTTATCTAGTTGCTGTTTTCATTTTTGATTTATTGATTCTTTAGATATAACATCTGTAGATAATGTATAGCTAACTGTTTAGTATTTGCACTATTTGCTGGATGAATTCGCTTTCAAGTTTCCTTCTGTATGGTTTATTTTATTACCTTTTTACTGACATGAGGTCTTCAGGGGATCTTGGAAATTCTCTGTAAAGCTGTCGTTTACCTTTGCAGTTAGTAAAAATCTAATAGAAACTCTAAGATAGTCACAAGCAGGATTTTGACATTAATTCCTGCAAAATACAAGCCTAAGCCTGTCACTGAGCTATTTTAGTTAATGATGCGAAATTGCAGAAATACTATTCTCTGGTTCTTTATTCTTATGAGGGGTAAAGATAATGCAATACGTATTTAACTGTATTTGGCTTTAATACGAGGTATGTAGCATCAAATTGCCATTTCTTCCATAGTTCATAACTTAAGCATTTTAAAGCTTTGACCAGAATTTCCCAATCTTGATTCACTTGTCTAAAACAGTTCTTCTAAATATATATATATATAATAATACTCACATTGTTTGACACTCTTAAGTGACAACAATAACAAAATAAATAAAAAAAAATGATCAAGAATATAGACACCTGCAAATCATAAAAGCCAATATGTATAGCACTGCTAATTAAGTATGAAGCAATGGCAGAATTTCTACTCCAGGATATTGCAGTTGCTGCAATATTGCACATTTTAGCAGAAAATAAGGATTAAGTACTGCTTCAGAGGGGGATGATGAAAACTTCCAGAACTAACCTCCAAACTGACCTGCTCACTATCACTAGAGGTGGAAGTGAGACTCATTGTGAGAGCCTGACTCAAGCAAGGGCCGTTACCAGCAGTGGTGGAGATGCCACAAGATCCTGTTCCTGTAGGACCACTTGTAGTCAGACTGGGGTAGCTCTGGGCTGTGCTGAGCAAACCACCTGTCAATCAAAAATATCACACATGCTTGATATAAATAATCCTAGTATCTTCAAACCCTATAACGCCTTTAAAAAAATAAAAAGGACTAAACAAAAATAACAGTGAGAATGGTTTTAATAGCGTCTAAAATTGAGTCTTGAGATCTTTCGGGCATGAAATATGGAGCAAATGATCCTGGAGTCCATTGATACCTGAGGTTGCCTAATATTTATTTTTACCACAACAACGTAAAAACAAATTAATGTTTAAAGGAATTTATTAACAGTGACATCCAAATATACCTTAATATTTGTGAAGTCAGTTGCAACACTACATCACTTACACTTTAATTCATGTTGGACTTATTTTAGGAGCCATTGCCTCCATTTTCAACCTTGGGATTCTAACTGCTATTACTGTTTGTAATTGGCTGCAGTCTTCTCTCTGTTGCTGGAACAAACTTCTTCACTAAGATGTCAAATGGCAGGATTACAAAATTTATGACAATATTAGTGCTTCCATATTAAAATGTTTTCCCATGTTGTGAGCTCATTGGGCTAGTCATGCTCTTTTAGTAATTTCGGATTTGGCCCCAGGTTATGGTTTGTATTCCAAAAGTGAGATTCAACTGCTGACTAGTCTCTTGTTTTAACTTAACATTTATTAAGTGTTCTGGTTTTAGACTTCTTCCTATGTAGAAATTTTCACAATCCATACAGTTAATTTGGTATACTCCGGATCTATTGTCTGGTAGAATACCTTTTAGTATATGTTTCTTATGGGGGGGGGCAATTAAAGTGTAGCAAGGTAGTGTTATAACCAACTACACAAATATAGAAGTATAATATAAAAACTGTTGATTAGGGACCAAGCCTCTGGCCTTTGAATGACAGACAGATATGTTACCACCAAAAAGAAGTGCTTCACCTCCATTTAATCTGACAAAAGCATTTGATATGATCAACCATTCAATACTATGTAATAAATTGTTAAGCTGTGATATCACAGCTTTGGCTCACAATTGGTTCAAACTGAATACTTCGATGAAGACCATATAACGCTCATAAGGTAGTACTTAGAAAAGAGAAATGTATCTTTCAGTGTGCCACAAGGATTAATATTAGGCCCTTTACTCTTTTTGTATGTATCAATGACCTGCTATAAGGTGTTAAAACTGCCATGATAACTAGGATAAGTTTTTCTGCTGACAATACAAGCATATTTATAACAAGAGATGAGGAGGATATCAAAGACTAAATACAATATACAATGATTGATATATTGGTTCAGAACAAACAAATTAATAGTAAATGAAGAGAACATTGTGTCCAATTTTAGCATAAAAGGGCTGATTTGGATCTAAAAAAAGAGTGAGTCGAAATTCTTAGTGTTATGGATTGAATAATGACTAGATAAATACCAGGATTATTTATTATATAATATGCCTTACTCTTTTTCCCCATAATATATTCAGAAAAACTGTTGAAATTTAGAAACAGTATAAACCAAAGTTTATACTATTTTTACTATCTCTACTAAACCTAGAGAAAGTATTGCATTCAAACCCAAAAGTTTAATACTGAGATTTTGCCGGAAATGCATGTGTATGCGCAACTCAAGTTAGAGACAACTTTGAGCCTCCTGACTTATAAGCGTGCACGGCCAGTAAAATGCTACCGGCATTCAAAAAACACTGAAGAAACTTGATTTCACTGCATTTTTTAAAATCACTGAGAATAGAAGGAAATGTTACTGGTAATTTGATTAATTATTTCTTCTATCTAATGAAAAATAAGTCATTACTAGTGCTCAGTTTGCTTAATGATCCTTTCTCTATTATATGCAAACCATAAACGGTCATCATCAGTTGATAGTGTTGTACCAAATTCAGGTGCATAGAGCTTAGAGTTATCCAACTTCTGAGGATAACGAAACCCAGAAAAAAACCAAGATTTGAACATGTAATCTCTTGAATGTGAGGCAGACACTATGAGGATGGGCTGAATAAGTGTGTGTGTACGTTTATTGTTACTGCCGCTGAATCTCTGACACTGACATTTCACGAGGGTAAAGAAAAAGATAGGTACATATTAGTATGGCCACCTTTAGCAAAAATAGCGCTTGTTAATTTCAACAGTAAATGAGCTATTCTGATTTGTTTCAGCCAATAAACCAGCACTCTGATTTAATTTCTTGTAACATTTTTAATAATTACATAGACTACTGTTGGTGGTTAGAGCTTTGCTACATACAAAAACAGTTGAAAAAAAAAGTAAATCGGAACACTTTGCAGTGCTGGGGAAGACTCACACAACAAAGGCTAAAAGTTATCTGCTAGCATCAATCACAGGCTTTTTCCACATGTGTGTCCATTGTATTTTAGGCTATCTTGTGAACTCTCTTGTAGGTGGAGCATGTGGTGTGAGTTGCTGTTAGCTTTAGTTCAAGTAAAATTAGGACTCAAAGCAGAGGGGTACTTAGCACACTGAGCTACATAGATCTTTTGCACCTATGCCCTGGATGGCGTGCCCCCAGGAGGGAGGGATGAGGTGACAGGAGATAGAGGGCAGCCTGACTCGGGGGGCACAAAAGGCGGAGGGCAGGTTTCCTGTCATTTACAGATTTAAACTCCCTGGATGGGCAGTGGTGCAGCTAGCTCCCCTCCTCCCTGGGCTTACACATCCCCTGGGGGGCTCAGAACCCGAAAACTGCCCCCATTCCGGGGGATGAAGGTTTCCACAGAGCATCCTTTCCCCTACAATGCATACACAAGACCTCCCGCCAAACTTGCCCTGAAAGAGACTAAGCAGATGAAAGGTAAAGTGAAATGAGAATGGAGGTGAAATGAAGGGACATGAAATTCAAGGGACTTAATGATCCTTCCCTACATTTGCCTAGCAACTCAGGGAAACCCCCCCAAAAAAACCATGGGTTGGAAAGGTTGGCCATGGAATCAAATACAACAGAACCGGAGACAAAGCAGGCAGGCAGCCAGCCAGTAATCAGTTGCCTTTTATGCCTAAAAGCAATGGAAATGGACATAAAAAATCAGTCAGCTCAAAGGGTACCTACTCAATACTGAAATTGTTAATTTCCACAAATTTCAATCAATTTAGCATATAACTAATTTTTATAGTGCTATGCACCAAACTTTCAAAGACAATAATTTTTAAAAAAAAAAATTAAGATAGCCTCTCATGTGAAATGCATCATAAGATGAAAATCTGAAAAGTTTAAACATTAAAACTTTCCATATTAACCTCTAAAATACAGTTCATTAAAATCACAGATTAAATTTTGTACAACATTAAAGCTTTCTTGGAAAAGAAAGTAAAGTAGATAACATTTTTAATGTTCTAAAAACCACTCACATTTAAATTATTAAAACCCTAAATCTAAAATTATACTTGAACTCAAGAAAAGGCCCTTTACTTTCTTCATAAACCTTCAAAGAATGTAAAATGTGAAAATGTTAAAAAAAATTAACAAAATCTGCAACATGGGGAACATGTTAAAGTTCAGTGGCAAAAATTAATAAAGACAAGATTATGAAAAAACATGATTTAAAAATTCACACAGTATTTTTACAACATGTTCATTTAAACATTG
Source organism: Deroplatys truncata (assembly GCA_030765065.1). Classification (NCBI taxonomy): domain Eukaryota; kingdom Metazoa; phylum Arthropoda; class Insecta; order Mantodea; family Mantidae; genus Deroplatys; species Deroplatys truncata. Next base: position 47,840,842 of record CM060985.1, read on the forward strand.
TGTTTTGGGATATAAAATAGCAAGAAAGGCTGATTCTACGATGTCTGAGAATTTATTCTACCAAAAGTTTTAAAAAGTAATGCTTTTTTCCAAACTTCACTGAACATTCAGTATTAAGTATCCTTAAATTAAGTAACTTTTTATTAACGCTGAAACCTTAAGAGGATCTGTGCCAACAGAAATGGATAAATTCCTTTGAAGCATTTTTGGTGACTGAACAGTAGACCATAAAACCATTCTGGATGATCTATGCATTTTTATAAAGGTTGTATAATCACAACAGATAATCAATGACCCAGAGCACATATCATCTAAGGGAGACACTTCAGAGATCAGTCCAGTTGTCAATTTTGGAAGAGGACAAAATAAATGACTTGCAAAGAGAAGACCTGTGAATGCGGTACATCCAAGTCATCGGAGTCCTTCAAAAGACAAAGATTGCTACTTATCCCTAACAATGCAAAATTGCATTTCAGCAGCTAGTGGTGTATGTATAAACCAATTACAATTGAAAAAACGCTCCCTTGTCTAGTCTAAAGTCTTGTACACAAGCCCAACAGACTATGGTCTTTTTCTAAAACTAAAAAGTCCATTCTGAGGTCACTGTTTTGCAATTTTAACTTCTTAACATATAAGTCTGAGAATACGAGGGCGGATTGATTTTCTTAACATATTTCTCCTTTCAATTCAATACACGCTGTCCAACATTTCTCAAATTTTTTTTAACCCTTCCAAGAAATATGATTATGAGGTTGTTTCTGCCATGGTGTGTTCATTGGGCATGAATTTCTTCCCAGCGAGCCAATTTTTCAGGTTTGTAAAGAGGAAGAAGTCGCTTGAAGCCAATTCTGGAGAACATGGTGGGTGGGGTAACAGTTTGTAGCCCAATTCCACAAATTTAGCGATGGCAGTGGCTGACTTGTGCGCAGGTGCTTTATCCTGGTGAACGAGAACCTTTTTCTTCACTAAATGGGGTCACTTCTTTAACATTTCCTTGTGAAACTAATCCAGCATTCATAATATAACCTGTGATTGTTTTACCCTTTTCCAGGTAGTGGATGTCTATCACCCCTTGTGAATTCCAAAAGACAGTTGCCATGATTTTTCCTGCTGACGGAATGGTTTTCGCTTTCTTTGGAGCAGGTTTGCCGAAGGAAATCCGCTGCTTTAATTGTTGTTTGGTTTCAGGTTGATAGTAATGGACCCAAATTTCATCAACCATGATATAATGCTGCAAAAACTCATTTGGGTAGTGCTGGAACATGTTCAAACATCCCTGTGAAATGGTCACACAATTCCAGTTGTTCTCAAATGTGAACAGTCGCAGTACCCATCTTGCTGACAGCTTTCTCGTACCCAAAAATTCATGCAGTATGTTATACACCCGCTCACTCGAGATGTTTTCAGTCTTGGCTATCTCACAGATTTTCACTCGGTGGTGTTCCAAGACAATATCGTGAACTTTATTCACCATTTCTTCTGTTGTGACCTCAACTGGCCATCCTGTGTGCACAACATCTCTTGTGCTCAAACGGCTACATCGAAATTCTGTGAACCATGCCATGTGATGGAGCAGAGTCCCCATAATACTTGTTCAGCTTTCCTTCCGTTTCCTTCACCATCTTAACACACAAAAAGCAGTGCTTTATCAGAAATTCACTTTTCTCCATTTTCTACAAAACAACACACATCTGCTTATTTTAGACGCTCTCAACAGTGTTCTAAGGCACAAATGACAGCAAATTTCTGCAATTATACCCAGAATAGATGCAAGACTTGGGTGTAAACAAGAATGTTACAGTGATTAGAATGTGATTTCTCATCAAAGTCATGGACTTATCAATTCGCCCTCGTATTCAGGTTCTTAATTTTGGAAAAATAATAAAACCTTGAGTACACTGTTAACGTATCATTTTCAAGCCACATATATTTTTAAAGGCCAAATTTACCCATTCTATCTCCTTTTGGATAGTTCCTTGAAACTTCCTGTAGAATTCAATTATTTGAATTAATTTTTGACAAGTATATTTCAGCCAACAAGTTCTAAATCAGCCAGTTCAGTCAAATTTTCTTTTAGCATGTTTTATTGACACCAGAAATCTCTATTTCAACCAACTCTCGCAGTTTTTAGTGTGTTACTTCCTCGTGCTTTGGAGTGTGACCAAGAGCTCAGTATTGAATTTAGTATTTAGTGTGGGATTTTAGGACACACAACTGCTGAGGTCATTAGCACCCTGAGTTCATTTCTTAGTGCTTCAGTATGCAGTATACAACTTTTTATATGTATGTGCAGAAACAAACAAAATTTAAGCATATGAACAACTATACTCAAATTTTAATGTAGGGGATGTTCAGAGATTAAAATGTCCATTCTTAAGCTCTTAAAAATGAGGTTCATTGTTTCTATCATTAGTGTATCTAGCTGAAAATTTCATATTGACAATAAAAAATAAAGGAGGAAAAAAAAGTCGCTTTGTTAAGTTTTCCAAGAGTTAGACCTCAAAGGAGAAACTCTAAAGCTATAGAAGGTCTAGAGTTAGACAAGATAACTGCACAGTTGACTTGAAGAATGACAGCTGCAATCAGGCAGTAGTATGGGACAGAAGTTTACTGTTCATTAAATGTATAATTGTGCTGTATGAAAAGCTGGTGATAAGATATGTATTACAGTTGAGTTTAACTTACAAGAACATACTTTTCTGTATGATGCATAATATACTCTTCGCAAGAAAGTGTCAAGAAAAAATTCTGTATGCTAAAACTTTCTAGGAAGACCACTATACATAAACCTGTGAATAATTTTTATGACCAGTTCAGTGGTCAGCTTGCTGGTTTCGAAACCCAGAGTTCCTGGGCTCAATTCCCAGTAGGTAGGGGAATTTTTCTTTAATTACAACACTTCATCTTTCCCCTATTGCTTATGAAAAGCATTAATGTAGAAGCGATTCTCAGTGCGCTCAACTGTTTAAGAAAAAGCAATAAACTCAATGTTTTACAGAATTTTACAGTATCATCACATCAAAGGTCAAAGCTGCCAATAAAGCCAGTAATTAAAGGTAATAATAATATGAAACAGTTGAAAACAAGGATAAAGAAAAGAATGAATGAATGAAAGAGAAGACAGGCCAAAGAGGCTTATGCTTTACAATTTCACTTATTCAAATGCTGAAATACACCAATTTTCCACATGGCATTTTCCCTAGTCTTTTTAAATTCAAAAAGTTATATGGAAAATTCAAGAACATATTATACTAGTTTTTGTAACTACTGTGAACTCCACATGCATGTACATCTAATATACTTATTTACTAAAAATATTTAAATCCTTTTTAATAAGAAATAAACAGTTTATGGAAAATACTTGTTCACAACTTCTAAGTTAATGTGAACTCTTTGGGTCACTACAATAAATAAAACAAGTAAATAAAAGAAGCTATACATGCTCTAGACAACCTCCAGTAACATACTATCTAAATATTTTAAATCTTTTAATCCTATAATGATGTTGCTAACACAGTTTTGTTTAGCCCCTTTCTCCGATTTAAATGCAATTACCTAAACAAAACAACAAATCTTTAAAAGTTGTTGTTTATACATGTTACTACAAATGAAATAGACTTCTTCAGTATTCTATGAAGTCAAAACCATTAATGTCACCAGTTATTAATACACATTACTCTAAAATAGTCAAATTTACCTTGTGTGGCAATGTGTGGTTCATACTAAATTCACTGCAACATATCTCTCCATTAACGTTGCAACAGCACAATTTATTGTTTCAGCTTATTTATGGCACTGAGAAGTGGAAGGATGCACACCAAATGTACTTGGGGGTGGGGGGGGGGACAGTCTACCTAGTGTATGACTGGGGCTACCTGGTGGCAGGTTGAGACAGCCTTTGGTCTAATTTATTATGCTGTTTTAGTCACTATTATCTTCTGACCCCACAACATTTGTGCTCATTGTAATGAGCCAATGATGGTGCAACATGTTTTAATGCTTCCCGGCCAAAACACGCACATAATTGCTACTCATGGCTACACACCAGATTAATTTGGATACTTATTTTGCACTCAATAAACCATTGTAGCTGGCATTTTGTTATGTAAATGGTCGCTAAATGTCAGTAGATTCACATAAGCATAACTCTATGCATCTGCTTTCATGTTGTCAGTTGCAGGAAGACAATGGCTCACAAAACCTAGAAATCCTGAAAATAATTTCATCCAAGAAAGGTTAATCCAGTGTCAGTTTTTAGCTCAGTTACATATGTCTTTGTGTTTACCAGCTACCATGATCCAGGTGCTGGCTGATGTTTTATGTGCTGTAGAGCGTGTATTATGTTTTACTCATTGCAACAGTATGAGCCACCATGTGTGATCTGCAAGTTTTATCTGCTTTGATTTTATTACTTTGGCATCTGGCTATTGTGTTTTTCTCTCTTTGTGTGTTACTTTGCCTGTCTTATAGCTATACAATCTGCAGTTGCTGACACTATTTTAGCCAGAATTTTGTTTTTATGTTTCAGAATGCATGACTAGTACCTAATATCTGAGTTCTATGGTGTTGCCAGGGCACTAAAGATGTCACCAGCTGTGTGCTCTAAAGCCCCATTACTACTACTAGTAGTACCTATGTATGTATAGTGTCATTCAAAAAGTATGCTGGTTTTGATATATCAAATTATGAACTTCACTTTTTCAAAACACATTAATAAAACATAAACATGTTCATCACACTTTCCCATTTCAGGTATGGAAAATGATGTCAGGCATACGACCACCTCTACTGCACTGGCATGCAGGAACTCTGTCCATGAAATTCACGACCGTTTGACAAGTTTCCACTTGGATTTTTCTGACAATGAGCAAATTTTCTTCTTTAAATCACGGATGTTTCAGGATTTAATGACATACACCAATAATTTAAGAGTACTCTAAAGAAAAAAAATCACAAGGAGTTAAGTTACATGACATTGGTGGTCATTGATGGTCAGCATTATGCAAAATGAGGCGATCCAGGAACTGCTCATGGAGCAACTGAATTATTTTGCAGGAAGTATGGCAGTGGCACCATCCTGCTGAAACCACAACTCTTGAATGTCTATTACATCGAAATGAGGCCATAAAAACTCTCTCATCATCGCACAGTATCAGTTTTCATTAACTATCACAGCCTGTCCTGCCTCATCTTCAAAAAAAAAAAAAAAAATAAGGGCCGATGATGCCGCCTGGCCCAAAAACCACATCAAACTGTCACTCGTGGATGCATTTCGCTTTCTTGAATCATACAAGGATTTTCTGATCCCCAAATATGGCAGTTCTGTTTATTCACAAATGCATTTAAGTGGAAGTACGCCTTGCCACTGATGATTTTGCTCCTAAAGCCATCGTCCTCTTGTTGTCTTCTATCAACAAAGTTTTGCCTCTACTTGTGATTGGCCACTTTCAGCTGCTGCAATAACTGAATTTTGTAACGGTAGTAATGGAGATCATACCAAAGAATTTTCCATATTGAAGAACATCCTATGCCCAATTCTTGGGAACAGTGAAGAACCGATTTCATTAGACTAACAGCCACACTGCCACAAACCACTGCAATATTTTGCTCAGATCAGCCAGAATGACGATACCCAGGATTTTTAATGTTCACTATTAAACCTGTTATGCTTCATTATGCCTTAGAATTGCACAAAGTCGCTTGACAGTTGCTGCATAACTTTCTCCATTGTGATAAAAAGCTTTCACAATTAGCGTACGTTGCACAATAGTAAACTGCTCCATGGCTTGGACATAGAATGAAGAAATGCGAGAAATTCCGAATGAGGCAACAATACAAAACAATGTCGACAACCGACAAACAAAATTTACCAAGCGATTCAAAACCAGCGCACTTTTTGAACGACCCTTTGCCAATGTTATCCTCTATCCTGTTGAAAAATTAAGTTTCGCTGTCCACATACAAGTGACATGTTAAACATTAACTTCCAATGATAAGGAACTACTGTTAATTTGCTTTCTTTAAGGGGACTAAGAAGTGTGCAGCTTAACTGGAAATGCAATGAACCAATGAAACATATACATTTCTGAGTACACTTGATAGATCAATGCCAAGAGAGTTTGTACAAGTAGCTATCTCTCTGTGAAATTTTGTGTTTATATGTGGTAGTTATAGAGAAAGATACTAACTTTTAAAAACAATTGTGAGAAATTACTGGCATTTTTGGGTTTCTTTTCCTCGGAAACTATTTGAAGCAGACTGCTGGGATTTTTTTTCCATCTACTTAGAGTAAGTAGAGGAATTATTGCATCCCATCCAAAATTCTGATATTGAGATTTCACCAAAGCACACGTTTTGAGGTCCCTGAATGAATAAATAATATATATTTGGAAAAAGACTCTGCCTCCTCCTACTCCCCCCCCCTCCCTCTCAGTGATTTGCGGTTAAACAGTATTCTAAGTGTGTTTAAACATTGACTTTAGGCTTTGTGTAATGCTAAGCATTATTTAACATCAACCATTATCCAAATATATTTGTGCAATTGGCCAATGAATTTCAGGATCAACTTTTGGTTTTCACATATGGTATGATGTGCTTTTCAAGGGAATATAACCTCAATGTGTAATAAACTGGACTACCCTATACTTGGAAAGTGATTATGAGAGTAGTATTGAAAACAATAACTGCTCTGTTACTCTCCAACTACACAGCTTCTCCATAAAGACCAGAATTCAAGAATTTAACATGAGAGAAATTGACAGCATAATAATTTCAGACGGATCTCTCGATGTAACATTAATATGTTCATGAAAATGTATACCCATAAGGAACCATTCACAATGAACAATAGAAGTATAATGCATAATTGTTTCATGTTATCTTAATGTATGCATTCACATTGGCGGCTGCTGCTGATATAAACATGGCCATAAACTTATAACATATATACGTAGGGTAGAAGATGAACCTATGATAATCTTTTTGAACTATGAAAGACCACATTGTTTAGAGTATTTTTCCTTAATAAATTTTCTTCACAAAGCTTTCTGGTTCTTGAGATAATTACTATTTTATTTTGCACAATATTGCAACACAGTAAATTCAACAGGTTCACTTTACGTTCAACAGGTTAACTTTAAATTCTTCAGCATCTGCTGCTATGGCAACGAACAAATAAACTCTTCCGGTATACAAATAAACAGAAAACTACACATGATTGTAATGTAACCTATCATAGGGAATATGGAACTGAGGAAGCATTTACAATGTCATCCACATTATTAATAGGAGCACTTATTTATAAAGGTAAATAAAAGCTTGAGAAACCCAAGTTACATGTTTATGCTTCCTTTCCTTGTGAATTATAAAACTCTGTGAATAATTTAAGCAAGACAAGAACAGAAAATCAGTGAGAACTTCTTTTTAATGTTTAAAGAAATTGTTCAAAATGTGCATCCTTTGCCAACACGCATGCTTCACAATATTTTCCCTAAATCTACTGCACTCTGTGAAGCAAAGCCAGATTGTTTTTTATTTCTTCTGCTGCTTGCAGTATTCTTTCTTGCAATGTTCCCATATAAGGCGCTTCTGTAATGTATACATGAGTTTTCGTATCGTCCCAAAGAAAAAACTCGATAGCATTTAGATCTGGTAATCTTGGTGGCCATCTAATTGGTTCATTGAGTGATCCAGCATTCTACATAGGTGTTGCGTAGATGGCCACACAAGCTCTACTTATGTGCAGAGGTGCAAAGTCATGTGATAGCCACATATCATTTGTTACTGCCAGGGGAACACCCTCAAGCAGAACTGGTAATGTTTCTTGAATGTTTCAGGAGATAGATGGCTCCTGTCAAAACCCGCGGAAGATTCCATGGACAGATTATTGTGTTTCCTACGACTCCTGCCCAAACATTTACACAAAATCTGTGCTGAAAGTTGTCTTGTTTTATTGTGTGTGGTTTGCATATGCCAAAGTGTGCATATTACGGTAAACATTGTTTCATCCACTGCAAGAATTTTAAAGGGGAAAGTTCCCTCCCTGTTGAAAAAACCATTCAGAAAATGCTACCCTTGACGCATAATCTGCTTCAGAGAGATACTGGATGCGCTGAGTATCGTAAGGGTGTAGCAATTCTTCTTTTAATGTTCGCAAAACAGGCCAATGGGATACACTGATAGTGTGAGCTATACCACAGCTGTCACTTCCAGGGTCTTCTTCCACTAAGTGAGTGATTTCTTCTTCTTGTGCAACATTTTTTAGATCAACTCCTTTAACAGGAAGAGATATGCTTCCTGTATCTAGAACTCTCTGACAGTAGTAAAGTGAGCCATTTTGTAACTGAAAATTCACTGTTTTAAAAACAAGCATAAGCACAAAAAACAACAGCTGAAGCGCATTTATCTCGATCTACAGTGTTGTCATGTTGTGTAGTCTCATGGCTAATGATGTAGATTTAACAAAGACAAATTCCAAAAGCTTATTAATAGTAAAAGTATGAATTGTTTTAATTCAGAAAGTGTTTAAACACACTGAAAATATTTATCTTTCAATCTCCTTTAAGAAATATTTGAAAAAGTATTTAAGTTTCTTAAAATATTCATTCAAAATAGAGTTAATATTAAGCAATTTTTGCCTTTTTCTCAAACACTACTTTAAAAACAGCAAAACTGTACTAAGACTTTTGTTCTATTCATTACAGAGTCATCCTGTTCAAGGATGATTATAGGTCACCTCCCAACCAGTAGAAGTTTGCAAGTGCCAAGTTTTCATGTTTATATCAACATCAAATAAAAGAGAATAGCGAATCAGGGAGAAATTATCCGTACACTTCATCACATGATTATTCTGTTATCTCACATGAGATTTTCTGTTGCCATGTGTTAATTGCTAACTCCTTTCTGTTTAAGTTCACGCACCAGAAATCACCGGGATATCTATAAAAGTCACAGCAAAACAAATTGTGATAACTGGTGCTTTTTTGAGAGTTTAACGTCCTTTAACAGTGAAGCTAGTTCTTGTCCCATTTTCATACATGTACATTACCTCTTTTGTTGTGTGTAGGATTGGTGATGCTTTGCAGGCTGCCATATTAGCTCTCTTGCAACTGGCTGATGTGTATGTGTTTCAGTTTGTGTTGTGAATGACAACATATCATTTTAACTTTATGCTTAAGTTTTACATTGTTATGTTAATGCTTGATTTTCATTGTGAATGGCCCTTTACCCCACAATATGAAAACTCTCACCCATGCCACATGTACAGAAAAACGTACACCTTCTCGTTTCTTTAGCTCACTCTCTTCCATCCAAGACACACTGTCACTGACATTAGAGTGAATAAATCTGTTTCTTAAACTGGCTCAGGAAAAGCTGGAATAAATGTAACTGGTCTGTAAATTTACTCAATTTAGCAATGTAAAATAACAGTGTAACAAATAGATTTGAGTTAATACAACACTGAATTGTCTTACTTCCTATGTAGCAACCCTATATAATAACATTTGCTCCCACACTACTAACAAATACATGGAATAAATCATCTTGTTACTGCTATCAAATGTACTAAACCATTGAGTTTAAAATTTATATATATCTTTGTTTAAAGTGGCTCATCAAACAGCAGGGAATAATTTTATATAGTAGATGAAAGAGAGGAAGAAAGGAAGGTCAGGTTTTTACACATTTAAGTTTATTAAAAGAGTTTTCATGTTATTAGAAGGTTGAATTAACGAGTTTTTCCTGTTAAGGTGTTATTAGACTGCTACTTGGAACTGAGCTACACATAGATATATAATGAGTTACATGCAGCTTAAGGTTCCTTGTAATGAATATTGGGGAGGGTGTTGACTAACCTGGAAAATTGGATGAGAGAGCTAGCCGGACGAGGCTGGAAACAGAGCTGGGGCCTCTGGGGAAAAGTGAGCAGCCAGGGGAAGGGGTGGTACAAGATGGGGAAGGGATGTTCCCTGCACCTCCAGCACTTCCTGAGCCACTTCCACCTGCACTGGTGGAGCCGCCCCCTGACCCAGTACCACCTGAGCCTCCCGATACAGCACCCAGTGTGCGTCTACGTGCCATGGCAGCAAACGTCTCTAATAATCCTGCTGTTGCTGAGGACTCCATTGTGTTGGTACCTGCTGCTGATGTCAGATTGGGCACGCTCACGCTCATGGGGTTTGTCACCACGACAGAACAGGGAGCAGACACGGCACTGCTTGCTTCCTTGTCTTTGCTGCTACACTCCTTGTCTTTCTTGCCTAACGTAGCAAAAGAAAAGAAAGAGAACCCATAGCAAATTGTGTAGGGAAAAAACAAAAAGACAAAGCATGTGCTTACATAATCAAACAAAATATTCCTTAGAAAACAAAACACACAGAAAGCGAAGAAAGCAATAAGACACCAGGAACATCTGGGAAAATAGCCTTTGTTATCGTTAATTTTATATTTGTCTGAATCAATAGTACACAAATAGGAAAAAGTTAGTCTTGGGAAATTTTTTAAGAACCCACCCTCTAGTAATTTCATTACCATCAGTCGTTGCTCACCAAACTATGTCATCTTACAGAAGTTGGCAGACATTAAAGTCAATATACAGTATGCAATTATGGATAAAATCAGTAGCTATGCATTGTACATCAATAAAAAGGGTCTTGTTGCAAGAATCAGAGAACAAATAATAATTTTCTGAAAGATTAAACAATTTTGCTAAAACTCATTACAAAAATGGAGACAGAAGGGTAGAGGAGAAAAAAACTAAATTCAAGCATATGCCATGGAAGCTTAACCATATGTTGCTTACTTGCTCTTCACTGTTAAACAGCATTTCTCACTTCTGGTCATTTATTCTGCAACAAAGGACCCCCCCCCTTTCCTTTTCTTTCTCTACTACTTGTCTATAATAAGTAAAAGAAATATTGCATTCCTCCCAAAAAAAAAAAAAATTCATAGAAATTTCACTAGAAATACACATTTTGGGATCTCCTGAATCAAAAAAGGTGTGCTTGTGCATGTCTCTGTGAACAGCATTATTCAAAAACAAAACGTCAGATAAATACCAAACTTGGTATTTAAGTTCAGCATCTCCTACAGATGCAACAGGAAGATTTTCAAGAACATCCACACATTCCAAACTACCCTTGGCTTGAAACATTTTTCTTTACTTTCTATTTTCTCAAAAAAAGAGCTCTTTAACGATTTTGATTAAAATACCAAATGTTTAAGATATTTGCATGGCAAATTAAATATGTATCTTGAATTTTTTGCAAATAGCTTGTGAAGTAACGCTGATTCTGAATGAATTTTGTAACTAGTAAATCTTAAGAATGGATAAAAGCTTACACACAAAGAAGAAGATCTCATTAGAACATTCAATTTATATCAAAATATTATTGAAGCACCTGGATTACTTATAGTTCTGTTAGCATATCTCATTACATAAATTATAATGATCGACAATGAATTTTTTCCTAAAGAACTAAATGGGCTTTGAGATAGATATTGATGCGCTGATTTCAGATCTGGTTTCACTTTTGTCCCATCACATATACTTTTCTGTTATTCGTAATTTAATATCCACTCTGCTTATTACTTTCATGCAGCAACTGCAATATTTCCCTGTGCGGTACTCGTATTCCATTCCTCCATTGTGTGCAATTGCATCACACACAAAACTTAATCTTGTCCCACTGTAATCATCTCTCAGTCATGATTTGTGTATTGAATGCAACACATTTGTCTTAGTAATAGTGAATCTTGTGTGATAGTGATATAAAGATTTTGTGGTGCTGTGTAATTTACATCACTTTAATAAAGGTTAGTGTGTTTTGTGTGATAGTGATATAAAGATTTTGTGATGCTGTGTAATTTACATCACTTTAATAAAGGTTAGTGTCTCTTGTGTGATAGTGATATAAAGATTTTGTGGTGCTGTGTAATTTACATCACTTTAATAAAGGTTAGTGTGTCTATTTTATACTAGAGTATATAGTTTTTTTCTATATACATTGTTTATTTAAACAGTATTCTTACTAGCGAACATTCCATATGCCCCACTCTAATTCTGAATGAACCCTAAGGAAATAGGTACCCATATTAATTGGATTTATTCTTTTGCAGATAGCATATCAGGTCCCGAAAATGTATAAATCATCCCAACAACTTCCGCTACATATGCAGTTCCTTCACTCCAAAATCACAGTGGCGTACAATCACTCCATGGCATCAGAAATTGCACCAATCCTACTTTAGTTGTCCTCCTGGTGATGAAAACAAAAGGGTGGGCACCACATGTTGTATGTAAACTTTGTTCAACAGGTTTAAGGGATTGGTTACAAAAGAAGCAAATGTCAATGTCATTTGCCATTCCAACGATATGGCAGGAACCAAACAACCACACTGATGATTGTTATTTTTGTTGTGTAAATATTACAGGTTTCTCAGCAAAAAAACAAACATAAAACATGGGAGAAAGGTTTCATTAAGACATTAGGCCAATGGAGAAATGCAACCAGGGCTTCTGAAATGAATCCATGATGTTGGATTATTGTTGGATGCTATGTCGCAATGACTCGAAAAAACAGCACAAAACACAATCATCTGCTAAGAACTTCTTAGACTCCAGTTCTGTTGAAAGAATATTCCCATTGCCAATTATCATTAAAAGTGTCATAATTTATATTATAATACACATTTTGGTTTTATTTTTTGTATAGCAAGTGTATTATTGAATAGATGTGTATTTAAATCAATTTATTGCATTATGTATAACTTAAAATCTGTATGTGATATGAAAAAACTGAAGGTATATCCATAATCTAAAAGAAAAACTGATCTAGAAAAGTATCATTTTTACCTTTGGCAATTAAAAAAAGTTTTATTTTGTCGACCAGTGTTATCTGCAATTTCCTTGGTGCTGGGTAAGCAAGGACCCAAAACCATTCCCTATAATATCTTTTCATTTCCTGAATACTTCTACCAGCATGTGCATGAAGCAGGACTATCGCACATTCAATATTGTTGAATCCAGGGATTCAAACCATGAAAAGAGAATTTGGGCTTTTATATCTAGTATTGAGGGGCAATTCTTGTACATATTGTATTTCAATGGGTTACACATTTCCCATTTGAAGTGGTATTATCCAACAAATGTCTTCAAGAAACATCAAGCATTATATATCCAAATCCAAAATTTAAAAAGTGTGTATAGAGGAAGCAAGAATCAAACCTCGCAGGCAACAGAAACATGAATATTGTGAAGAAGCTGCCTTCCCGGCTCATGGATAGCAGGAGCATGTCCATTATCACTAGCTGGTGCAGAGTGGTTAGAGAGAAAGGTAAGGAGGTGATCCCGAAGAATCTGGAAGCATGGTGAAGATAAAAAACTGACTTTTCCTTGATACATAAGAATTTTCTGGAAAGCTCTTGCGGATATAAAGAGGAGTGCAGTCACTCACATGACCAGGTTGTTGTTGAGGTGACATACTCACTCAGCAAGTTCTCTGAGTGACTAGAGCAAGAGAAGAGGAATCTTGTGTTTGACAGTTAGTGAGCAACCAGAAGAGAAGTCCTTTGTTTGACAGTTAGGGAACAACCAGAGAAGAGGAGTCCTGTGTTCGACAGTTAGAGCGCGATTGGAGTAGAGAAGAGAAGTCCTATGTTCAACAGTTAGTGAACAACCGGAGGAGAGAAGAGGGGTCCTGTATTTGATACTCCAGTGATGATTGGAAGGAAAAAGAAGCTGTTTCATGTGCAATTCATTACACCACTACACGCAAATAAAAGAAAAGTGAAGTGACAGTCAAAACTGAAGTTACATTATGAAACTATTACATTGGCAGGGCCATAGACTAACTTGACAGGTCCTTGTATTAGAAATAACTGTTTCTTCATCAAGCATTATATACTCCTATAGTATTTCCCTCCCCTCTCAACCTCTTGCAAATCAGCTCAATGTACCACAAAGAAACCAAAGCTAAATAAATAAAATACAAATTAACAAAACAGTGTTGAATACTGTGTTCTATATTAGGGTGTATCCGGATAGGTTTGGATAAACCACCTCAGACCCAAAAACTGTCTGCAAAGCTTTGAACATTTTATCATCTTCACAAATCAGCACATCCCTCCAACATTAACAAGTGTAGAGTCACTTATTGTTGGATTTAGTTGCAAGTATCGAGGATTGACTGTTTGGTTTACAATTACAAAGGAGAAGCAGAAAATATTTACTGTAAATGATAGCAATACAAAATAAACCAGGTATACAAAGTTTGGCTGTTTTAAAAACAAATATCTGTTATAAAGCCTGAAAACTTTACACTTACTGATCTATTAATCTTTTATAGAAAAAAAAAGTTACAAGAATACTTTACATAAGCAGCAAGCTTTAATAATTAGGAATTAGGAGTAAAGCATAACAGTAGGGAGATTAAAACATATTTAAATGTTTTCAACTGAGCTTCTACCTGCCATCCTTGGCAATCATTTTTCTGAATAGTTAATAAACACAGGGTCAAAACATTGAAATCGTTCTAAGTCATAGGTGAATTTCATGAAATCCCAAATTTGTTAAAAAGACCAAAATCCTAATCAGTGAAGCACATTCTTAACATTGAATTTGATTGTACAGTACTGATTAATTATAATATCAAAGAACAATGAATATAACAGGAAGCGCATAAAACATTTTGAAAAATAGTGGAATTCTGTAAATATGTGATTGATTGACTGTCAGTAATTCCTTCGCAAATACTTTTTAGTGAGAGAAATTTAACCAAATTCTGTGAAAGCAAGCTCTTTTCCAGAAATATCCCATCTTTCTGGTGGGATATTTCTGGAAAACAGCATTGTCTCACTGAAAGTGGGATGTGCATCATGTTAACTTTACAAGCATCACCATTACTGTTGAATTGCATTATGTTGTTTTAAATGCTGATGATCTTCCTGAGAAGCTACATGACATTTGTAACTCATTTTCTTAAGTGTACAGATTGGGAAGGTAATTTAATGAAAATGCATTATCTTTAACGTGATGAGCTCAAAATTTTAAACTATATTCAGGTTCACAAAGATAAACATTTTTAGAACCATTAATAGACCCTGCTGTCAACATGTTTTTCTCAACTATTTCTCCTTCTCTTTCCTCTCCTTGGTTTGAGATAAAACTTGCAGTAGCTTCATATGTGACCAGTTTCATCTCTCAGGCATTTTTACTTTCTCTACTACGTATAGTAAGTAGGGGAAGTATTGTATTCCACCCAAAAATTTGATACCGAGATTTCACCAGTAAAAAAAAGTGTTTTGAGACCCCTTGAATCCAAAAAAGGCTGTTTTGGGTGCGTGTGTGCGTGTGTGTGTCTGTGAACAGCATAACTGAGAAACGAACAGTCGGATAAGCACCAAACTTGGTATTTAGGTTCAGTATCTTCCAGTAATGCGACATGAAGGTTTTCAAGAAAATCCCCCCCATGCCAGATTACCCTTTACATGGAACATTTTTCGAAAATTTTAATTTTCTCAAAAATGGCTCTAACAATTTTGATTAAAATAGCATATGTTTAAGATATTTTCGTGACAAATAAAATGTATATCTTGAATTTTCTGGGAATGTCTCCAAAAGTATTCTTCATTGTGAATGACTTTTGCATAACTGGTAAACCATAAGAGATAGACAAAATTTTACTACACAAAAAATGTAGATCGAGTTAAAATACACAATTTATGTCATATACATTTGTTTTGTTGAGTGAACCATTTTCGAGATATTGCTTGTTATTCCCTTAAATTTTTGAATACTTATTTTATCAAATGAGAATTCGTTATTCATTTTTTGTCTTGGATATGCAAAGAGTATTAATCTTTGGCAAAGAGAATGGTGCTGCACATAGCAACCAGCTATTAAGAGTAGTGTCTGCTTAAAGGCTACTGTATTTCTATATTGCCCTTGTAAGTATGTATTCCCCTTACATCTACAAGAAAATTAGCAATAAGATAGAGTCTGCAAATGTTTATCTCGATTAACATGAATTAGATGGAGAATAAGCGTTTGTAAAAATAGTTTGTACAAGAGTAGAGAAAGTTATGTGAGTGTAACACATCAGATTTTTTAGTATTATGGCCATTCACAACACATTAGGTCTTGAAATGACTGACCCATATCTGGCCTAAGGAAAATCCAAAATGTAAACATAATACATAAAGTTACATTCACTTTCTTAATTTCGAAGGTGTTCAGTTGTATACACAATCTTGATTATATACTTCTGCTCATATGTATGAAAATGAGTGGAAAAAGAGTTACTGCTTTGTTTCGCATCAAAGTGTTAAAAGACAGTGAACATTACAGACCTTAAATTTTATGTTCTAAGAAAAGGACATTAAACTCACTTTAAAAAAGAAAAAATCTAACATGCACATAAAAGGTATGCATCCTGTCGCTATAGTTGATTTGTAGTTGGCAGGCATTTTAACAGCTACCAACAAGTGCAATTATTGTGCAGAATACCATGTTTTTGTTAACCATCTGACAATGGATGAGAGGTGGTTACTAGTGGTGCAAAAAAAATGTATATCTGCATACTATGCATTTTGTTGCAGCCCAGTGAAGGGGGACCATGATTGTGATGAAGGATAGAACATGAAAAGCTATCATAATGCTGTGTACCAACTAGCGTGGTATGAATGTCTGTAATCTTAGGTTACATAATAATGCAATAGAATTTAATGCTCTGTGATATCATGGTGAAAATCTTTAACACATTGAATCTGCTCACAAAGCTGTACAAATGCCTGCTTTGCCATAAAAATACCTCCACTTCCACACATTTATGGGCAAGCCGTAAAAGTTGGCAAGTATACATAAGTATGCAATGAAATAGCTGCATAAAGAGTAGAAATTTTAAATGTATTTGGTTGAAATTGATACAAATTTAAGGGTACTTTAAAAGGAGGCTTTGTAAAAACTTACAAATTTAGGAGAACTGCTTTTTGTGGAGTTGAAATTAGTACAAAACGAAGAGTGGTTTAAATGAAGAGCATCCAAAAAATTATGAATGTTGCATTTATACAGTTGAAGCTATAATAGTTGGAAGAAAATCTGTAAAAGAATTTTATATTGTGTTGAAGCTAGTTAAAAATTATGAAAATTTAAAGCAAGAGACCCTTAAAATTTTTATCCTTTTTAGAATTATTTCCAAAATATTCATACAAACTTTTACCCATACTATTCTGCTGTTTCTGTCACAGAACAAGTGCATCTAAAATTTAAAGCACTGTACACTTGCAATCTTATTTTTGGTCTGCTAGCATAATGCATCTTAATTGTAAGTATATTCACTTTAAACCAAGCCCGTTACATCAGGTAATTTCATACAATGCGGTATAATATACACAATGCTAACCAAACAAAATTTGTCCTTAATGACAAATCATCCTCACTGCAAACGCTAATATAAGTGTAAATCTTATCATTCATATATTGTGTTTCGGCATATACAGCATTAAACTGCAGATGGCTTTCTAATTCTGAAAAAGTAAGTTAGAATTTTCCTTTAATATACAACTTCATTAATATTTATCTTGTATAATGACCAAATAAATCATTAAGAAGAGCTTTTACACATAGGATTATTCAAAAACGATAAGACGACTAACTTTTTATATAAAAAAAAATCTGAAAGGGAGAAAACAAGAGAGAAACATGTTCTGCATGTCACTGGTACAGAAAGTTTCAAGTTTTAGGTCACTGAGTTATATGCATTTAACCAAAATAAACTGCTGCATGGAAACATCAAAACAATGTTCTTATTGTTTACAATAAAGCAGCTGTTTGTTCAATATACTGCAGAATGAATTATTGTGCTTGAACACTGCATTCACAGTAAATCCAATACATAATATTATTTTTCCTGTACTTATTGTGTATTGTTTTATGGCACTGAATATAAGTTTTATTTTGCTCTATTCAGCAATCTGTGAAATGTGGTTCTGACTTTCAAGATTTGAGATACCTGAAATATGCTCCTCCTTTCTGAATAACCCTACATTTAAAAAAAAAGTTGCATTAGTTAATTTCAAAAGTTTCAAATTTGAAGCTGTGAACACCTGAAGCTTTCTAAATGAACTGCAATTGCAGTTGTTTGCATTTTTATTTCT
The DNA here is from genome assembly GCA_030765065.1 of Deroplatys truncata. Classification (NCBI taxonomy): domain Eukaryota; kingdom Metazoa; phylum Arthropoda; class Insecta; order Mantodea; family Mantidae; genus Deroplatys; species Deroplatys truncata. The sequence goes on from CM060985.1 coordinate 47,858,995, forward strand.
ACTTCATGAGGAAAATAAAAGAAAAACTAATAAAAGCGATTTGCTTGAAGCATTGTAAGGACTGATGATTCACTTTGCAAACTATGTTCACAAATTCACTTCACCAAAAGGTGACAAAAATGCGTAGTTTGCATTTTGGAATTTAAAATGTCTACCAAGGCCAATCACAAATTCAACAATAAAGATCTACAGCCTTATTTAGATGGCTATAAATTACTAAGCTGTATTAGCTACAAACTTTCTGGTGTCAGGTAACAAAAGTTCTTTGTCATTAAACATAAGATTCACAATTAGCCAGTTTCTTTTGTTCTAAAAATATTTTTGCTAAATTAACATTGTTGAACAAGGTATCTCCCGTTTATGTTTTAAACACTAAAACGTTTCATGTGATACAATATATTTCTTCTTTCTCAAAACTTTTACGAGTATATGCTGCAAAATTACAAAATCTCCTTTTATCAGTTTAGTCATTTTTGATTTATATAAAATAGCCTGATTGCACCAACAATATTGTGATGCAGTGGCTATGGTCCAAGGTTATCAGAAGGTGGTGCTGAGCAGCCGGAGTAAACATGATAATGGTGTGCTATCAGGAGATAAATATAACTTTCTGGAAGCTTTCTCTCTCCCCGCTCTTCCAGAAAGTGTCAAAATTGTTCTAGAATGTTCGAGAACTTTCTGGGAAGATTCCATTGCCAATATTAGCGAGCATTCTTGTGCAGTCGAGCTCAGTTGCGAGTTAGTTGCAGTCATTCACAAATTGAGTACAAGCCAAGGCAAGTCGACTGTGAGTTGAGTGGCGACAGTCACTCATGAGTTAAAAACAAGTCGAGTGCGACAGAAGAGTGAGTCACATTGGTAAATGAGCAAGTTGGTGGGTGAGTTTCCCATGCAACATCGAGAGCAATTCTCCGAGCGATATGGTGACGGCTTCTGTGACATGCAGCAAGCGCTACCATGGAGTGACAGTTGTGGAGGATTTGTGTTTGACTCCCGAGTTAAGTGAACTGTCCAGTATGAAGAGCTGCATCATGAAGGAAGTGAGGTGATGGAGAATTGAACTAGTTCACCTTAGTGAAGCGACATTGGTGAAATGAATTCCTAGCGAAGTGAACTAGATAAAACAAACTGGTGTCAGGAGTAAGATAAAAATTAAAAGGCCAATGGAGGAAATGTTTAAAACATTATTGGCCATAATGAACCAGATGGGTACATAATTGAAGACTGAAATGAAGGAAATGAAATACAGAATGTAAACTGTCAACTTGTAGTAAAGAATGTAAACCTGCAGTTGGGGCAAGGAGATCTTGAGGAGGGAGCAGCTGGAGGATTGAGGCATAGGGCTGATCCTTAAGTATAAAGAATCTGGCATTAAGACCCACATGGGCATAAATTTCTCCCAGAAGCCCAAGCTATGAGAGCTGTTGGATGCTGTGGGACTCCCTGGTGGTCAAGAATGGTGTACTGAAGGGAGTGTGGAAGTTCATAGCCAGAAGGACTAGGGTGAAACAGCTGGTTCTCCCAAAGAAAACTGTGAAGGAAGTCCTCGAGGAAACCCATGCCAGCATTAACAGCAGGCAACTGGATGAGAAGAAACTCCAAAGAAGCTACATCACTAATACTATTGGTTCATCTTCAAGGCGACGTGGAAAGATGCTCTCCACCGTGCAACATCCTTGCTACAGGTCCTGGCCCCCATGCATATCCGATGCTAGCCCCATGGGGGGTAGTTCATTGTGATCGCTCTGTTACAGATCGTGGAGCTGTTCAGGACGAACAGCTGAGGAGGGAGCTGTATGATGCAACTGTGGCCCAAAATGTTCTCAGGCTTCAAGACAGCTGAATCACTGGTGGAACACCAATGTTTCGGGAGCATGCTGCTGAACAATTTGGGCAGGGTTGCTTCATGGCAATAGTTTCAGCCAGAGTAACAATGTTTTCTTCAAGGCGATAATGAACCTCGCAGGAACGTGCCACATTTCCTACCAGGTCTGTGCTGACCAACAAAGCTGGCCAGTATAAATTTCCCTGCCTAAGTAATTCAGCATTCTCAAGTTGGGAGAGGTACATGCTCCCAATACATCGGTGTTCCACCAACAATTCACTTAGAATGATTTCTCTTAATTTTGATCCAAATACTAGGGTAGTCCAGGATCATTTGTGCATTCCCATGTGCAGATCACTATAGGGCTTCTATCCTACAAGTCAAATGCTTTCCTCCACATCTTTTCTCAATGTTTGTGAGTGTCAGTCAAAACAAGTTGTTTTTGTGCATTCTGTAATTGTTCAAAATGATCTGTATGAAACAAAGTACAGCTGTCTTTGAAATGAGAGATGTTTTGAATGCTCAGAAGTGAAACTTGCAGAAATGTACTGTCAACTAAAAGGAGTGTATGGTGATACAATAATAAATTAAAAAGCAGTGTGAGAAAGTGGTGTGAAATGTTTAACAATGGATGAACAAACGTGTGTGACAAAATTGACCCAGACATTCATCACTCATCACAGATGATTTTGGAAATCAAGTACACCAATAAATTGTGCAAGATAGATGTGTAGGCCTAGAAGAGCTATAGATTTCTTTCCCAAATATTTCTTGTTCTTTACTTGGTGAAATTGCATCCGCAGAACTTGGCTTAATGGACTGGCAACAGCCAACTACAACACTGGAATTTTAAAGCTTGTAGACAGATATGACAAATACTTCAATTACTGAGTGGTTATGTGAAGAAAGAAAATAAGCTTCTAAGTTTGTTTAATAGAATACTTTTTTTTTAATGTATTAAAGACAAACAATTGTTACTTCCTGGATTACCCTTGTATTATGCCAATTTTTCAAATAAACTTACAAGAATACAACAAAGCAAAGAGATTTACAATTAGTGGGCCAGCCTGGCATGCAAGGAGATATGCTACTTCTTATAACATGTGCCAAAACCTCCAATAGGCAATAAAATTAGAAAACAAGAGACAGAAAAATGAGCAGCTTTAAGCGCAAATCTTATGCCAAGCTGCTTACTGCAAAGAAAAATGTAAGTGCAATTTTCTTAGAAAACTCAGCTTTAAATCAAAGCGTTTGCATTTGACAATAAAGAGCATACAGATGGCTATCAGTATCAGGATATTTAGACCAATGGAAGAAATTAATGAGAACCAAATAATTTGTTGGTAATATTGGCAAATATATGAAAGGAATTCAGCATTTAAAATTTTAGTAAACAGTATATTTTTTCAAGTGCACCTCAAATGAATCTAATACAAATGAGGATGCTGTGCACAAAACCAGTCATTTCCAAAATAGTGACTTTCCAGGAAACAGAAGGATTTGCAGTTTACCTGTGTTTTAATCCACATGCTTGTTATATTACACTGAAGCAACTACTACAAATATATGATGAAAAAATATTTTTACAAAAACATCTGTGTATGTGAACAGCATAACTCAAAAACGAGAAGTTTGTTTGATTACAAAACCTGCTATTTGAGATCAGCATCTTCCCATAATGATAAGTGAGGCTTTGAAACTTTAAGGAAGATTAACTTACGTTAAATCTTAGACTGAAGGATAAAATTCAGTCCCATACATAAATTTGCTATTTTTGGCAATTTTTTTATAAACAAATAAATGTAGCTCTTAAGTAAAGATAAATTTGATAAAGAATACAAATACATTATCAATGTTGCTTTAATAAATGGCTTTAATACTGATAGAAACATTTTAATAACAGAAGATTATTAAATATGTTATTTTCAATCCTCAAACAGGTGAAAGACATTCATAAGTTAAAAATAGTTAAGCATCACCATTGGGCAAATAATAAAATTCACCAAAAATTTTAAATAACATGGCATTGTAATAGTGTATTAAGAATTTCTGAAAGGAATAAAATTTCAGAAAATAAAAAGTTCTGGCATTATCACAATGTATCAGATTAGGATCAATTTTACTTTGGAAAAACTAAAGGTAACTTGGAGAATAGAATTAAAGAGAATTTTATAAATATTATATACAAGTAAATTGCTAAATCAACTGTAACAGATCAGTTTTTGTCACCTAATCCTGAAATCAGCTCTGAAGCTAAATCATTAAATGATCAAATTAATCTTCAGAATTAGGATTTGAGAGAAAATTCTTATTGTAAAAAATGAAATTTATGTAGGGAGTATTGAGACACTATCAAATGATTCTATAAATTAATCTATTTTACTTCCAAAAATAGAATTCTTGTCAGTCACTTAACAGAAGCCTTAATCAAGCAAATCAAACCCACAGAAAGCAAATAAGAAGTAAAGTTAATTGCAAAACATGTCCTGTTTTAATTATTAAGAAGATAAATGAAATTACTTTTAAATCAGAAGACATAGTGAAAAGATTAAATATAATATATAGAAGTGGTTGCAAATATACAATTTCACTAAAAAAAGTTCAATACCTCAGAACTAGTTTCGAGGAATCACTTCCTCATCGTCAGCTGATTGCAACTGATTGGCTTTCCTCTGATGAATACAGATGTCTTTTTCCCTCTAGTGGTGGTTCTACAAGTTTAATGATCAAATTTTTGTCCATAGGGATGTCGAAATTCATTAACCTTGGACAAAATTTCCAAAGAAATATTTTCTCCCAAATGTTTAATTCCGTAGGTTTTTGTGCCCACTTGATAAGTGATACTGTGTCCTCAATTTCATGTCCCTGTATCCAAAAATGTGCTGCAACTGCTGATTTTTCTTCTTCCCTGGATTTGATGTTTCCAAAATGTTCCTTAGCCTCATTTCTATGTTACGCTTAGTCTGACCAATATAGATTTGTTCACAATCCTTGCAAAGAAATATTTTCGAAACATCACATCCAGAGAAGAAGAAATATCAGCAGTTGCAGCACATTTTTGGATACAGGGACATGAAATTGAGGACACAGTTATCACTTATCAAGCAGGCACAAAAACCTACGGAATTAAACATTTGGGAGAAAATACTTCTTTGGAAATTTCGTCCAAGGCTAATGAATTTTGACATCCCTATGGACAAAAATTTTATCACTAAACTAGTAGAACCACCACTAGAGGGACAAAGAGACATCTGTAACCATCAGAGGAAAGCCAACCAGTTGCAATCAGCTGACGATGAGGAAGTGATTCCTCGAAACTAGTTCTGAGGTATTGAACCTATTTTAGTGAAATTGTATATTTGCAACCATTTCTATATATTATAGATAAACAAAACTTTATAACTGCTAGCAATTGCAGATTATAACTTATTTGATAACCTGTGCAAATAATTTGCACAACCTTGATAAGTATCTAAATATAGGGTGGACCATTAAGAACACCGGTTTTTAATTGTGTGCTATTGTTGCATTGTTGGCATGGGAGCATTTTGTTTGTATGTTTTGTAATCAGTATTTCTTGTAGTTAGTTATCATGGAATGCTTTACAACGGAGCAACGGATATTGATTGTGAAAACACATTATAATTCTGGTGAATGTTATGCAAAAACTGTGAGGCAGCTTCATATGGCTTTCAGTCATTATAATGCACCTAATGAGTAAGCAGTTTGTAGGCTAATGACAAAATCTGAGACAACAGCTTTGATTACAGACATAAAAACTTCAGTGTGCTCTCGCCCCAGGCAGTCTTGATGAGAACATCACAATTGTTTTTTTTTTTTTAATTTTATTTATGGACACACTGTATCTGCTGTGGTCCTTAGTGTCCCATTCTATAGTGAGCATGAAAGACCCATAATTTTGCTTTATCAGGCTTGAGGTTCTTTTACGTGCCGTAAATCTACAACACGGGATCACCGGCTTTACTTCCCTTCAGAAGGAAGCCATGCTAAGGATTTTTACACCCGAAAAAATCCATTGCCCTCCACAGGGTTTAAACCCACAACCTTGGGAACTAGAGGCTAACATGATAACCACTACACCATGGAGGACGACACATCGCAATTGTGTACAATAGTGTTGCCATGAGTCCACAAAAATCAATTAGTCATCGTTCACTACAGTTGGGCATTGCAAAAAGCTCCTTCCAGTAAATTCTCACAAAGGGTTTTCATATGTCATGCCTATAAATATAGCCCATTCAAAGTTCATGTATCTGGAAAGAATAACTGTTTGTGTGGATTTTGGCCTGGCGGAGTCGTCGGGCCTTACTTCTTTGAAGATGAGAATGGAAATGCCATCCAATGCTATCGGAATATGGTTGAAACATTTTTATGGCCTTACCTTAATGATGTAAATATTGAGTAATTACGGTTCCAACAGGATGGCATTACTAGCCACACCTTACTCGATATGATAGCCTTGCTGAGGAATAAATTTCAAGCCCAAGTTCTTTCAGGCAACAGCGGTTGGAACTGGCGAGCAAGATCATGTGACCTAACACCCTGTGACTTCTTCCTTTGGAGGTATTTAAAATCGCAGGTTTATAAAAATAATCCTCGAACAACACCATAACTGTAGGAAGAGATTTGAAATGTCATTGCCCAAATCAAGGAGCAGATCTGTCTGAAGGTGTTAACTCATTAGGTGCATTATGACAACTCAGAGCCATACGAAGCTTTCACACAGTTTCTGCTTTCACCAGATTTGTAATGTGTTTTCACAATCAATATTTGCTGTTCTATTGTAAAGCGCTCCATGGTAACTAACCGCAAGAAATACTGATTACAAAACATGTAAACAAAATTCTCCCATGCTAACAATGCAAAAATAGCATGCAATTAAAAACCAGCATTCTTAATGATCCACCCTATGAATCATAAGTTGTCATTCACCCCAGTCCAATCCAAGTATAAAAGATTTTGGTGCATGAATATGTATTTTAGAAGTGTTTATTACATTACAAGTGTTTCAAAAACATTTGGCTACTTTGCTTCTGAAACACTGAGCGATGAATAAATCATGGACTCAAAACACTTTCAAAATAATCCAAAAGCTTGTTGCACGTTTTAGTAGAAGCTGTAATTAAGGATCTCAAGAATCCCCATTTGAAAAGCACAGGGTCAGACTAAGGATTTCAAATATAAGGTACTTTTTATCCTTATTACATGATACAAACCTTTGCTCTTCAGGTGCTAATTCTTATAATTTCATTATTTTTTTTTAAACTTTATGAGCCAATTTTTTTTAAGCTAGAAATTTATCTTTATAATTACATATAATGTATATTTTTTATCTGAAAAATCACAAATATAATTTATTTAACACAGTGTGTAGACATATATTAACTGTATTATTAGGATACAGTTTCAAAAAAGTAGGCATATGTATAATTAGAGACAAAATTAACTAAACTAAACTAACGCAGTTCAATAAATAAAGAAATCTTATGCAATACATTTACATGGCTTTCTCTACCTTCTATCGTTTATTAGTGGGTGCACAAACTATTCTTACTAAAGTTTATTTTTCTGTCTACTACATTTTAATCCCAATAAACCTTTGCAGAAATACCTACATTACGCATTTCGTTATAGATACAAAGGGAACAGCAATAGTCAAATGTTTAAGAACTGGACGTTATATGCTGGCTTTAAAATTCCATACTGTTTCCACGCAATCATGAGAAACAACTGAAAATCAATGAAACTTGAAAAGAATGATAAGTATCGAACAAATTGAACCATTAACAACAGATATTTTGGAAATGGATGATGCTACAAAAAAGTTATTTGGAATAATCTGTGTGTTTTAAAGAGATGTACAGTTTTTGTGTGGTACGTTTTCATCTATCGCTTAAAATTTACCAGTTTACAAGAGTCTACAAAATTCCTTCCAAATGAAGAGGACTTCACAGGCTACACCCAGAAAATTCAAGATATACCTTTTATTTGTCATGTAAATATCATTAATATATGGTGCTTTAATCAAAATCGTTAGCCATTTTTTATAACATAAAAAATTTTGAAAAATGTTCTATGTAAAGGGTAGTTGGGGTGGGGGCATTTTCTTGAAAACCTTCACATCGCATCCTTGGAAGGTACTGAACCTAAATACCAAGTTTGGTATTTATCTAGCTTTTCATTTTTGAGTTATGCTGTTCATACATGCGCGCGCACGCACGCACACACACACATACTCGTGGACCTTTTTCTAAAACAGCTTTTTGTTTTTTTTTATTCAGAGGGTCTCAAAACATGTATTTCAGGTAAAATTGTATGAAATTTTTGGGTGGAATGCAATACCTTCTCTACCTACTGTTGACAGTAGGTCAATATATATACATATATATCTGCAAAAATCTCAATTAAAACAGATGAAAAATTTCATGCCAAAATGAAAACTATCTGCTACTGCTTAAATTATAAGCAGCATTAAAAACATCCACAGAGAACATCAGTTTTGGAATACGCTGCATGCGCATGGAAATTGCAAATTTAGATATTGATGTATACTCAAGTTTCTTCGTAAACATGGGTTACTGTGTCAAGGATGAAAGCAGGGAGACTGATCATAAATTTTACTAGAGGCAAATTTTCCTTCAGCACACTGCTTATAAATGGATCTTTCAACAGTGAGAAAAGCAGTACATTTTGTGATAAGCAATGCTGCGTAAAAATGTGTTTTTCACAACAATGGCAAAAAAACATAAAATTAAGAACAAGAAACACATACTCCAAAAAACTAATGTTACAGTTCAGATGTGGCAGAGCTCAAACACATGAAAGCTTAAAAAAAGTAAAGAATATAAGAACCAGTGAATGTTTTGAACTTGACAGAGGAAATGAGCATGTAATATTTGAATGTATGGTTTTCACTAAAAATTGGGATTATAACCAGGATATCAAATTATCCTGTCTTTTTAAATAATACTTATCACTTTTATTTCTTACAAAAATAGTTTAATTAAGTGTATATCTGAACTGCAATCAAGTAGCCACTAATTCTAACAGCTCTCTGTCTAAAGGTAGTAAACGATACTATAAAACACTCAACTTTTAATTTTCATACAAATGACCAGTTTTGTTTACATACTCCACAGATCCACTTTCATACTTGCCAACTTCTTGAAAATGTAACCAGTAAAACTTTCCCTCATCCAGCGAAGCATAATAATCTTGAGATGATATGAAATTTTAAATTTGTAAAATGTTCAGCGAAGTAAATATAAAACAATTACATGTAAAATAAATGGGAATTCCATTTTATAAGAATCCTTGAAGACCTGGTAGTGCTGCTTCTTTCTGTTGTACGTGCTGAAATTCTTCCTGAGGCCACAATAAACACACATTAAAGCAAAGACCATCACTTCCTAGGCTATACAAAGATTTCTAGTCCATATTTTATGAACTTTAAACATAAGCAGTCAGAAAAAATGGGAAGCATATCCTGCAGTCATAGAATTGAATATGAAACAATTTAAGTGAGAGTGCTGACTTTACAATTCATGTCATCCATTACTGAATGATCTTCATGCGCATTTATTGCTGGTTGCTTGAGGTTATTGGTGGTGCAATTAAGTTTTAAATCTGCATGCTATTAATGTTGCAGGCCAGTGAAGGTGGACCATGATTGTGATGAAGGATAAGTTCTGGCCTATCATAGCTCTGTATACCAATTAATGCAATACATTCGGGCTGTAATCTTAGGTTACAATATGTCATGTCCATGGTGAAAATCTGTAACACTTCAAATCCTGCATACAAGTGTAAAAGTACCTCCTTTGCTACAGTCATAAAAATGCCTCCCCTACCATATTGTCGCATGTGATGTTAGATGGACTCGTTTACTCTACATTAATTTGGGTCTTAACATTACTATGGCTCATTCTTCTAAACTCTGATAGAATCATATTTTACATTTTCTGCCTTAAGAAACTTTCTTAAGATGTGTATGTGACAGGACGTATGTGGGCTACCTCATTTCCTAGGTTTGGCCCAAGGGACTTTTTCATTTGTGTCATTTCCCAGAAATTCTTAGAATAATGTTGCCTTTTGCAACATGGAACTGATCACGTTACCACTCAATCCTACACAAATCCGCTCAATCATACTTATGGCGCCGGCTTACCACAAACAGGACATAAAATTCATTAGAATTGAGTCGGTTCTTGCCTATTTAAGCAAGTGCATGAGCGCCGCTCGGGGGAGACCAACGCATACTAGACAGGGTCGAATCGCTGCCCGTCAGCATCCCAATTTGCTATCCTTGATGATGGGTTCACAGGTCGGTAAACATCACACACGACAAATGCTTCAAGGTAAGATCCTACATGTACTCTAGCTTTGTTCCCCCCTTTTCAATGTAAACTCAACATTGCAAATATCTAAGCTTAATAAACCAAGTAATTAATATTAAGCTAAGCTTGAGATGTTCTACCCTGAAACCACTATTCCCCCTATGTCCAACCAGTCATGGATGTGACAATATGGCGGAGGCGCCAGCTTTTCGAAATTATTTTATTGAAAAGTGAGGTTCGATCTCTGTGGCCGAGTGGTTAGACCGCTCGCCTCTCACCGAGGCGGCCCGGGTTTAATCCCAGGGACTCGCATGTGGGATTTGTGGTGGACAAAGCGGCGTCTGGGCGGGTTTTCTACGGGCTCTCCGGTTTCCCCCGCCATTCATTCCACCAACTGCTCCATCATCACCTTTCCTTTCATCCATTTCACCATCATTTCGTTTCATCTACTTCCTTCCTCCCATACCAGGCATCAGGCTGATCACCCATCCTGGATATTCTGTCTGATCTATGAGTGTCTGCTCCTCGACGGGCCTCTGACCCCAGGCACCCGCCTGTAAGTCCTACATAAGAGGAGGTTAAACAGATGAAGAAGAAGTTCGATCTTCGGCCTCTTAATTTTAAAAGTTTCCAGTTTTTTTTCGTGGCTCCTAATGCCGACCACGTACTTTTAAATTTTTCTAGTTATTAAGTTCTTCTTTTTAAAATATTTGGCTTACTACCTAAGTATTATTTGAGTATTATATGTATTCTTTTCTCCTTTGCATGGAATTATTACCAAAGTATCTTAGTGAGTCCTATTAGTGCCGAAATCAGAAAGTTAATCCATGAATATCAAGACTATTTTGGATACTAACACTCAGATTCAGAATCAAGCGCATATGTCCAATATCCCTGTTAGATCTAGTAGACGACTCCGAGGTTTGACTCCCATTCAGTATTCTGCACCAAAGGAACGTAGTTTAAGCGTGGCTGACCTGAACAATACAGTTTTGTCCCAAGAATATTTTGGAACGTTAGCGTCTTCAGGTTCAAGCTTGATGGAAGACATTATAGCAATGAATACGGCCTCTACATCGGCTGCACCCTCGGTTCCCGAAGGGACCCAGTGCAAAGCAGTTATCATGAATGTGCCTTTTGCATGACCTTCCATTGACCCTGGAAAATTCGAAGGCAAGCCTGGTCAGGACATTGGAAATTACCTCTTTTAACTTTGAAACCATAGCTACAGCGAATGGTTGGGAAGATATGCACAAGGTGCAATATTTACCATGCTATTTACGAGACGTAGCAGCAAATTGGTTCAAAATATATTCACTCCATCACTCGCATCTTGAATGGACTGACCTGAAACAAGTCCTTCAGACAGCGTTCGTACCAGCGGCACATGATATTTTAGAATGCCGCTTACGTCAAAGAGTGCAAGACCTGTCTGAACCAACAGAGACTTACATATATGATGTACTAGTTTTCTGTGACCAGGTAAATCCCGGCATGGCCGAGCCTGAAATAATTTGCCATATTGTGTGCGGAGTGAAACCCCCGTTAATAGAAAGTGTCCTCCCCTCAAACCCACAATCCATTAAAGAGCTGATACAGGTTGTTCAATGCGTAGAAACGGCCAGATACCTGGCTGGTAAAAGAGTTGATGCCCAACTACTTCCCGCATCCAAACCAGTAGCACTGGTCAGCCAACCAAGTCCACGATCAGACGTAAATCAACTGCAGCGCCAGATTCATGACTTGCAGAAACAAATGCAAAAATTGCAATTTAAATATTATAGGCCAATTGATGACATGCCTCGCAATCCCCCCCCCCAGCAAAATGATGCAACGGGACAAGGCCGTGGGCATAGTAGCTATAGTCAATGCGGCGGTCTTAACGTTGCCTCGAGAGGAACATAGCGTGGCCCTAATGCCTCCTGTCGCATGCCAAAAAGTAGTTTCACATGCTTTAAATGCAGACAGCCAGGACATACTGCCCCGAACTGTAGACAACAATACCATCACCCAAACGGGCAAGGAACATCAGGGGAATAGGTTCTGTGACGTCCATCACCGAGAGTACACCAAAACAAACGACGGCACTTATTCAGCTAGTAAATGTCATTACTATACAAAGTACGGTTGCCAATCAACCAGTCAGTATACTGTTTGATACAGGCAGTGCAGTCAGTATAGTACAACAAAATTTTGTGACCACACCCACCCACCCACCCGATTCCGAAAGATTTGATACTACGGACAGCAGATAATACATTACTAGATGCATTTTATTCCTCACTCTTTGCTTCAACATTAACGGCATATCCTTTGAGGAAGATGCTCTTGTTGTTAAAGAGTTCGGACATGATCTCCTATTAGGGATGGATTTCATGAACGGATATAAGGCCCTAATTGACTTGGAAACATATACAATTACTCTTAAATTTCCAGAATCATCCCAATTAGAATTAAATTTTGGCAAAAAATTAAGATGCCCATTGCCACAAATTACCCTGGAATCGAACAAGGAAACCGCGGTGCCACACAAAGCGTGTTGTATATAAGAGATTCGCATTCCCCCTTTCACATCAGTAAATGTTAAAGTGAAACTGACTCCTAATGTAATGGGCAGAATTCTCTTAGAACCAAAAGGAGCTATCATGCAGAAGAAGAATGAGCCATATTAATGTTAAGACCCAAATTAACATAGAATAAATGAGTCCGTCTAACATCACATGCGACAATATATTTTACGGGCAAACCATAAAAGTTGGCAAGTATGCACTTTGATAATTGATCATATGTTGAGCCTTAAACACCTCCCCCTCATTAAATCTTGGATGCAAATTTTCAACTTATTCCTCTTCTCTTCAATCAGCTTATATACTCACCATCTGATGTTGTTACAGGCTGTTGTCTGTTTTTAATACGCATGCTCTTATCATCACTTGCATTGCTCTCCGTACCCTCTCCACCAGACACACTAATTCGAACAGATGGTGCAAGCGTAGCTGCCATGAGACCTAATGAAAATGAACAGTAAAATCTTCAACATTATTGAAATTACTCATCTCTTCTACAGCACTTCCCAACTCTTACATGCTTGTTATCATAAACATCAAAGACTGATTTGATATACAGGAATGCAGAGTTTGGTACTATGACAACCAAATATGGCTCTTGGTACAGTAGTTCTAATATCAATTGTTCATTGCCATCTTTTAAAACATTTGTACAACAATTTGGATTAAGATATGTGCATCAAATAAATGAAGCATTTCAACAAACTACAATCATGAATTGATATTACTGCCATTTGCATCTGCTATGCCATTCTCTACCAGCCTGAGCATACTTTTGTATGGATGTTCTCACTTTTTGTTAGACTACAGTTAACTGTGAAAAATCACACAATTATTTGCGTAATTTATAAACCTATTATTTACACAGCACACATTAGCTATTCTGAGTACCTTAAATTTTTAGTTTATAGCCAAGTACACTATTTCAGGAAGATGCCTTAATGTTATTTTCCAAGTTAACTGTGCCAAAATAATATGGGCTTTTCATTTAAAAAACATTAATTTATGTTGAAAATCACACTTACTTATGGCCTATATAATTTACTATAATGAAGCCCTCCCCTGCCTTTATGCCTGTGAAAGTCATTCTTCAGTTCCTATATTCCAAAAGATATTCAGTGGAAGTTTCAGGTGACTCACCTGGTATATCTGAATAAGCTAACAGCTAAACACAACAAATATGTTACAAATGTCAGCTCTTTTTTCTTTATCTCTAAGATCTGGCTAGAAGAAATGTAATAATTTAGAACTCCATGATTAGTGCTAAATTGTAGATACAGTTGTATGTTATTGACATCTTCATTTTTCACAGATATGGCACTGAACTCTGTCAATATTTAATCAATTATATGTTTTTTGGTTATATATTTTCTCGTTAATATGACACATTTTTCTGGTTCCCATGTACAAAATATATTAATTTACTTACTCATTTATAAGTTATGTTTATGCTAAGATATATTATGCATGGTTACTGTCTACAGTATCCTTCTGTCACAGCACAAAACAGTAGGCATGTTGGGCAACGTATCAATATTTTCAGAACACATTATTGCTATGCATGTGTCGATATGGTCAGAGTAAATTGAGTTTTATTTATGGACGCTCTTTAACTACTATGGTCTTTAGCGTCCCATTCTATATTGCACGTGAAAGACCGATAATTTTACTTAGAGGCCTCTTTATCAGGCTTGAGGTTCTTTTACGTGCCGTAAATCTACGACATGGGACCACCGGCTTTACTTCCCTTCCGAAGGAAGCCATGCTAAGGATTTTTACGCCCGAAAAAATCCATCACCCTCCGTCGGGTTTGAACCCCCAACCTTGGGAACTAGAGGCTAGCACGGTACCACTAGTCCACAGAGGAGATATGGTCAGGCAAGGTCATTCTTCCCAGGTAGGAGGTTCTTCCCAGGTGTGCATGAGGAAATTCAAACACTATATATTACATAACAATTTGTATTATTGCAAAGCCTAAATGATAACATCTCTGTGATTAATGCATATTGTGACCTTCCCCAGTTTTTTTTAACTGTCACTTTCTCAGTTTTCACTGTCACTGTTTTGTTTTTATGTAGTTCAGTTCACTAAGGTGAAGCAGTTCAATTCGCCATCACTTCACTTCTTCATGATGTGACAGTTCACTTCACTCGGGAGTCAAACACAACCCGTTGCTTCACAGTAACACTCGCTGCACGTCACGACAGCCATCACCAACTTGCTCGGAGAATCACTCTTGCATGGGAAACTCACCCGCCAACTCACTCGCTCACAACTCACTCTACTGTTTCCATGACTGCCTCCTACAAGGGCGTTCACTTATTTGCTCAGTGGAATCCTTCCACATGGTTCTAGAACTATTTTGACACACTTTCTGAAAAAAGGGGGGAGATGAAGTCTCCTCTGCCTGGTGTTCATGCTGGAGAGCAGCCGTTACTATTGTTTGCTCTGAGTGCTCAGTGCTGACCTCCTGAAAACCTTAGGCCATAACCACTGCATCACAATATAATTGACTAGTGTAAAATTGTATGGAAAAATCAAAGCAGCAAAGAAAAATTGACGAGTTTTTAAACCAGTGTAAAATATCTACTCTGAACCTTTCTTGTTTTTTTTCTTTTGTTTGAACTATGAACAGCAGTACTGTCATGAATTGCAAGTACTCTAAATAGTGTATAATGTTTATTATTTGTGTATTTGTTTCATATATTGCTTTCCGATATTGAATAATACATAATTAGTTTGAGTAATACTCTAGTAAAATAGTTTAAATTCCATAAGAAAATTCACTTTTACGTTTTCTTATTTATACATTAATTTAGCTGCCTCCCTTTGAAAACGTGAGGTTATACTATATTATCATCGTGGCTTTGCAGGAGTAACAGCAAACCTAACTAAAAATGAAAAGCAGAAGGTTTATTTTAATAGTGTTTGCAGTGATAATAATAAGAAATACTCTGGCTTAACATCCTTCAGTGCTCCGAAGCAAGTTTAATTACATAAATGTTACAGCTAACCCAAAGAATGTGCTCCTGACAGCTTTTTATTGATGTTTTATTTCAGTGCATTTAAAATTTGAATACCAACACAATGTGGACATAAGGAATTTATTGCTTATGCTAAAGATTGCTGTATCTTTCCATGCTTTTAGTTTTAGCTTGCATATTCATCAAGCAAACCTCGCTTTTATGTCTAACATATAAAAGCCCTGATCTTTGGTTCAATTTCATATATATAAAATCAAGTTTTAACAGTGATCACAGGGATTATCAACAATTCAAGATTGTCGCATATACTTATCCATGTAAAAAAGGGATAATAATGTGCAAGTTGTCCTGAGATGTAAGGTGTGTGAGCATGTTGCAAGTAGGGCACCAGACACATAAACATTCCATTAATGTAATAAATTATGTATAAATAGACGTCTGCATTTATTGAAGAAAGAACCTGAATGCTGATGAGCAGAATACTTCCACCCTTCTCTTATTATTTATTATTAGCGCGGGGGGGGGGGGGGGGGGGAACAATTGTCTAGCTTAAAATGTACATGACCTTGCACAATTCATTTTATTGCCACTGTCAGCATAATTTACATTCATAAGTTATATGCGAAAGCAATTTTTTTTTGTTTATAAAATTAAACAGAAGTATGAATGTGTAATTCTGAGAGCAGAGACCTAAATAAACCAAGGTAAGAATATAAAACCAATTTCGTGTAATACATATATGGAAATGTTCCAGGTCTAAGTTTAGGGTACCTAAATGGTACTTGACAAGGACTGAGAGAAACCTCAGTGAGGACAGTCCAGACAAGATTTGAACCACAGACCTCCGGTTCATAAGTCCATGTCTCAACCACCTCAGCCACCCATGTCCATTTCATGTAATATGACCAAAAGAGATTTGTTGCATACATTAACATTTTATATGTGATATAGTCCTTCCAAAATGTTTAACCTGGTGTAGGGATCTTAATACTCATCAGCTTCACTCCTATTTCGTTGAATATTGACATCTACGGCTTCTGTATTTTGTGAGAATTGTGGAGCCCTTGTATTATTAACTAAGAGACCAAAGAGGGGTATGAATGTTTAATATTTCATTCACTGATTATCTAAAACTTACTTGACCATTCTAAAAAGTTTGGTCACTTTTTGCTTACTTACAAACTGTAAACATTTACAGAACCAGTAAGACCATTGAGGGAGGTTAAGAAAGTTAAAAATGGAACATCTATCAATGTTTCTTATCCATTTCCTTGAATGTCAGGAGATTTTTGTCTTATTTAGAATATCACAGGCAATTTATGAAATTAAGCTTCTGAAGGATAATGGAGAGGATTCACTATTAAAATCTTCTAGGTCATTGTAGAAAATTTCATGAAGTACGTGGGGAGGTAAAATTGTCATTGCAGATTTGAAAGGCCACCCTGTAACACCAGCTAGTAATCTACATACTTGCCAACTTCCTGAAATTGAAACCCATACAACTTTTCCCGGTGCAGCAAATCATAATAATTTTGTGATGACAAAATTTAGAATCTGTAAAATGTTCAGTGTAGTGAATATACAAAAATAACATGCAAAATAAATGAGAATTTAATTTCATAAGAATCTTGAAGTCCTGGAAGTACTGCTTCTTTCTATCACACATGCTGAAATTCTTCCTGTTACCACAATAAACAGTATTAAAGCAAAGGATACTACTTCCTAAGCTCTACACAAATTTCTAGTCCATATTTTATGCTTCATAACATGAACTATAAACAAAAACCATCACAAAAAATGTGACATACCCTGCAACCGTATAATGCAAACAAGAAGGAGTTTACGTGAAGGAGTTCACTCTACAATTTGCGTCATCCATTACTGAATGTTTGCACCCAATTACTGCTAGTTACTAGTGGTATAATAAAATTTTAAATCTGCATGCTATGCATTTTGTTGCAGGCCAATGAAGGATGACTGATTGTGATGAAGGATAGACATACAGGCCTATCGCAGCACTATATACCAGTTAGCATGGTGCATTCAGCTTGTAATTTTAAGTAACAATATAATGCAATATAATTTAATGCTTTGTCATGCTTACGATAGTAAAAACCCTGTAACACTTTGAATCTGCCCACAAAGCTGTAAAAATGCATCCTTTGCTGTAAAGTCACACAAAGGCCTCTGCTCCTGTACACTTTATGGGCTAACCACAAAAGTTGGCAAGTATGAATCTAATATTTCTATAGCCTACGTGCATGAAACAGATGTGGCAGACAATATCAATTCATTCAAATACTCATCTACAGCACAAAGCTACTAAGCATCTTGATATAAAAATTATTGTAATGCAAAGCAAAAAATGACCATTCTGTGTAAATCCTGTTTTCCTGAACGGTCAAATTGGTGTCTGGAAACTGGCTGACAGCCAGTACCTTACCAGTACCTTAAGGTGATGTTGGCAAGTGACATTACTGTTCCATCCCTAACAAAACAGCACTTCCACAGTTTGTGCTGCAACGTGCCATAATCAGTGAGAGCTGCATCTAACACACAAGCAAGCAAATGATTATAAAGTAAAGTAACTCAACATAAAAATAACTCCAAAAATGCAGGAAGATGGCGTAACATGAACACAAATGCATTTCATATAAGCAAATCAGCCTCTATACATTTTAACTTGTAAACTGATACTAAGATAGGAATACTGGCATCTATTGGCACAGAACTCTAATGAGATAATTGGTGCAATTTTTAGAACATCATCATGTGGAATGATTTGCAGATGATGTTTAAATGCATTTGACTAAGCAAAAATTTACAATTTTAATCACAAATACTTAGAATTAAACATCTCCTCTCTTACAGGCAGACCTTGTCAAACCAATTTTCAAGATCACATTGGCAACATTTTAGATGGAATAACTGAAAACGAGTATCTGTCTTTACATTCTCTTCCTTCAGCCCTGATTCCACATTAAATAAATATTCAGGGCTTTGATAAATAAATTACTGAGCTTTGACGTGTCATGGGTAAGTTTACCTTCATCTAGTATGATGCCATTCATGCTATATCCCCCCACTCCAAGGTTTACTGGAGACATCCATTTATTATTGAGCCTCATTTCCTGACCAACATTAAAAAACAGTACATGTTATTTCACTGCATGCCAAAAAAGTCTGTAATTCCAAATTTATGCCTACTTTAAAATTCATGAGCAAATTTACCATTTCATAGTTTACTTTCAAAAGTAGACATATAGCCATAGGTTTTATAAATTTCAATGCTGGTCAACATGGACTATGAAATTATCTATACGACAAGAATATGTTTATGCTATTTGTAAAAATCTGGTGTTACATTCACTGACTTTTTCTACCCACTATCATTTATTTTTATATAACTTCTAACCACTATTCTTAAGAAAGATTATTTTATAGTTCATGTTAATCGAGATAAACATTTGCAGAAACAGTTGTATTTTGTTGTGGGTAGAGGGGGGATAGAGGATATACAGGATAAGGGGGAGAGAGGAAACCAAATTGATAGTCAAATGTTTAAAAGCAGGACCCTATATTCTGCCTTAACCTTTATAGTTTGATGTTATTTATTACAAAAGAGTTTGTTTTAGGTTTTTAATGAGTTTTTTTTTTCTAATTTCATATTATACTAACCTTCAGCAATAAAATTAAGCTATTTATAGCTGTTTTACATTCTAAAAATAATAATTTTTTCAATAAAACTATAGCAATGTTCTTTTTAATAAGCAAAATCCATGCAATTGCAGTCAAATGTAACTCTGTCAGCATCCAAGTGTGTCATCACAACGGTTATTCTACTTGGGTCCTCCCCATCCTTTACCACAGGCACATTTTACTGCAGTCGCTAGGACTCGAACTTGTGATGTTTGGCTTTAAATGGATGGCTAGGCCATTCCATTTTGTTCTAACAAACATAGTTATTCAAATCGCTTCAGTTGTGTTGCCAGGAAAGGGATATAAAAGCCAGGTTAGGAATTAGAAAAAGAACAGCATATGTAGCAAAATTATTCTGACAATAAAGGGTTAAACTGCCATAACCTTTCCATGACATTGTGGGGAAACAACCGAATAGTGACAGCACTTTTTTTAAAAAAATTACATAATATTGAAAAACTCAAACAAACAATAATGAATATTTGGGAAACAGCTGGTCACAGAAAGGTTATTTGAAATTGTGTTTTAAAGAGTTCTACAATTTTTGTGTAGTATGTTTTTGTTTTTTTTCTCTCTTGATGTTTACCAGTTATACAAAATTCCTTCAGAATGAGGAGGACTTCATAGGCTATTCCCAGAATATTAATAATATACATTTTATTTTCTGTGTACATTTCTTGAATGTATGGTATTTTAATCAAAATCACAGTGCATTTTTGAAAAAAAAAATATTTCACAGAACTTTCCATGTAAACGATAGTTTGGGGTGGGGACATTTTCTTGAAAATCTTTGTCTCTCATCTTTGAAAGATGCTGAACTTAAATACCAGGTTTGGTATTTCACCAAATTTTCATCTTTCAATTATACTGTTCACAGACACATGAACCTTTTTCTAAATTTTTTTTTGGGGGAGGGGGATTCTGGGGATTTCAAAATGTATATTTCCAGTGAAATCTTGATATTAAATCATGGTTGAATGTAATACTTCCCCTGCCTTAATAAAAGTAAGTAGTACAGGAAGTAAAAGGGAATCAGGAGATAATTATCCACTTGATCGAAGTCAAAACTAGTGATGCATAAGGTAGCAAATCTCTTTGCATCTTGTATTGTTTTTAAGAGACATTTATGTCTTTTCTCTCAGACAGATGGTCTACAGCAAAGAATATGCACTCATATATCCTCAATGTATTCTGTGTATCTTCACCTAAAAATTGCCAATGAAATCTAGAGTTATGGTTTGACATTGTCCTTGTATATCACTTCCATGTTAAGGTGAGAGAAAACAGAAGAACAATCTCAATCTTACAATAAGATATACATAATTACTTTTAACAAACTTAAACTAAGACTTCCCTTTCTGTAAGGTATTATACACATTTAACAAAGC
Organism: Deroplatys truncata; assembly: GCA_030765065.1. Classification (NCBI taxonomy): domain Eukaryota; kingdom Metazoa; phylum Arthropoda; class Insecta; order Mantodea; family Mantidae; genus Deroplatys; species Deroplatys truncata. Next base: position 47,879,815 of record CM060985.1, read on the forward strand.
ATCACCTACCTTACAACACAACAGTAACATTTTTGAGTACACTATTGCAAGTCTTTCAATTTCTAATTTAAAATAAAACTATTTTAAACTTAAAAATAAAACTCCTTTTTTTTCAGCTATTGCCCAGGATGTTGCAGAACATTGTGCATGAATTTCTGCAAAAATTTAAACAATCAGAGTTAATTGTATTTGCTCAATGAATAGCTACTCATTACTATTTTTAGACTGATGCTGCAGAGATTAACAGAAAAGCAAAAGGATATCACCACAAATATGTTCACTGACAATATGTGTATAATGTTACCAACACCACTACATGCATACTATCACCACAGCACTCTTCTGATTCCCAGCAAACCACAAACAATTCCAACAGCCACAGCATCAAGTTTCCAACATAACTGAGGAGAATCTCAAAATGAGGTAATGTAATCTCAGTGGCCAGGCAAAAGTTTAACTCACCTATTCAAGAGTTTAAAATACTTCATTTATTCAAAACTGTAACTGTAAACACCTCATATTTAGTTATCAACCAGCTGCTTTAACAGATTGAAGGGCATTAAGGGCTAGAACTTCTAGCTGCTAGAGAATTAATTTCATTTCGAAAATTCTAATGCATTAGATTCACATGACTTTTTCTACCTTCTTGTTACTTATTTGTGGATACACAAATTATTCTTACGAAGGCTTATTTTCCTATCAAATTCATTTTAATCAAGATAAACCTTTCCCGAAATGACTGCATTACACATTTCATTTTAGATACTAAGGTAATAGCGATAGTCAAATGTTTAAGAACTGGACACTATATGCTAGCCTTAAAATTTACCCTTTCCATTACACTGCAAAAAACGACTGAAAATTGACATGACTTTAAAAGAATGGCTAAGTATTGAACAATTCAAACCATTAATAATAGACATCTCAGAAATAGCTGATGATACAAAAAAAGTTATGCAAAATGAATTGTGTTTTAAAAAGATCTACGTTTTTGTGTAATACATTTTCATCTATCACTTAATGTTTACCAGTTATACAAGATTATACAAAATTCCTTCTGAATGAAGAAGACTTTACAGGCTATTCCTAGAAAATTCAAGATGTACATTTTATTTGTCATGTAAAAATCTTCAATATATGGTATTTTAATCAAAATCATTAGAGCCATCTTTTAAAAGATAAATGTCGAAAAATGTTCCATGTAAAGGGTAGTTAAAGGGGGAATTTTCTTTAAAATCTATGTTATCTTTGGAAGACCGAACTTAATTACCAAGTTTGGTATTTATCCGAATTTTCGTTTTTGAGTTATACTGTACTTGCACACATGCACACATGCACTCGCATGCTCGGGCACAGACCTTTTTTCTAAAAATGATTTTTTTTTTTATTATTCAGGGGGTCTCAAAACATATTATGCTGAAATCTCAGTATCAAATTTTTGGGTGAAATGCAATACTTTTTCTATGCGTACATGGTAAGGAATGTAAAAATTCCACTATTGTTTATTTTTATTTATTTTCTACAAACTACTCTTACAGGAGCTATTTTTCTACCTTCTTAATATTAATCATGAACATTTGCAGAAATGCTCTCATTGCACATTCATTGCAGGTTCAAGAGAGATACAGAAAAACAGAGGGGCTGAACTGATAGTGCAATCGTTAATAAAAAAAGTGGGTTTACTTTGAAATATGCTGGCTTTAAAATGTGACTCTTTGCATGAAATGAGAAACAGAAGAATGGTGACCAAGCACTGCAAAACATATATAAAGTATTGAAAAATACAAGTCAACAACAATGAATATCTTGTGGGGGGGAGGAGAGAAATTCTGTGTTTTAACAATGTCTACATTTTTCTCTCTGATGATTTACCACTATACAAAATTATTCAAAATTCATTCGGAACAAGGATGAGTTCACAAGCTATTTGCATAAAACTTCTGATGTATTTTATTAATCAGGCAAATATCCTAAACATATGATATTTTAATCAAAATCCTTAAGAGCCATTTTGAGAAAATCAAAAATAATGAAAAATGTTCTATGAAAAGACACATTTACAAGGGTCGAGAAAAGATTGAGAATTCATGTACTGATAGCCACGAACCTGTTCTCGGAAAACAGTCCGAGCATGATCACGATCAAGACCAGTCGTTTCTCAAACCGGTTTATAAAAATCCAGCAGTGTTACATCTTAGTGGTCGTGAACAGGTCAAGTGAGGACTAAACCGAGTGCTATGTATATGTCATCTAGATGGAACGACGAGACAGTGATGCATTTTGTACACGCCTATCAAATCTTCATAAATGACATCACCTTTTGCAGGTATAAAATGACAAATAGTACTCCTTGGAACGTGAAACATATATTCCAGGATTCCATTAGAATCCCCATTTTCCAGCAATCTGAGTGCTTGGAAGAGCATTTCTCATATCTGTGTCACACTTTTTAATACTATTTTCAATTTTCCCAAGCAAATAAGTTAGCTGTGTTTCATTTAGTCTAAAGAAATTATGATATGCCACTAGATCTTCTGTTACCTCTTTGCAAAGAGCACTAGAGGACCCCCCATATATTATGCCATTGTATCCAACCCCTTATCCACACTTTTCTTCTCCTCTTATGATTCTTTAGAACTGAACACAGTTCCTTACAAAGCAAATCAGTCGTGATAGCAACACCTTCTTCAAGACTCCATGTTGACTAATGGTTGTGTTTTCTCAAACCTATGGAACACTTTCACTCACGTGCTGTCTCGCCTCTTTTCTCGACCTGGTTTAAAGGCAAAAAATCATGACCATCCTCTTGACCCATGTAAATGTGCCTAAAGGGTAGCTTGAGATCGAGGTATTTGACATTTATGCAACATTATGTTTTCAAGCACTTTCTCTCCCTCCCCCTCCCTCTCTGTCTGTTCATGGGACCTCAAACATATATTTATGGTGGGAAACAATACTTCCTGTACTTATTACAGTTAAATGGTAGAACAAAAAGAATATTTTGTTCTATTTTTTTTTTAAACCAAATACTAGAGTATTCAACTATATAAAATTAGGGCAATGATGGCATTTATTGTATGCTTCTAGTGCATATTGTTAACCAGAAATTGCTACTGAATTTTTATAAATTAAAAGTGTATATTAGTTAACAGTGGTTTTTCAGCTTTCTTTCTTTCTTTCAAATGAATTATTAAAAGCTACCTTAACTTGTTTAGTGCACAGAATTTCAACAGTAATTTGCTTGCTAACTATTTACGCTAGAAACATGTCAATGTTTTTATATACTTCTGGATATTGTTTCAATAAAAATAACAAAACTTAGTGTGCTCAAAATGCTCTATTCTTTTGATTAATATGCATTCTGCATTGGCTAGATTATTATTTTAAAACTTAGATTTATATATTCCTCAACTTACCAAAAAAATATATTGTAATTGATACAGAAAGTATTTAAGGTAATAAGTTTTTAAGTGCTTCACTTATATAAAAATTCAGAATGTTATATTCACATGACTTTCCCTATTCAAAGTTCTAATAACTATTTTTTAAAAAAAGCTTACTCTCCTATCTGCTTCCTTTAATTGAGATAAACATTTACAGAAATGGAAAGGTAGAATCAGACGACTAAAAAAATTCAAAGCCATAGCTGGGATGTGAACCACAGATCTCCCAATTTCCATCCAGTTGCTCTAACCACTGAGCTACCATGGCAACATGCCAGTAGAACATTAATTCTCCAGCTGACTCGTGTCTTTCCTGCCAAACCACAAGGAGATCTCAAATTATTTTGAGATGGCATAGCCCAATGGCAATTAAAGTACTTACACCTACCTGGTTAAAGAACATTAAACTCTCAAAAAATGTGTCATTGCAATTTTTATAAATATCCACTAATACCTGGCCCGTGATCTTACACAGAAAGGCACTTAATGAGTTAACACTTGAATGACAATGGAAAACCTGATGTGATGAGCAGTGGTGGCTGGCAATGGAGGACTCTAGGGCAGTGCCCTCCCCATAAATGCCCCATAAATAAATAAATAAATAAAAACATGAAAGGAAAGATAACATAAGATGTCTTGCAGTATTAATTTCTGCACTCCCTGATTTAGTTTATAGATTTTGTTTTATTTGAAATGGTTTTGCAACACTTTACAGTGAATAGCACAAATATTTTCGTTATGGAGTGTATTTTGGACTACATCAAGTCCATTTGGGAAACCTTGCATTCCTAGATACTGCTAGAGATGAGATGTACAGAGGGGAATGCTTTGAATGAGGGCGAGGGGTGCACAGAGGTAATAACGCTTGGCAGGTACTTTGCCATTGGCTATTGGCTTTTTCTTCCCACGGCCTTTTCCATGTGGAGTCATTCAATTTCACTACTGCCACCATATGAAAAAAATTTACTCAGTCCTGTCTAAAATTTAATTCCATTATATTTGATTTAAAATTTAATTAAATTAAGTTATACTGCAATTTAGAGTATAGCATTGTAGAGCTAAAATGATTCAGAGTAGAATATACATAATTCCTGTTATACTACAATCTATGTTGATGGCTTTTATTTGCTCATCACTTAATCATATGCACGCACCCACATACAGGTTAACTGCGTACTGAGTTCAGAAGCATATGTTGTGTAAAATAATTAACTCAACTAGTTAATTCAGTGCAAGTGAAGTTAAATTAATTAGTTAAGAAATTGTAATGAATAGTGTAAATGGCAAAAAGACAAGACTTAATGCTTTAGCCACATGTATTGAGAACGCCATGATTTTTACATTTTGCTAAACGAAAGGAGAGGAGAATGAAATTCATTTACAGGAATATTAATTGGGTTAGTTTAATTATAGTCAAAGTTTCTTTTTTAATTTTATTTGAAGGCAAGTAGATGTATAATAAATTTCTTATCGTTCAATTTATACTCCTGAACATTTTTGCAATGTGTGGGAAAAAAACACGCACGCATGCACACACACACATACTTGGTCATGAGATAAGGTTGGGCAACAAGCAAAAACTGAACTCTATATGTTCCCACTTAAGAATTTATGTTCTTACTCTGAGATCTGAATAAGTATTATTATAGAAGGTAGGAATTTAAAAGAAATGTGTTCACGAAGCACAGACTTATCAATGTACAAGTATGTGTGATTAAGATTTGTAAATCATTTATTTTGTGAAAACAAAGCACAGAATAGCTGTTTGTTATAAAACCGTGTGTTCTCCACTGAAATTTTAACCAATATTCATTAACACATGAGTACACCTATGCCATAAATGACAAAATGCTACTGAAGGGATTAAATATAGCTTAATTTACACTCACTTTGATAGATGTGTTTTATTTCTGAATTGCACTAATGCACAGGATTTGGTACGTGCTGAAAAATACATGCAATAAAATGAACAAATGAGAAATTGTATGCGGAATATTTTGATTTATATGGCTGGTTTTTTTTTGTTTGTTTTTTTAAATATATAAATTGTGGAACAAAACCTGTCGTGTAAAGGTGCTTAACACGAAAACATACCTGCCACCCTCCCAAACTTAGAAAACACATGCCACCACTGGCGATGAGATGTATGGCAAATCACTAATTGGATAGTTTCTCATGTTTGGCACAGACATAAGCATGAAAGCTTGGAGCTTGCAAACTTCTATGTTTATGGTATAATTTCACGGCCATGTTATTGTAAATGTCAGGCAATGTGAACATTGCAAACATGAACATTAAAATAACATGAAAGAAGCTTATATGCTTACATTATGCTTATACATAAGTTTCATTGTGAATGGCACCCCCCTTACTGTATTAATGTTACAGTTAACTTTATATCTAATGGAATATATACAGCATGTCCACCATAAGTTATATCCCTCATAGGCTTTAATACTTTATATAATTTTAAAGTTTAATTATAAAAACAAATTTTTCTCCATGTGGTTATAATATTTACATTCATTTACTGCAAGGGCAAACTGTTCCTGTTTGCTTATTTTGCTTCTAATTGAATTAAATATGGATGTCATAGTCCATGATAAGTTCCATACCATGACATCAGCTGCAGCTAATGGATAGTTTGCTGAGAAATCAGAATGAAACGAAAGAAGAAAAGAAAAAAAAAAGAATCCTACAAAGTTCACAGAAGGGAAAAGCATATGCAGAATACTCATTTATTTTGTTCTTTGCTTAAATTGTTTTCATGAAACAGTGTATATGCATTCAGTCTCATGAAACTTATAGCTTCTACAAGTACAGTTAACAGTGAATTAAGGTAGCCAACCTGCTTCTTTATTCATGCACTACTCTATGCTAAACGTTAATATTCCCGAAAAAGTAAAATTAAAATCAGCGTAGAATTAAAAATAAAACAGGAACCCATTCTTATGTGAACTTACACTTCCTTATAGACTTTAGCTTTAGTTTTGTTTTTCTTGATGCTTTTTGCTCAAATACTTCAAACATAATAGAGTTGTTAGATTTAAATTTAAGTGCACTTGGCTGATAAATCTTATTAGGAGAAGAAATGATTTAAACCAATGACATTAAATAAACATATATGAACCTATTGACCAAAATTATATGCAGTAGAAATCTGCTCAGTTTTGCAGCATCCTGTTAAGCTTTTAGCTTTATCTTTTTATAAAAAAACTACTCACTACTCATGTTGTATTACCATTAGTATGTGAAAACTATTTCTCCTATAGAATAAAACACTACAAAAAGCTACTCTAGGTTAATGGAATTAACAAAACCTGTAAAACAGAAAAAGTAAACAAAACAGAATGCTATGGGAACATTAAAAGACATTCTACTGAGTGAACTCTAAATTTACTCGCTAATAATTATTTTATCTGCACTTCATTTTTAAGAACATGTAGTGCTATTTACCTTATGAAAAACCTTATATAATTAACTGAAAGAAAGTTCATAATAAAACATCATTATGGTGATCCTGTCCATCTCTGATACAAGTTTGTGGCTCACGGTAAAATTTTCATAAGTCATCTTTGTACAGTTTTCAAAAGTTGAAAAAACAAACAAAAAGGTGACATGGAACATAGCATTCAGGAAATTTCTTGAATTAATATTCTTTAGGAGTTATTTAATAAGAATGTATTAGTTCCATACTCCTCCTTTCTTTTCTATTTGGATGGAGGAGCATTTTCTCTGATTTTATTCCCTTTCCAAAGTGACAACATATACATGCCAGGGAAAACCAATGTTATGATATTCTGGCCATGCTTTAAAAAAAACCTGGTGACACAGTTGCCAATCCTCTGAACTTTAAGACAAGCCTGTTATTGAGTATTCTTGGTTTCACATAAGATGCAGTGACAAACGATATTAAGCAGAGAAGGGAAAGAAAGAGATGCAGGTTTGATCATTTAAAAGCAGCACAGACAAACTAAACTATACAATGTCCCTATCTACAACATTCTCTGCATATCTTTTTTTAATATTCAGAATGCAGTGAACTAAATACAAGAGGTCCAACCATTACAGCCTGGTCTGACATACCAAGAACCTAAAATGCATTCGTTCATTAATCACATTTACATGCATTAATAAGCATTTTTATTTACACCTTGATTTTCAGTAGTTCCCCATTTATGTTTTTTCTCTTTTGCTTCACACAGCTTTGACCGGATACCAATGCCATTAGACCAAAATATGGTTAATTTCTAAGCATAAAGAGAGGTTGAAAGAAAAGCATATATTTGTGCTTACCCCTGCCCCTGCCCTTTTTCTGTATGATGGGAATAAGTTCAAAGATTTATTAAAAGTTCTTGCTTCATAAATACAACAGAATCCTGCAATTATGTTTCCATAATTCACTTTCTCCTACTATTTACACCACTATTTTACAGTCCTCTCAATTTTCCTTGTTTGTAGTGTGTCTTGTATACTCTTGCATACTTGCCAACTTCCTGAAATTGAAACCAGTAAAACTTTCCCTCATCCAGCAAAACATAAGAATTTTATGAAGAAATGAAATTTTGAAAATGTAAAATGTTCAGTGCAGTAAATACACAAACATTACATGTAAAATAAATGAGAATTACATTTTATAAGAATCCTTGAAGACCTGGCACTACTGATTCTTTTAAAATTTTTCCTGGTGTCACAATAAACAGTTAAAGCAACGAATGCCACTTCCTAGGCTATATACAGATTTAGAGTCCATATTTTACACTTCATAGCATGATCTATAAACAAAAACTGTCATAAAAAATGGGACATATTCCATAGCCATATAACATCAATAAGATAAAGAAGTTGACTTTGCAATTCATGTCATCCATTACCGAATGTTTTTGCTCATTTACTGCTGGTTACTATAGTTAACTGGTGGTTTTAAATCTACATGCTATGCATTCTGTTACAGCCTACTGAAAGGGGATCATGATGGATACACACACACAGATTAAGCTTAGACCTATCATAGCAATGTACAACAATTAGCATTCAGTCCGTAACCTTCAGTTACAATTTAATGCAATAGAATTTAACGCTTTCTCATATCCATGGTGAAAATCTGTAATAGTCTGAACCTGCACAAAAAACCGTAAAAATGCCTACTTTACCATAAAGTTGTAAAAAGGCTACCGACCCCCCCCCCACATTTTATGGCCAAAGCATGTAAGTTGGCAAGTATGACTCTTGCATTATCTTTCACTTCATGCAATTTGTGTCATTCTGGAGCACCCAAGAGCATTTTTAAGATGGCATGAACCATCAATGTCACAGATGTGGTTGCATGCACTCAGTGATAGAAACTGTCAGCCTCAATTTTGAATTACTGGCAACCTCAAGCTGAGAAAATGCACTACCCATACATATGAAGCTTTGTTTGGAACCGACTGCTAATAATTAGAAGCTAGTAACAGTAAAGCAGATACATATAGAAATCTTTTGTTTGTCAGTTTGTGACACTACAATTCACTTTCACTAATGTAACATAGGATTAGTTTTGAGAGCCATTGCTTCCATCTTAGCAGGAAGGTTGAATGGAAGCAATGGCTCCCAAAATTAGTCTTATGGTACATTAGTGTAAGTGAAGTGTAGTGTCACAAACTGACAAACAAAATGTTTCTATATTTGTTACTGATCCCACAAGGTCATGGATATGGTTGCACACAGTCATCAATCTTTGTTTTCATTTACACAGCAGCATTGCACCTATAGCTGTGGAAAATCTACAAGGTGAAAAATGTGATCAGTTGCATTCACATGACTTCCTCTACCACTCTTCTATAAACTATTCTCACAAAAGCTTATTTTTCTATCTGCTTCATGTTAATTGAGATAAACATTTGCAGAAATAGTTTTATTACACATTTTACTATGGGTACAAGGAAAATGCAGTAGGCTTAGGTCAAATTTTAAAAGCGGGTTACTATGTAATAACCAAAATTCTGCTTTGCAAGACTACGAGGAAAAACCGAGTAGCGAGTATTTGACAATACAAACCAATATCCAATATATCTCGAAAATGGTTACATATATAAACAAAAACCAGAACATGCACACACATTATATATGCTTTAACAAGATCCATATTTTTCTACACTAACTTTTTGTCTATCTCTTACAGTTATACAAAATTAATTTAGAATGAACAGGACTTTACAAGCTATTCACCGAACATTTAAGATATCAATTTTATTTGTAATGGTATTTTAATCAGAATAAAAATCGTTAGAGCCGTTAAATTTTTCAATGTAAGGGGTAGTTTGGGGTGGAGGGATTTTCTAGAAAATCTTTTGATTGGTATCCTTGGAAGATGTTGAACTTAAAATACCAAATTTGGTATTTAACTGACTTTTCATTTTTGAGTTATGCTTTCACTCACACATGTGTGCACATACACACATGCACGTGCACACACACACTTACACAGACAGACATGGACCTTTTTTCTAAAAAAATGATGTTACATTCACATGACTTTCTTTATGTACTATTGTTTATTTTTATGTAGCTCTGCAACTATTTTTATAAAAGCTTACTTTTCTATCTACTTCAGCATAATCAAGACAAACGTTTGCAGATATAGCTTCATTACACACTTTGTAGGTAAGGAGGATACAGCAAACCGAAGCAATGGAAAGATGTTCAACATGGGTCGTTATATGCTGGCTTTGAAATTCCACTCTCTTTCCATGACAACTGAGTAGCAAAAGCAATTAAAAAAATGACAAAGTATTGAAAAATTCAAACCAATTATACAGATATCTCAGAAATGGCAACAGTCATTTCTGAGATATTTGAAATAAATTGTGTATATTAAAGAGATCTACATTGCTTGTGTAGTAAGTTTTTATCTACCTCTTATGGTTTAACAGTTATACAAAATTCCTTGTGAATGAAGCCAACTTCACACGCTAGTCCCAGAATATTACACATTTTATTTTCCATGCAAATATCTTTAATACATGGTATTGTAAACAAAATCATTAAGAGTCACTTTTGAGAAAGTTAAAACAAGCTAAACATTTTCCATGTAAAGAGTAGTTTGGGGGAGGGGGATTTTCCTGAAAATCTTGTGTCATCCTTGAAAGATGCTGAGCTTACACACACTACAAAACGTTCATCTCTCTCTCTCACTTACTCTTCTGCTCCTGAAAACCTTTTTTTCTGAATATATTGTTTTAATTCAGGGGGCCTCAAAACATGCATTTCCAATGAAATCTTGGTATTAAATTTTTGGTGGGAATGTTATACTCCCTTTACCTACTAGGTACATCGCAGAGAGTGCTTTTTCTTTCGGAATCAGGGAAATTAAATTAAATTTTTATTTATGGACGCTCCTCAACTGCTGTGGTCCTTAGCGTTCCATTCTATATTGGGCATGAAAGACCAGTAATTTTGCTCAGAGGCCTCTTCATCAGGCTTGAGGTTCTTTTACGTGCCGTAAATCTACAACACGGGACCATCGGCTTTATTCCCTTCCGAAGGAAGACATGCTAAGGATTTTTACGCCCAAAAAAAAATCCATCGCCCTCTGCCAGGTTTGAACCCACAACCTTGGGAATTAGAGGCTAGCATGATAACCATTACACCACAGAGGACAACTTGGATTCAGGGGTTCTCAGAATATATATTTCTAATAAAATTTTAATATCAACTTGTTTAGTGGAACGCAACATTTTCTCTAATAAGTAATATAAAAAGTGAACAGTATGTGACAAAAATGGAGTGTATCAAAGCAGATAATTTTTGCTATGGACAATCTTGGACAGCAAAAATGCTTTATATTACATCTAAATAATGCATTTTAATCATCATTAATTTATGGATTCGATCATTGACTTGATTTTGTTTCTTTTTTATGCCTATTTTAATTTTCTATACCCCTCACATTGAACAAGTGTTTTAACAATGGCAGAGAGTAGTTGAGTGTCACTGGGTTCCGTATATATTTTCAGATTAGGAGGATCACAGGCTAATTTGCCCTTTCCAAAAACCCAATCTGCAACTGGAGGGTAAGCATATTATCTCCATGAAAGCAAGGGGAGCAACTACTCATCTTTTATAAATTCCTTTAATGTAATTATAAACCTGGTAGCTCCTTAACCTTAGCAGATGTAAAGTCGCTCCGTTCACGTACCAAATGCAGAACTATGGCAACATTGCACCCTATAAAAGGATGGCTCTTGCTGACTGCCAATCATATTCCTGTGTCTGCTAAACACAGCATACAAAAATCTATCTATTCCAATGTACCAGGGAATGTAGAGAACAAACCAATTTGCACATAAGGTAGAACTGCAAGCCTGCTGCCTTAAATGAACACATCACACCCTACATGGTAACACAACCTTTCTTGGGATTAAGAGGGTGAACACATTTTCAATCAAAGCCACACAGCACAGATTATTATGGGAAAAACAAACACTATGGAATATAACTTATGAACTTAAAAGTATTAAACGTTGCATTTGTTGGATGTACATCATTAATATTTTATGGCAAAGTACGCAGGGTGTATATTTTTCTTGATGGCACTCAAATTATTTTTACATTTTAGAATTGTCTTCTCAATATAGTGATGATTGTTTTGTCTTTCTGACTGTTTCTGAAATTATAATAAATTGTCTATTTACCACCAATATCCGAACCGTTATCAATACTTTAATGCCTTTTGTAAATAGCCCTTTTACAAATCAAGCATAATACTTTAATTGCCTCTACATTTAAATTAATTACCTTCTCTGAAAAATGCTATAAAAACTTCTAAAAACCCTGATGTGTAACAGTGACCTTTACTACCCCTCTACGCATTTCCAATTCACAGAAATCCTTTATTTATATTTTCCTCTATCCACCTCATGTTTATCACAAAGTCAGTTTTTTCAGTAATGATCTCATTCACTAAAACACAAAAAAACACAATTGTATATATATATATATATATATATATATATATATATATATATATATATATATATATATAAAATTAAATAATATGATAAAATAATACACAACTGTACATTTTTACTTTATCTACTATGTACTTATAAAAAGTAGAGAATGTATTATATTTCATCCAAAAATTTGGTGTCAAAATTTCACCAGAAATAAACACTTTGAGGACCCCTGAATTCAGAAAAAGTATTTTTAGAAAAAGGGTGTGTCTGTGAATAGAATAACTCAAAAACAAAAAGTTGTTAAATACAAAACTTTCCAGGACTTTCCAAGTATGTGACATGATCTAAAAGAAAATTTCCCCCCACCCCAAACTACTCTTTACATGGAAAAGTTTTGCTTATTTTTATTTTCTCAAAAATAACTAACAACTTTTATTAAAATACCATATGCTTAAACTGTTTTTTAACAAATAAAACGCTTATCTTGAATTGTCTAGGAATAGCCTGTCAAGACCTCTTTATTCTGAATGACTTTTGTATAAATGGTAAACCATAAGAGATAGACAAAATCTTACTGCACAAAAAATGTAAATCTCATTAAAGAACACAATTTGTCAAACTTTTTTGTGACGTTAACCATTTCTGAGCTATTCTTTGTTATCGGATTGACTTTTTAAATACTTCATACTGTTCTCAATGGTAAATCTTTTTTTTTTTTCTTTCTCCTTTCTTTTTCATGTTCATGCAAAGAGAACAGAATTTCAAAGCCATCACATAGTGACTGGATTTGACTATTGCTTTAGCTTTTTTGTTATACCTACAACAAAATGTGTAAATGAGTAATGAAAGTTTATCTGCACAAACATGAAGCAGATATAAGAATAAGCTTTTGTACGAATAGTTAGTAGAAAAGTGAGTACAGAAATCCATGTGAATGTAATACTACATGTAATGCATCAAACTTAAGCTGGGAAAACTTAAAACATAAAACATCAAATATTTTGGAAATGATTAATTCTATTAACAAGCTACTGCTTCTACAATTTTGCTGTAGCAAACTTTCATTTGCCCCTTATGGTTGCCCAGTTATAGAAACTCCATAATAATGAAAAATGACTTTGAAAATTTTTACATAAAATTCAAGGTATACTTTTTGTCCATCTTGCAAATGTCCCAAATGTGATATTAATGTGAGCTCAATATCACAGTTTTAATGTCGATATACACATAAAAAGACCACGTGATAAATAACGATTCAGAGCTACTTAATTTAGTATGTAAAATTTCAAGCATTCATTTCATAAAGCCTGTGTAAAATTGTGTACATATAATTCACTGCACCTTGGTTACTTACATCTTTAACCTTGCTTGTCAGTGTTAAAAGAGCAGCCAGCAGGATAACAACAATGCTTAAACAGCAAATCTTAACATCACTGAATCTCTGATATGCATTGCAGGAGAGGTTGCTCTATTATCGAGAACTTTGTACTGTGAATTGAATTTTCTTTATTTATATTATAGAATCGCAGGCTTCCAACTGGCATGAAATACAGTCGAATCTCGTTAGCACATTCCTCATTAACACGTTTTCCCATGTATTACGTTGAATTATAAAGGTTGCAGCACAAAATGCACCAAATTTAATAACATTTGCTTAGTACTTTTTCGCGGTCCCACTTACTACGTTAAAAGTTTTGACATCCTTGTTCGCTGTTTTGGTCAATCCTTGGTCAGTCCAATAGCAGCAGGTGTTTAACACATTTTAAGTTTGACATCCTCATTCGCTACTTTGGTCAATCCTTGGTCACGGGGTGGAGACCAGCCAATGACATGCATATATGTATACCTGTGTGATGCAATTTGTATGGGCAGTATAATGAATGCTTTACCTTGGCGTGGTAAACGCCGATAGTTTCTACTGTTGAGTGTTGACCAAACATACATAGATTGTATTTTAACTTTTCGTTTGTAATGGAGAAAAAGAAAGTGCGGCAAACAACCAAAACTTAAAATCTTTGAAGAAGTAGATTGCAATCCAAATATGAAACATGTGGATATAGCGCAGAAGTTAAACATTCCCTCACCAACCTTAAACATAATTGTTAGCAAAAACTGATTGAAACTGCATTTGAAGAAGGGAAAAATGCTAAAACAAAACTTTCCTCTTGGAAAGTAGGACCGGAAGAGGATCAAATTGAAATTTGTTGTATGGAAATCGTATTGAATGCCAAAGATACTATCTTCTATACCCATAACGCGATGCACTCTCTTCAATTATTTTTTTTTAAAGCTGAAATCGTTATCATATGTGTAATAAAACACACAGCAAATCCAGTTTTATCGCTTCCATAATTCGCAATTTATTCTTCTCTAAAACATTCACTAACCTCAAAACCTGTTTAAATTATACAGAGAAACTAACATATGTATAACAGGTTCGCCAACTATACTCGCTGCCAAAGAAGAAAGGGATTAACATCTCACACAGAGAGGAGAGAGAGAGAGAGAGAGAGAGAGAGAGAGAGAGAGAGAGAGAGAGAGAGAGAGAGGCGCTTATCGCGACCACATGGAGAGCACATAGAATTGTGTATGAAGGTGACTGGTTTGGCCTGCATTGTAGGGTGGTTATATAAAATAATGAGTCTACATGCAAAGGATAGAACATGCAAGAATATATCAGTGTAAAGATCTGCATTAACAAAAGAGACATACCTGTGAAATATTGATACTTATTCTAATTGGAAAATGCTGCTGATTCTCACCCAGAGCATATTATTTCCCACGCCTGTCCTTTAATTGGGATATCTTTACCAAATACAGTTTTATTCGGTTATCGAGTATGCTCAGTTTTTCGGCTTGCTGTGTTTGTCACTATTTTTTGGATATTGTTAAATATCCATTAAAAGTGTTAACACAATTGCAAATACTCACAACACACGCACAGATACACAAAATCAAACACACGTAACACTAAGTAAATAACCATACAAATAGGATGGTGCAAAATAACTTGTCAGTACACTGGCAATCTCTAAACTGATGCAAATACATTAAGCTGTGGCTAAAGGAAGCATTGTTTATAACTGCAGCGACAGCAGAAGATAAGACGTGCAGTTCATGTTATTGCAACTGCAACGGTCGTTCGGCAGACACGTCATGCTAATCACATGTTACAATATCGGCAACAAGGTTTTTGCATCTATCATTGCTATGGAAACATCTTAAGTCATAATTGGTCCTTCTAATTGTTGCTATGACAACCACTATGACATATCCATCCCCTCCCATTCTTTTACAGCTTTCCATCACTTGGTTAGTAACTATCAATCCCTTTCTTGATAGGCCGACTATAAATCCAAGTTGACTAACATAAAAGCTTGAATTATTTATTTCTGGGTTTTGCGTATCCAAATCGATCTCAATATATATTGACTTTTAACATGCAAATGGACTCTAATCAATTTTAATTCCACATGAACACGTAGTTATTATTTGATTTTATTACATAATTATGTTCTTAAATTGCAGATTTTGTAGTTTTGTTAGCACATTTTCCTGTTCTATGACGTCCAAATCCTTGGGTCCCTGTAAAAATGTACTAACGAGACTTCACTGTATACATTTTTAACATTTTACTCACAGTTGTGTCATACTCATTTGTTCCATTCTATAAATAGCAGGGAAGACACAAGCAGCTTTTAGCCAACCAGATACAAACGAACACAGAGGAACATGTCTTGGCATGTTTACATGTGAAGTAAGCTTAGAAAAAATAGGGTATAGGTAAGAGGGTATAGAGAAAGTAAAATAAAACAAATAATGATGAACAAGTTAGACTATCCTGCACTAAGTTATGAGAACAGTTCAGGGATGTAAAGAAGATTTTGACACATCCTGTAGGTCTGAGGATACAAATTTCCAAACTATGTGCATATTATTGAGTGATGCATGTCCAACAACTGCAACATATGACTTTTTAAAAAACTTCCAATAAAGTTATAAACAATATTCCATACTTTTTGCTCACCCTGTGGAAAAGAAACAGCAAGAAGATTGCCCCAAATTTCTGAAATATCTTTACTTTAAAATAAAAAAGAATAATAATAAACAACAAAAAGAAAAAAACATGTATGCAAATACAGGTTGGCCAAGACTTGAACACAGTGCCACCCAAATTTTAAGCATGAATGCCAGATACAAAAGTGCAATGGTGCAATGGAAATAATATGAAATTTTACTGTGAACAACAACAGCTATAAACATGGATGCAGGGAGGAACAGGACTCACCTATGGAAGTAGTAGAAGATTGCTGTTGACCAGACCCAACTAGAAGAGATGAAGGTAACAGCTCACCGGACAAGAAACTGTTGGTGTTGTTCCGCAGTATATCAGCTCCTTCTCGCATTTTGTCCAGCACTTCTACAGCCTCAGCAGAAAGCATTGAATGTGGATCTGTTGTAGCAGCAGATAATTGAACTTTATTCCCCCGGGTTGACCCATACAGTGTCTTGTTCAAGCTTGTAGCAGAGCTGGATGATGACACCAAGAGGTTGGTCTTTCCTGTTGTTGCTTCAACATTTGATGCTGTTACACTTGTGTTACTTCCAGACAGGCTCTTATTGCCGCCAGATGTAGAGTTATCTTCAGTGCAGCTCATCTGTCGCCTGAGTTGGTTACTGGATGAACCTGTTCACATAATCTTATGTTTAATCTGCCAAAGGACTAATGCTGGGATGTAAATACTTGATCCTAAAGTGCCTTCACTTTAAGTTCAAAGGAGTTGTAAAAACAAACCATGTGACAAGGAAGTGCCCCACTGACTGGTGGGCAAACTATAACCTTTCCCGCTTAGCATGTCACTCTTCCGCTATATAAGAGTGTTTGGTTCAGATCATAATACTTTGTGGTTATTCTGGTGCAGAGAAAATTACAAAAACCCATTACTGTAGCAGTTCAATTTATGAAACAACATGCGTTCATTTAGATTCACCTATAAGTAAAAGAACTTTTTTAGGAGAGCATTTACAAGGCTATGCACAGGCACTGTAGTTTGTTTTCTGCTTCTGGATAAGCCATCAGTGTACTCCTTGTCATGTGGTGTATGTGTAGAGAAAATATTATGTTCAAAGGTATCATAGCTGAGAATCCTCTGACACTGTGGGGAAACATAAATATGGAAAGTGGAGAGAAGACAAGTTGTGTTAAATGTTTTTAACAAATGCTGTGAAAAGTGCCCACCTTTAATAAGTGACAATGAATATGGTTAACTGTTGTTTAGCAATAATTGAACTTCATTGTTAGTGATGCAGAATTGTTGCACAGATTGTTTTAATATTATTATAATGAATGATTTCTAAAACCTACAGTTAAGAGCAATTTAAGCCAGTAGCTTTAATCACAGATGGAAAAGTAGATAGGTAGAACTGCCAAATTATTCAGGTAGCACTTCCATTTCTCTACTCTTAGTATTGTGTGTTACAAGTTTAGGATGTAAGGCAAAACATAGGAATAAGACATACAAAATGTTTAAAAGCTAATGATCCCTAAGCTGTGGAATGTGCCATATTTGCATGCTGTCTGGAGCAATTTCCTCTTACACGTACTTAGTTCCCATCATTTCTCTATGTGGTGCTGCCATGTGCTCAGCGGAGTGATACATAAGGTTTGCTTACTTCTACTTTGAACTTAGAGTGATACAGGTATACACCCTGCATATATTTTTCTCTAAAATGACATGCATTTCAAAAAGCCATTAATAGGTTTCTTATCCTATCAATAAATTCAGAATTTTGGTATGTTTTTGCGCAGGATGATTAAAAATAGAGGGTCCCAATTTTGTGCACCTATAATTTCTGAACTACTGTATTAGCCCAAATATAAGTCAATGTATTTTATCTTAAAATGTGCTTTTATAAAGTGTAATCCTTTTATATGTGCAGCCTAATATTTAAAGAGATTTGTTTTTATGAAGGACTGTACTGGCTTGAGCAGTGGGAGTTAACACATGCATCACAGCTGAGCTCAGGTTATAAATAAACCAAAATTTCTCAAGCTTTGATGATTAATTCTGACAAGATCTATTGTTGCTTGGCTTGGCACTGTTGCATTAATACATTCAGTTGTGATCGTGTTCCAGTCATGGTAGAAAAGAGAGCACCTTCATCGCGTAGTTGAATAAAGGAGGGAGAAGAATTCATTATATGAACTTCAAATTATAGGTTTTGTGCCAGGCAAAACATAAATATAACATACAGGCTATTATCAACTTTGGTGTTTCTAAGCATAATGTATGATATTGGGGAAAAGTTTAGGAATGCTGGCATTCAGAGGGTCAGAGAAATTTCTGCAAATTATGTTTATCACTCAATTTGAGCAAGAGAAACAAAACCAGGGGTTTCCAATATGTGTGAATATTTTATAATTGCATTCTTTATTTAGGTAGTTTTTCTAGTAAAATCTTCCAAAAATTCAGGGGCGTCTTACATGTGAGGCTATCTTATATTCAGGCCAATAGGTATATGTTGCATATATACTATCTATATAACATTTTAAAGAGGAGCCCTGAAGTTTCAACTATATTGCTAGAGTACTCACTTAGCACACAGTTCTTACAGTGACTGTATTAGGTACAATGTGGCCAAGTCATAATGTCTTTAAACCCTTTTTGTGAGGATAAAATACAAGGAATGTTAATATAAAATGTACCTTAGATATATCCAAATTCTGTTAACACCCCAATAGAATTGTATATACAGAGATTCTTGCTTATATAGAATACATTTGTTTCAGGCAAGGGAGCATTTAGTAAGAACATATGGGATTTTAGGACAGCCAGTACGAACAAAGTTGGTTAGCCACACTGTTCTTAATATGATCACCGTAAAAGCGGTGCGGCAGTATCAGTTATGTGCAAGTGGGTTACTTACTATGCAACACAAATTTTCTGTATTCATGTACCATCTTTACAAACAATTTTTGAGTGACCTAAAAGACCATTACACAACTACAGCGAATTCAGTGATGCAAGAGAGCATAGAATGATTTTGGCTCCATCAAGATGTTATCTGCCCAACCAACAGGAGACATGCCAAACACTAAACGTTTGTAAACTTCAGTGTATGTACAAAAAAATGCAACTTGTGTTTAATACTTTTGAATAAACTTCAAAATTGAATCCATCTTTTGAAATACCTGCATTTTTGAGAGCAAAATGCCATATAAAAGGCCCATGTAACAAAAATGACCCAAGGCAAGATGATATCCTTGATCAGTGCTTCATGGAAAACATAAAAGCAAGTTAAATGATTACTACCATTACTACTCAAATGCATTTCTTCAAGTTAATACTCTTTAAAAGCACCAAAACATCTCTGAATTTGAAAGAAAGGAAATATTCTGCTTAACGTTTTAACTTTGTAGAGAAATCTTTACTCACTTGATCGTGTAGATTCCCCTAAAGCTAAAGTCTCCACTATAGTCGCAAGATCACTTGCAGCAGAGGAGATGGCAGAGAGATCTGTGTGAGGATCACGTAGTGTATGCACTACAACTGAAAGCTCTCCAGCTGGAGTTGATGATGACTGGCTCTCACCTGTTACTGCAACAATAGCCTCAGCACGTGCAACAGACAGGACGCTTTCTGCTATTGCTTCAGCTGCTTGCTATAAGTAAGGAACACATTAAAGTTCAGTTTCCAAAACAAAAAATCAAGCTTCTAGTCTAAATGAGCTCAAAATTATTTATTCCCATTCATCACTGCATATACACAGAAAAACAGGTGTATATGAAGTCCACATAAATTAGATAAAATGTAGTCAGATACAATTATGAGGGCAAACACAGAAACTGCATATTGCACATGCACTCCACTTTTTCTACAAGCCTGAGCATGTTTAGATCAGTTGCTGAAGAGCTTCTTGGTTTACAAGCTATTGAAATGGGCACAAATAATCAGTGTCTTAGATGAAGAGCTTTCATTAATATTGAAATTTTCTGTTGACATATGCTGGCAAAAATGTATGTAATGCTTTCAGAAGTATGGCCCCATTCATAAGAAAATTAAGCATAAATGTAATGTAAACTTAAAAACAAGGTTATACGTATTGTAACTGAAGAAGTATTATTCTTAAACTGTTGTAGTTTATTGTTGTTGAAGGTTTGCCTCATGTTTGGGAACCAACTTGAAGTAGGATGCTCTTTACATTGTTTATTTATTTATTTCCACACTTGGAAAACCAATTTGAGAAAGTGTTCTGTTGAAGTTTGCACTACTACACTTTGGGCGTTAATTTTGAAGTGGATTGTTTGTTACGTAATATGCTACTACGTATGAGAAGCCGATTTTTGAAGATGTATTTTTGTTGTTAAGCTCCAAGTTTAAAAAAAAATATTACTTTAACTTTGTTATTAAACTGCTTCTATAGATAGTATTTATGTTTATGTTTGCCTCGGCTGCATCAGTAATGTTTGTAGAGATACGTTTCTCTTAATCAGAACATGGTGCGACAAGAATGTAGGCTTACACAGATTTTAAGTTTTAATTCACTTCTTTTTATTAATCCTTGACACAAATTAAATAGCACTACACTGATATTAAGAGCTGTGAGATTCCTTTAATTTAACACTTGCACTTTGTTAATGCGTATACATAATTTTCGCTTCACACGAATACGTAATATTTCTTTAGCAAACACATCTTCCATCCGGTCACTACCAAGGTCTGCATGCAACTGAACATATTTCAACCGTCAAAACCCATAAGCTTCTACATATCAAGTCTCTGATTGGCTAATTCTAGTCCGATAGAATATCTGCATTTTACTAAAGCTTTTTTCTTGATTGGCTATTTTTAAACTGTCACAAAATTTACATTATCGTTGCTCTAATAAAGACTAGTAGTATTTAAACTCTCAAACTCATTATTGCCTCAAGGTTACCTTATTGTTACCTCATTGTTAGCAACTTTAAACTTATTATTCTCACAGCTCTTACATTATTAAATTACATAACGCATTCACATAATATTATTAAACATGTTTACAATAATATAAGCATATGCAATGACTGTTACCTACATTTTTCAAATTATTACACACATATTGCTTCAAGGAGGGCTGTTATCGAAATTACATATTATATAATTTAATTTAAATAATTCAAGTGTTAAAAATATGCCTCATAATGGAACCATTCACAATGAATAACGTAAACATAAAAAACATTCTGATGTGATACATTCACATAACTTTCTCTACCCTCTGCATGTATTACTGGGTACAAAAGCTATTGTAACTAGAGCTTATTTTTCTATCTACTACATTTAATCCAAATAAACCTTTGCAAAAATAACTACATTACACATCTCATCACAAATACAGAAAGAACAGCGATAGTCAAATGTTTAAGAACTGGATGCTATATCTGGCCTTAAAATGCCATACTGTTTCCATGCAACCGTGAGATACAACTGAAAATCGATGGGACTTTAAGAGAATGACAAGTATTCAACAATTCGAACCTTCAATAAAACAGATATCTCAGAAATGGCTTGTGCCACAAAAAAAGCTTATTTTTAAGTAAACTGTGTATTTTAAAGATCTACATTTTGTGTGTGGTGTATTTTCATCTATCGCTTAACGTTTTCAAGTTATACAAAATGTTACAAAATTCCTTCCAAATGAAGAGGACTTCGTAGTTTGCCAAGCATATATTTTTCTTATATGGTATTTGAATCAGAATCTCCTGAGTGACTCTCGCTCTCTTCTTTCTCTCAGCATATGACTTAGGATTGTTTTAAAAATCTTTTATTTTCCATTCTTACCAAATGTTCAGTCCACTTTTATTTATTATGTATTAATTCATTATTTATTGATTATATGTTCAGCTCTTCCCTTATACTGTCAGTCATTTTACTGATTCTTTACATCCCTTTGCACTACTAAGGAATCTCATATCTGCTGCTTGAATTTTATTAATTTGCTCAAGTTGGCAGTCTGCTTTCATTGCCATAAAACAACATAAAAAAGTCATTACATTATATATAATTTCATTTTGGTCTCTCTTCTTATTTTGTTTTTAATAGTTCTTGAATGGTGCCACACAATGCCTGAAATGTTGTAACTTTATATCCAACATATTTATCATTCTTGAAACTTAATCACAACAAATACAGGATGAATCCAAACTCTACCAACAAACTTTCACAAATTGTTCAGGGATGTTTTCTGAGTGTTTTGATATCAAAAACCCATTGTCTCCAGTGGCTTATTACCAAGTAATTTCATTGTTTTCATTTTGTAATAACTCAACCACTTTTGTACCTGTTTACTCAAATATAGTTTCCGAACAAAACACAACCTCTGACTACTACAGAGCATGCTTACATTACAGTTTACCACCAATTAATCCACTACTATCACCTCCTGACAATTGCAATTATTTATTTTTAAGGACAAACAATCAAACATTACAAAAAATGACATGAAACAACCCAAATTACAATGTTTAAAGTAATTGTTTAAAATGTCCACCTCTATGACCATGAAAAACTTCAGAGTTACACCAAGAACAGAATGCTACTCGTGGACTCTAGCATCCTAGAAGATTGGCGCACATCATCAGCAACTGCTACAATCCTAGCAACCAGGTCCGTATTAGTTTTTTTGACAGGAATCATGTAAATTAGGCTCTTCCCATTAATGCTGAAGAAAACATCCATGGGTGTCAGATCCGGTGATCAGAAGGTCATGGAACAGGACACCACGACCAATCCTCCTTTTCCTGAACTGTTCATCAAGGTATTCCCTAACATTCATTGCAAAATGTGATGGTACCCCGTCAAGTTAAAACCACATGTACCTGCAAATTATCAGCACCACATCTTCCAGAAAATGAGGGAAAGCATGTTGAAAGAATGTTTGTAGAGTATTCCATTCAGTCTGTCAAGTTGTACATAAGGCCCACTCAGCTGCAAATGATGTGTGATGAGTTTGCCATCGCTGCAGCAACAGCTCTGCATAGTGTCATCAGGCTGCTCTTTCATTGCATTGAGTGAAACCGTAGATAACGTGTTTATCGGTTAATTCTGCATAAGTAAAGCTATCCAAGTAATGTACTGCATTAAACAAAAGTTGAAACAGAACTGAGCAGGAGTAGAAGCCTGGTGTTAGACGGCACTGAAAACATGCTTTATTACAGCAGTGAAAGGTTGTTCTGTTTTGAAACAATCATATTCAAGTAAACAGATACAAAGGCAGTTAAGATATTACAAAACAAAACAACGAAATTATTCAGTAATGAACCACCAGGGACCAGGAGCTCCTTATATCAAAACATTAAAAAACATCCCTGAACAACTTGTGAAAGCCCTTCAGTAGAGTTTAGATTCACTCTGTATATTTAAAATCTCATGCCTGTTACAGAATTTTATTCTCTATTACAATCTTTGATCTGATTGATTTTTACCTTTAAAAGCCATTATTTTTGTTAAAATTTCAAAATTTGCATTAAGTAGTTTAAAAGGTACATGGTCTTTCGTAATTGTAATTCAGTTTCTATAAGTATTATTTGGTCATCTGCAAATACTAGACCATGCATATACAGTGGAATCTCGTTAGCACATTCCTCATTAACATGTTTTCCCGTGTATTGCGTTGAATTATAAAAGTCCCGGCACAAAATGCATCAAATGCATTAATAACGTTCGTTTAGTACGTTTTCTCGCTCCCGCTTACTACGTTTGAAGTTTGACGCCCTCATTCGCTATTTTGGCCAATGCTTGGTCGGTATTAGTCATTTTTGAGAGCATAAAAGTAACGGTCCAGCGGGAGTAGATTTACTACATTCAAAGTTAGAGGTTCTCATTCGCTACTTTGGTCAAACCAGGCGGGGTGGAACCGGCAGCCAATACCATGCATGTACGTATTTGTGGGACACATTTTGTGTGTGTGGGGGGGATGCTTTAGTGACGCTCTTTGGTGTTCTGCGGTGACGCTTTAGTTTAACAGTGGCTTGGTGTGGTTAGTTTATGCTGTTGAGTGTTGACGAAACGTAATAGTATTTTAACTTTTTGTTCACAATGGAGAAAAAGAAAGTGCGGCAAATAACCAACAGTGAAAAACTGAAAATCCTTGAGGAAGTAGATCGCAATCCAAATATGAAACGTGTGGATATAGCACGGAAGTTAAACATTCCTCCGTCAACCTTAAACACAATTGTTAGCAAACGTAAACTAATTGAAACTGCTTTTGAAGAAGGAAAAAATGCTAAAAGAAAACGTAATCGCCCTGGCCAGTTTCCAGAATTAGAAGATGTTCTGCTAAAGTGGTTTACACAAGCTAGAGCTTCAAATGTGCCAATAGACGGTACTGTGGTTCGAGCTCAGGCAACACATTTAGCACAGAAGATGGGACTGGATGATTTCAAAGCGTCCAATGGCTGGATTGAAAGGTTCAAGAATCGACATGGCTTAGTCTACAGATGTTTGCGAGGTGAGGCTGCTGCCATAGATAATGACGCTACACTGTGTGAAAACATAGAAATGTGGAAAAATACAACGCTCCCGTCAATTTTGAAAGACTATAGCCCCAACGATGTGTATAATGCAGATGAAACAGGACTATTTTTCCATCTTTTACCAGACAAAACCCTGGATTTTAAGGGCACTAAGAGCCACGGTGGGAAACTTAACAAGGAGAGGATTACAGTTTTGTTGCGCTGTAACGAAAGCGGAACGGAGAAATTGGTACCACTGGTTATTGGAAAAGCACGCAATCCGCGATGTTTTAAGAATGTGCGATCTTTTCCATGTAAGTACACTTCCAACACAAAAGCCTGGATAACTTCTGCCATCTTTGAAAATTTCTTACGAGCATGGGACGCAAGACTGGGCATAAGAAGCAGGAATATTGCACTGTTTATTGATCAGTGTGCTGCTCATCCACCAACTGTTTCAAATTTAAGAAACAAAGATCATTTTCTTCCCAGCAAACTGCACGAGTAAGCTACAACCTTTAGATCAAGGCATAATTCGGTGCATGAAACATGCGTATCATAAGAGGCTGGTACAGAGAAGGTTGGCTGCACTGAAATCGACAAGAAAAATCACCGTCTTAGATGCCATGCATTTTATTAGAACTGCTTGGGATTGTGTGACGTAAGATACCATTAGGAACTGCTTTAATAAAGCTGGTTTTTGCCGAGTTCTTGGTGATGCAATTACGCAGGAAGACAAGTTTTCCGAGAGTGAAGAATGGCGCCAAATAGCAGACGATGCCGGCATGTCTTTCGAAAACTATGTAAACATTGACAATGAAATTCCAGTGTGTGAAACAGCAACAATAGATGAAATACTTAAAGAACAAGTGAAAGATGAAGCGTCAGTGGGAGACGAAAGTGACGATGAACCAGATCCTGAGCCAGTACCTACAGTGTCAGAAGCGATGCAGGCAATGGACATAGTGAAGCGATATGTGTGCAGTTTCAAAGTTGATGATGTAATGACTTTACTAAACAAGATGGACAGTAACATTTTGGCATTAAAACCAACAAAGCAATCAACTATCGATATGTATTTCAACCAATGTAAATAGTGTCTATATTTCACATCCGTTTTTGAGGTAAGATGTATTATTAGATTTTATTACATAAATATGTTCTTAAGTTGCAGATTATGTATTTTCATTAACACGTTTTCCCGTCTATGACGTCCAAATCCTTGGGTCCCCGCAAAAACGTACTAACAAGATTTTACTGTATATTACTCAGGACATTTAGCAATAGTGCTCGATTTGGTGGTGCTTATCATGTTTACATTCAAGTAGCCTGTACTTGCTACACATAACAGGGATTGTTGCTACATTGCTCAGAAGTAAACCATACTTCCTCAAACACAATTTAGCTTTGGGTCTACTGAAGTGTTCAATTCTTTTAGAATGCTGCTTACACCGGATGAGACAGCTCCCAGAAACACACTTGCTTATTGTTATTACCACTATTATTTCCCTTGGGAAAGCAGAAATGCACTTACCTTAGCAGCTAAGTTATCTGCTGAAGCAGCCTGTTCTGTACTAGCAACAGATGTTTTTGCATGGTTCTCAGTAGCGTCTGGCAGGCTTGGTGTGGAACTAGATTTACGACTGGTTAACACACTTCCACTTGTTTTTGCAGATTCAGGCATATTTTTGGAACTTTTACCTTAAATAATACAAATTGAATACTTTAGAAAAAAAACTGTATTTCTGTAAATACAAAATGATGTTCTTTTACCAAAATATTCATGTTGAAAAACACAGGTCATCTTACATTTGCAACATATACGAGGGTGGTCTGAAAAGTTTCCGACCTCAACATGAAGATGGCAGCACTCGTAAATAAAAGCTAATGAATTTCGTTGTTTATCTGTTGACGGTTACTCACCAAAGTTTCAGCCATTTTGGATTCTCAGTTGTTATGTAACAGTCGTTTGAGTGAGGTGATGCGAGTGTTTTTATGAAAATGGACAAAATCGAGTATCGAGCTGTCATTAAATATTTGTTTTTGAAAGGCAATACGCCTATGCAAATCAAAGATGAGTTGGATTCTGTGTATGGGGACTCTGCACCATCATTTACCACAGTGAAATTTTGGGCAGCTGAATTTAAACGTGGCCGTAAGAGCTTGGGAGACGAACATTCAGGACGTCCAAAAATTGCAACTACTGACGAAAACATCGCCAAAGCTCACGAAATGGTGCTAGACGACCGCCGAATTAAAGTGAGAGAAATAGCAGAGGCTATGAACATGTCAAAAGAACGTGTTTGTCACATATGAAATCAACATTTAGACATGAGGAAGCCGTCCTCGCGTTGGGTGCCGCGTTTGCTCACGTTTGACCAAAAACATGTTCGAATGAACATTTCCAACGCTCTGTTGGCGCAGTTTAGGCGCAATAAATACGAGTTTTGGCGCTGATTAATTACTGTAGATGAAACTTAGATACACCATTATACGCCAGAAACAAAAATATAGTCCAAACAGTGGACTGAAAGGGGGAACCGGCTCCAAAAAAAGCAAAAACTGTTTTTTCGGCTGGGAAAGTGATGGTGACTGTTTTTTGGGATAGTCATGGAGTTATTTTAATTGATTATCTTAAAAAAGGAAAAACCATTACAGGAGCATACTACATATCATTACTTGACAAGCTGAAGGCAGAACTTGCAGAAAAACAGCCACATTTGCAGAAAAAGAAAATCCTGTTTCACCAAGACAACGCACTGTCTCACATCTCAGCGGTTGCAATGGCGAAAATCCACGAATTACGGTTTGAACTGCTTGACCATCAGCCTTACTCACCAGATCTAGCCCCAAGCGACTTCTTTTTGTTCCCTCATCTGAAAATTGCGCTTGGAGGACAGAGATTTTCGCAAATGAAGAGGCAATCACCTTCGTGAACAATTATTCTGCAGAGAAAAACGCAGAGTACTATTTGGATGGGTTACAGAGATGGGAGCATCGCTGGGAGAAGTATGTAGAGTTACAAGGAGACTATGTTGAAAAATAAAAAAAAATTCTGAAAAAATGTCTTGTATCTTTATTAGGTCGGAAACTTTTCAGACCACCCTCGTACTTTTTTGAATACGAGAGAAAAATAATATTGAAATTTTGTGGACTGAGGGGAATGAGATGCACCCAAGAAATGCTGAAGGTTACAATTTTGGTCACAGCATATCAGCATAATATTCCTGCTAATAAATAAAAGGATATAGAAAACTCAAAACCTTAGATTACTCTCAGCAAAATTTTAGGAACAGTATATTTTACCTTCAGAATTTGAGCCGGAGTATTAGGAACATCTTTAATAACTTTTAAAATCTCATAAAGTTTACTTAAGAAAAAACTGAGTCATCTTGCATTTGGAATCACTTTATATTTGGAGGAATATGGTAATTAGAATTAATTACTTATGTACCACATATTTCTTGCTACCTAATCATGAAACTTGGAACATTATTCCTCCACTCTCAAACACTAACTAAAATAACTTCTTTAATGCTGTGTTGATGTGATGGATATCTCTATAAGTATATCCTGAGGCACCAATTCAAAATGTAACACTATGTTTTTACATATAGTCATTTTCTTATCATCCCAATCTATTAATTAATTTTTTGCTGTAATTTTTGGATTTGGATCTTGTGGGTTGATGCAAAAAATCTGAAGCAGAATTTATTTTCACATAATTAATAACTCTAAGTTATAGTGAACACATTTCTTTTACTTATGTAGGGAGGTCTATATTGCTGTGGTTGCACCACATATTGCGGGATATATGTTTCTTGGAGTGTTCGCCCCACATACCATACAAGCTTTCTAGTGGCCTTCATCCTATGTTTAAAAATCAACTTTGTAATTTTAATGTTTATTTTAATATTATATATGTCTGCCTCGGCTGCGTCAGTAGTAATTTTCAGAACACGCATCTCTTAGCAGAGCTGGTGTGGCTAAAGAACAAGTCACACAAATTATAATTGTATTGTACTTTTTTTTATTAATCATTCACACGATTAAATAACATTTCACTGATGTATCTTACTGTAGAACTGTGAAATTATTGTTAATTGTACTTTTTAATACGTAAAACTTTATATTATTCTCACCGCAATAACTTTTCATGTCTCACAATGAATGTGTATCAAATCTAACTGACTGCTCGGGTATGCTATCTTGTAGCGTCTGCCGCCTAAATTTGTACAATTTCTCTATTTCAAGTCTCTGATTGGCTAAGCCTACTCCAATAGAATACTTTTATTTAACTTAAAACTTTTCTAGTTTCCGATTGGCTATTTATAAACAGTCTTAAATATTACATTATTGTTTCAAGAATTACTAGTAGCATTATTAAACTTTCTAATTTATTGTTGTCTCAAGGTTACCTCATTGTTAGTAACTTTCAGCTTCTACTTTATAATTCTGTTTGCTACGAAAAGTAGCTTGCTTCTATTCTCACAGCTCCTACATTGTTAAAACTATGTAATACATTCACATAACATTATAATACATGTACATAATAATATAAACATAATATAATGACTGTTACATATGCTTTATATGTTGTATTATACACATATTGCTTTAAGGCAGGCTGTTGTTATATTTTATATTATATAATTAAACTGATATAATTTAAGTGTTAAAAAAAAGTGCCTCACTCGCAGAACGAAAGATTATACACCATTCAACAGTCTATGACCATAACCTACATTAATTTCCAACCATTATTTGTGTTATTCATTTATGATTTTCATTCGTCTGCCCTTATTACAATGTATTTATTAGTTTCAATAATTGAACAGTTTATTCCATGGTTACATTGTTTGCTACAAACACCACTATTGATCAAACAGCATCAATTAGCAGCAATCTATGAAACTGTCAGTAACTGTGCCATATTGCCATACCTTGCCATACTCGCTTCAACACTGATTGTGAGAGAATGAAGGTGTGTAATGAACAATGCATTAGTTGAAATCAGGAAAGTGATTTATTTGTGTTACAAAAGTGGATTTGATTAATAATGCCTTTCAAGATTATACAGTGAAGTGATGTTAATTTATTCAGCGCACACAGAAGTGAAATATGGAATTTGCAATCCTCTGAATTTTTCTTTTACCCAAGCACATTTTCCATCCTTTGTGCTCCTCTACAATCTGTTAGGCTCTCTGACATAGAACATCCCCAGCACCAAACTTGCATCACCATGTGTGGCAAAACATAATAAGGTCATGGTAGAAGCACATGAGGCCGAATGACCTGCGGGCAGTGCTCTGCTCCAGTTTCGGGGAGGGGGGGGGCCCTCCATTCGTCAGTACAAAACCCTTGCCTTTATAAGAATGCGATTTGTGTTACATGATGAACATAACTGAAGTGCCACATCCTTATTAATCAGTGCTAGATTGGCAGATAATTTACCAGCCTGAAATTGGTGCCCAACATAAGAGCTTCAGTTCATAACATTTTGAACTCTGCCCATGGAATGCAAATGCCACACAGTGGTTAAAATGTCACAGTCCATCATATTTGTTAATTCTCAAATTGATTATCATTGTAAAATAAACAGTCTTCGTCAAAGGTTGATACTCTTCCTAAACATACAAAATGATTTAACTCAAATTGACCCTCTGTTAAAAGAAAATATAATTTTCTTGCCAAGCTTTCTGCAACAGCATTCTTTCCATACACAACATAACTGTTTCAGGCACTTCTACTATTTTACTCCTATGTTACACCAAAACAACCTTCCATTCACAAGTTGGACTAATTTACTTCAAATCTATAATTACTAGAACAAACATCAAACATTACCATGATAATCAAAACTCCTAACTGCTATGTGCATGCTTTTAAAAATGCTACAAACCTATGTATCCAACCAAGTATACATACACTTCTAAAACAAAATAGTTTGCAACTGTTGAATTTCATATTTATTCGTCATTTCTTCTGGGTACAGAGAAGAAAAATAGTTAACACACAGAAAAGATAATATCTGAAAAGAGAAATATTATATGTTCCTATGAACAAATACTGATGAGAGAGAGAGAGAGAGAGAGAGAGAGAGAGAGACAGAGAGAGGGGGGGAGAAGCAGTGGTGTCAATGGAAATTAAATCTTATATTGAAAATGAACAAAACATTATCATTTATTTTGCTTTTGTCTGATTTTTTTTGAAGAGAAATTATGTTTCAGTCAATATGTTTCAAGATGAAGTCAAGCCTAATAAAAAAATACAAGAATATTGGGGAATTCAATGCCTCACTGGCATGTTATCCCAGTAGCTCAATGATTAGTGCAACCTCACGGAGAGCGGGAGAACCATATTCAAATCTCAGCATTGAATTTTTCAGTTGACTCTATATTAAAAACATGTCATAAACCAGACTTGGTCTCTAAAATATAATTAATTCTAATTACTTATATATAATAATAAATTATTATACAAAAAGAAAGAAATCCATAAGCATCCAGTAATAAAGTAATTGTGATGGCATGTAGCCATTAAAGATTGTCCTCTTGGTGGTCTGTCTGGAAACAACTTGAGTCAATTGGGGAATTCAATGCCCAACCGGCATGTTGCTACAGTAGTTCAATGATTTAGAGCAACTGCACGGAGAGCGGGAGAACCATGTTCAAATCTCAGCTGTGTCATTGAATTTTTCAGTCGACTCTATATAAAAAAGCTAAGTGTTAGTTCCTGTCCTGCAGTGTTATAAACAAAAAAGCAATTGCAGATACAGGAATTTGAACCAGATACTTTACAAATGACAGGCAAATGTTTTAACCATTCAGTTACTTAGAGGTTTCGTAAGATTAGATCAGTGCACACATCTATCCCGACAGTTATTCCAACATAACTAAAGTTGTGAATGGATTTACGACACTTTAGTTTCAGTTACTAAGTTTTCATTTAGATGACAGTACAACCAACACCGAATTAAAGGATCCCTTCCAGATACCAATGAACATACAGCTGATGATGGAGAGAATGTTTTTCAAAACATGTTCCGAGTGAAAACTTTTTAAGTGAAACTAAAGTGTCACAGTCCACTCACAACTTAAATTATGTTAAAAAGTTTCACTGTATATAATAACTGCTAATAATTCAATGCTATTGCAAGTTAAACTACAGGGGGGAACAGAAATGTTAGCATGTGCAGGGTGCTCTGAGCAACTCCAGAGTTGCCCAATTATTTTATCCACTTAGAGCATCCTCCCAAAATACCAATATACCAAACTGTCACTTGGCTTCAACCCCAAGTAAATCACGAATATCAATTATAACTCAACAATTTAACTCAAGCAAGAATATTAGTGCACAGTGCTCACCAATAGAACCTGCTGTTGCCTTTGAGGTAGTTACAGAGGTGCCTGGTGCTTGAGTACCTGATTCAGTAGTGGAAGATGTATCATAGCCTGCAGCTAACTTGAGGTCAAATTTTCCTTCTGCTCCCATTCTGTATGAATTAGACCCACCATGATCCCAAGTCACATCAATCCAGCCTGCAATATTTAAGCAGAATTATTATAAGCAATAAGTTTTAAAACAACATAAAACATCTGAGGTATTACCCTCATATGACTTTCTCTATCCTATATTGTTTATTAGTATACAAACTATTCTTACAGAATAGTATTTTTCTATCTACTTTATTTTAATCCAGACACATCTTCCCAGAAATAGCTACATTACACATTTTTTTAGAATACAAAGTGAATGGCGTAGTCAAAATTTTAAGAACTGTACGCTCAGTGCTAGCCTTAAAATTCTATATTCTTTCTATGTAATCGCAAGAAACATCTGATAATGGACAGGACACAAAAACAATAACAATGCATTGAACAATTTGAATCATTAATAATGAAAATCTCAGAAATGGGTTGTTTAAAAACAGAAAACAAAAACAAAAAGTAATTTGGAATAAATTCTGCATTTTTTTAAGAGATCTACATTTAGTACGTTTTCTTCTTAATGTTTACCACTTACACAAGATTATACAAAACTGCTTCCGAATGAAGAGGACTTCACTGGCTAATCACAGAAAAATCCAGATATACAGTTTGTCATGTAAATATCTTTAATATGCAGTATTTTAATCAAAATCATTAAAGGCATTTATCAGAAAACTAACATTTTGAAAAGGTCCATGTAAAGGGTAGTTTATGGTTGGGGGTTTTCTAGAAAATCATGTGGTATATTTGGAAGGAACTAAACTAAGTACCAAGTTTGGTATTTATCTGAGGTTTCGTTTTTGGGTTCTCTCTCTCAAACACATGCACATACACACAACCTCGCCAATCTCAACATTGAGCACCTTCTATCCACTTTATATTAATCATGATAGATGTTTGCCTAGAAATGACCTAAGGTTAGGAAACACAGACCTCATTGTATGCATGATATGGAAACAAAACGCAAATGTTTACTGCTAAGTGGTCATACAATTGGAAGGAACTAAACTAAGTACCAAGTTTGGTATTTATCTGAGGTTTCGTTTTTGGGTTCTCTCTCTCATGCACATACACACAACCTCGACAATCTCAACATTGAGCACCTTCTATCCACTTTATATTAATCATGATAGATGTTTGCCTAGAAATGACATAAGGTTAGGAAACACAGACCTCATTGCATGCATGATATAGAAACAAAATGCAAATGTTTACTGTTAAGTGGTCATACAAAATAAAGAAGAACTGCATATATTCCATAGATTTAACCCTACAGTTCAACCTAGGAAACACAAAAGTTATAATAATGAATGACTAATTAGGAAACTTATGCGATAAATTCTATATTTTAAAATGCTGTAATTTTCTCTCTTTCAAGAGTTTTTCTAAGTTACAACAAATTTAGTAAGAATGAGGAACACTTAACACGCTTTTCACAGAGAACTCAATATATGCATTTTATCTGACAAACCTATGATAATTTAATCAAAATTATTTGAGTCAGATTTGGAAAAGAACAAAATTGCCAGTGTTTCTGCAAGTTAAGGATTGTTTGGGGGCAGTTTTTTTTTTCTTCTTTCTTTTTGTGTGCATGCTATCAAATTTTGTTTGGCCCAAGTTTGAAATTTGGTATCCATCCAAAATTTTTACTTTTGAGTCTCTCACTCCCGCTCTGATCTTTGCCTAGAAATACTCTTTTAAGGTTCAAGGGATCTTAAAATGAATATTTGTAGTGAAATTTCAGTAATAAATGCAACCATGTCAATTTCTTTGTAATTACAGGAAACAGGAGAAAACATAAATACATAATGTAATTTAACTAAAATTTGGTTTAACAACCAGCTGAACCCTCGTTCACTACAGATGAACATACTTCAATAAAAAATTACAAAAATAATTTTATCTGATCCTTAAATATGGCAAAATGCATGTACCAACATAAAATATTTTCCTTCTTAATAAAAATAAAAATTTGTAAAATTTAATCAATAAAGCAGTTTTGATACATTATGTACACTGTATTTCTCAAAACACAAGGATTGAAATCCAGAGGCTATCTTGCTTTACAAAATACATTTTCCAAGTAGTGGGAAGAAAGAAAAAGCTTCACAATTCACGAGTCTGGGATGAATAGTGAGAATGGAAATATGGAGATACAAGCAAATGCAGTTTACTTTTAAGGATGCATCTTAACCGCTTCACAGATATGATATGACGTGATGTGATGTCCTGTGCAGCACTTTTAAATAATAATTTAACCAACTGCTAAATAGCTGAAAGCCACTAAGGTCCAGTTGCTTAACCATCCATCCTACAGTCCTGACCTTGCAGCATGCAACTTTTGGCTGTTTTCTTGAGTAAAATCTTGCATTGTTGGAAAACCTATTAAACGAGTGCAGAACATTGCTCAGGCTATAAATTCAGCTCCGTTGATAATATCTCAGTCTGAGCATCGTAGTGCTTTTGACAAGTAGTTGCACCATCTATAACTGTGTGTAGAGAGAGATAGACACTTTGAAGGATTGTGAGGATAAGTTTTTTAATTCCATCCTTAGTTTGGACTTTAAGATGACACTAGCAAAACTTTTTGAATGCCCCTCATATAGGCCTGAATATAAGACAGCCTCACATATAAGACGACAGAGTTTTTGGAAAATTTTCACAAGAAACATTACCTAAATAATGAATGCAAATAGGAAATATTCATAACACATTGGAAACCCCTGGTTTTTGTTTCTCTTGCTCAAATTAAGTGACAAACATATCAGCTTCCTGAAATTTCCCTGTCTTTGGTCCTCTGAATGCTTTCCTTAATGTGCCAGGATTCATAAACTTTTCTTCATCTTTCTACCAATGTTGCACATTACATTTGAAAACGCCAAACTTCATCACAACCTGTACGTTATTAGTATATTCTGCCTGGCACAAAACCCATCATTTGAAGTTCGTATAATAACCTCTTCTTCATCCTTTACTCAACTGATGCAACAAAGACACTCTCCTTCCCACACTATTTGCCATGACTGGAACATGACCAAAACTGAATGAATTAATGCAACAGCGCCAAGCCATGCATCATGTCAGAAGTAATTGTTTTAAAGTCAGGAAATTCTGATTTATTTATGATTGTGAGCTCAGCTATGATGCACATGTTGACTACCATCACTCAAGTCAGTACAGTCCTTCACGAAAATGAGTCTCTCTAAATATTAGGCTGTGTATATAAGACTATAGTTAAGAGCACATTTTAAGGTAAAAATCATTGTCTTATATTCCGGCCAAAATGGTTAATGCTACACAGCGAAATCAAGAAACGAAAAAAAGAGTCATCTAGTATTTGATACTGTTTTGAATTCAGGGAAATATGGTATATTTTCCCATCATAGTAACTGCAGCAAATAGCTCTAAAATATACATTTCTCAATTGTCCCAGCTTGTTATCCTTAAGGGGAGAAGGATTATCAGGAAACAGTTTCCTGTTATTTCAATGAAATCTTGAGTGTCAACATAAATTACATCGTCAACCTTGCTATGTAAGATAGGTTATTTGTCTGTTGAAATGCACCTCTATTCCTGCATGCTTAATTCCTGAATACATAGCTTACCATTGTGGAGTTCACCTGTTACAGTTCCCTCTCCGGGAGGGTTACCATCCTGGTCTCGCCATTTCCAGTCAAGGCCACGCACTACTCGAGCTCCAACTAGTAAGTGCTTCAATACCTGAGTACGCAGCAGTCTTCTTTGTCGCCGCAAATTTGCTTCTGCTTCTTTAGCTGCCTTGCCTTAAGAATACAATAATATTTAGCATTCCAAGTTACACATATAACACTATTGTTAAGGGGAATGGTACATGATTCAATGCATACTGCTAGAATGTAAGAAGTTGCAATCAGTATTCAATGAGATTTATACAGCATTATAATGGATCTATTAGGCATATTTTTAGCCATGACTCTAACTCTTGGTTAGAAAACTTTTTGCCAATTGGAAAAAAAGGCATTTAATTTGGTCCAATTCATGCTCTGGTGTATGCAATTCAAACATGAATAGTTTTAGAATTTCAAATTTTTTTTATTCCATGTGTTTTAAACACAATCTTTAAGAAGACCATTATGATAATGCTGCTGTAATTCCACTTATTGAAATTTCAAATAAGAAACATAAAGTTAAATTAAAATGTCAAATTTAACAGTGGTTGGTGATATAGGTCCTAAGAGTTTTATCTTGTTTCATTTATGAAAGTGAATGACCCATTTCGCATGTTTTGGTTCTCTATGCACCACAGGTTTTTTGGATTTACTGCACTACCTTCATTTCTAGTCCTCTGTTCTTATTTTCAGATAGTCTGCCTCTCAGATTCCTTGTTACATCCTTTCCTTGCCTACAAAGATCCTCTATGATTCTGAACTTAAATAAAACCTCTGTCTATAGTTGTACACTTCCAAAAAGAAACCAAACTGATATGATACAAATCTGCGACTTTATGCATGAAGGGGCAAATTCCCCTACCCAGGATCTCCGAGTTGAGAAACACTGGGATAGTCAGCAGGTTTGAGGTACTGAAAGCTTAAAAAAGAAAACATGCTGATGCTGAGGCTCAAACCTATGTTTATCAGTGAATTCCGAAATAATAATATTGATTTCACTTAAAGAAAATAAAACGCATGTCATAAATTGTCTACAGGATGTTGATTATACTGGCGCAACACTGTGCGTAAAGCCCTTATATCTTACAGTTGTTGTTGTTGTTCACCAATGGCACTGGGGATTAATTGATCTGCATCATTTTCCCTCTAGCTTCCCAATATGAAGTCTGTAAGTTATCACTTTTAAGGCTTTGCATTTGGCGACATGCTGTTTGTTCAGGATGACATCTTCTTCACAGAGAGTGCACTTGGGTGTAGGTAGGCATCGTATCTTGTAGAGATGTTCTGCGAGGCAATCCTGGCCAGTTGCCATCCTAAATAAGGCCACTGCAGTCTTCCTTGGCATTTTTTGTATATCAACTCTATCTTTAATAGTCTTATAATCTTTATCCTTTAATTTATCTTCTTCATCAAGTCTCTGCTCCTTTTGAAATGTTGTTTAATGTTATTTAATTGTTTATTTATTTCTATTTGTCCTAAAGGTTTTATTTGTTGTATTGCACCTTTCTTTGCTAATTGATCCGCATGTTCATTGCCCAAAAGTCCAACATGAGCTGGGATCCATTGTAGAGAGACATGATTTCTAGGTTCAACTGCTTTAATTAGGCTTCTTATTTCTTTAATATTTCTTGTTGTTTTATTATTGTAATTTACTATTCCATCTATGGCTGATTTCCCCTTGTTTTGGGTAACAAGGTAGTCCGCCTCCACGTGGTGTTTCCTGGGTAACCCTAAATGGACAACAACACAGGCATGCTTCCCAAGCCAAAAAAGAATTTAAAAGAAGAGCACTTCTTAGTGCTATTTTGGAATGCCGGTGGAATGAACCAAAGTAAAAAAACCATGATAGACAATCTTTTAAGAGACAATGACATAGGTGAAGCAAATATAGATCAATAAAGGAAAAATTTTATCAATTTCCAAAATACAACACAAATATATTACATCTTACATATAAATACCAAATATTGTACTCACCTAAATCTTCACAGACACCTGTGACAGTTCCATAAATTTCAAAACCAGACAAGCTGAGATAATGGGTCTGACCAGAAGCATTTTTCCCTGTCTGTTGAAGCCGAACATGTCGCCATCCCTGAGTTTCTTCTGCAGGAGGTTCTAAAGGCCATGATGATGTACTGCCAGGTTCATTCAATGAACTATCATCAATATGAGTGTATAATGTGGTCCAATTCATGCCATCTTTAGAAACCTGCAAAGAAATTTTGCCACCATAATTTTGTTAAATAAAAATGCAGTTGATCTAAAAATTATATATTTAAGAGCACTAATAAGAATCCCTTGTTAATAAAAAGTGAATTGTAATAAACAGATTAAGATGCAGAATTCTGTTAAAGCAAAATATTTCACCTTACATTTTAAGTGAGGCTAGCAGTATTAGCAGGTATAAAGGTTACTCATGTTAATATAAAGTATACAAAATGTGATAAATGCATTCTTCTAGCAAGAGGCAAAGAAGTCTTAATAACAAAACAAACTATTAAGAAATTAAATTTAGTGTAGTAGAACTCTGCTTTTACTTTCCCAGAACTAATGCCATATTCATACAGTACCTCCATCTGCAGAAATTGACAATTTTTATCTGCATGGATTGGCATTGTACATTTTATATGGATTTGATATATACCAAACATTAGTTACTGGTCATTCGGAATGACATGACACAGTTTAATGATGCGCAGTAGACAAAATGGAAAGGAATTTCTCCACCACCCCCAGAGGAGGAAGGTGGGGGTGAATAACAATCAGTTTTCCTCCAAAAGCGGTGGAGAGTAGTTGTATGATTAAAAGGTTTGTGTTTAGTGAAAAAAGAAGAAATGACCAGCAAAGGTAGAGAGATTGATGGAATGAAAGTTATCCAGTCAAGCGAGGGAGATTGTGTACAATGTTTACCTTTATATAAAAATAAAATGGAAATGGGCAATGCAATAGACCTTAACACATTTCAGGAAAGAGTTTCTGCAGCTACAGATATGTCGCAGTCAAGCTTAAACTGCATTATACATGAAGGTAAAAACGATTCAATTTCTACTCCACACAAAGAGCGCCCAAAGTCAAGCATATAAAGTAATACTGATGACTTTGACAAATACGTTGTGAGAAGAACTATAGCGAGTTTCATTCTATAAATAATTTTCTTAGAATCTTATTCTGTTTATGGGGAAAGCCCAACATTACAATCATTTCTGCGGGTACTTAGACAAAAATAAATTTCAAAGGGGAAGATGGGCGGCTTTAGAAAACAATAAGATGTTTGGGCTTCCAATGGAAAAGAAAAATAACAGGAAAGTCCTCACTGAAAAGCCAGACATAAGAGAAAAGTAACTGAATTATCTAAGGAAAATACAATAGTATCGCCAAGAAGGTCAATGGTTTATATGGATAAGAGCTATTATCATGCATCTCATACCAAGCAACAAGGTTGGTCCAGGAACCTGATCTTCCGAGTTCTTATTTCTGCTGGAAGAAGAGCTATAATGGTCAATGCAGGAAACGAAAAAGGATTTATATCTGGTGTTGGCCTGGTTTTCAAATCTGGACAGAAAACTGGAGACTACCACAATGATATGAATTTTAAAAATTATGAAAAGTGGCTTCAAACTCAGTTAATTCCTAACTTGACACCCAAGTCAGCAGTGGTAATTGACAATGCTTCATACCACAATGTGCAGGTGAATAAAGCTCCCACTTCCAAGTTCAAGAAGAGCTAAAATGATACAATGTTTGATAACACATACCATTCTGCAGCACAATGCGCAAACCACAGCTTAAAAAATTTATAAAGTTACACAAACCACATTTTGTTACTTACAAAATTGACAGAATACTAGCAAAGCACAGCCATTCAACCCTCCAACTACCTCCATAACATCCAGACTTGAATCCCATTTAACTGCGTGCAGTTAAAAACTACGCAGCCAAGAAAACTTAACGTTCAATCTGGATGACGTTATAAGGCTAGTAAATGAAAAATTCAACAGTGTAATGGAAGAAGAATGGGCTTCAATGTGCACACACACTAAGAAATGTGAGCAAAACTATTTGAAGCTTGAAAGAGTGGTAGACGAATTTTCAGAATACATCATTATCAACCTGGGAGAAAGGGCTGAAAGAGTTTCACAGAAGATGATAGCTGCAATGGTGGTGGTGGTGGTGGTGATGATGTTGACGACAGTGACTTGGGTGGTATCAAATCCCTGCCTTAAGCTGGAAAAGAAAGAAAATAAAAGTTAGTGATAATTAGTGTTATTTATCTTATGAAGGGAATTGCAAGCATGTATCCCTTAATCTTCAGTATTATATCAGGTTTTCCTAAGATTTGCTCTGTTTCATCAAAGGAAGAAACATTGTGCTGTTCTTGCAGTGTTTTGTCATTACTGCAACCACTATTTTCATGGCTGGTTACTGCGCTGTTCCTCTTAAACCTTAGCCTCCCTTCGTTCCTGTCACCTGATGTGTTGGTTCTGCGCAGTCTGTGTGTCAAGTCATTCCAAACCAGCAGTAAATGGTACTTCATAACAATAGCATTTACTGAGTGTATTGTACTAAGACTGCGCATGCATGTGTGTCTTGTGTATGCTCTCCCTTCAACATCGTTTCCTATCATCTTTGAATTGCAGTTACGCTATGCTGTTTATCTCTGCACTACCTTGGTTTTAATCACGCTTACATGTGGTGTAATTTTATTTAGCTTTTTTTCAGATAAAATTTGATTTCTTTTTATTTACAAGTTGAGCTTTTGTTCTATTTATGTGCATATCAAAACATCATATGACAAAAAGAATGATTTTTGGGAACATTCTTAGCTGGGAAACAGAAAAATGCATTTACTCAATTCCTTTTAACTTACTTGGAAAAGCCAGTTCCGAAGTGCAGAGCGTCCATACCCTCTTGCATGGCGCAAAGTATAACTACTAGGTATCACCCATAAACCAAGATCAATGGCAAACCATGCCCTTTTATCATCATTTGTGTGACAGTTGAGAGCAGAGGCATCCCTACTCAAGATATCCTCCAAACGACCATAAGGCAAAGTGCGTCCGTCTGAAGAAGTAACCATCACCAATCCATATTGTCCTGGATTTACCCATTCTGGAGAAGTCCTAAAATACAGATAAAATTATATTTAGCAACTTTTAACTTTACTTTCTAAACTCTATACTGCAATGCACAAATAGCACATGTTGAATTTCTCAGTGTAAGTATTCAACAGGGAATAAATATAAGGATTTAACTACCTATGTATATATAATTCAGAGATGCTCACAAAATGCTGAAGTCCATATGCTGGTGTTTCAATATTAATGTATCTTACTATTTTTAGAACATAATTTGAAATAATATGAGTTAACAATGAAGTATGTATTTGCCTCAAAGTACACACCCAACTCAATTAAGGCACTCAGAATAACCAAGAATGGAAACCAGAACAAGAATGTCAAAGTTAAAATACATAGATTATAATGTGAGCATTCACAACAACTGAAAAGGAGTCACGGGCCCCAGAAACTGGGAAATAATACTCAGTCAGGTTTTAGTTTTCTCATTCCCATTACTAGGGACATTATTAAATCCACATTGTGCATATTGGACTCCACACTGTAAAAATTATTCAAGGCAGTTATGACATGAAACAGCTGCTAGAGCCCTCTCTAGGTAAACTACACCAGAAGAAATCCCAGCATATGTGCATCCTGATTCACTGAGCATTGATTCCTCTAGTGTTACTTGTAGTTTGTTTATATATAACTCAAAACTGGCTATTACCTCAAAAAACAATAGCAAAAACTGGTAGAAATTAACAGAGAACAATAAAGAACACATAACTTTAATGTATGGTATTAATAAAGGAATGACACATCGTACAAGTAAAGGAATATTGGAAATAGTAATGGATCTATGTTTAAAAACATTTACTCTACAAAATTGTGATGTTGGCTAACCTGCATTGTCAGTTGAATTGGAAGCAGACGAAAAAATATCATTGGTCAATTACAAAAAAGAAGTCCCAACG
The DNA here is from genome assembly GCA_030765065.1 of Deroplatys truncata. Classification (NCBI taxonomy): domain Eukaryota; kingdom Metazoa; phylum Arthropoda; class Insecta; order Mantodea; family Mantidae; genus Deroplatys; species Deroplatys truncata. Next base: position 47,921,861 of record CM060985.1, read on the forward strand.
CAAAAAACTGACTTTCCACTTTGTATATTGATGAGCATATCATGAGCAACCAAATTTTCATTCCCCAGGGTATTGTGAACAAACTTTGTGTTTCCATTCCTGTTGCAGTTCCCGTTCTCTGGTTATTGTGAATCAGCCTTTACTTGTGATAGTAGAGTTGTGTGACATAAGAGCAGCTACAGAAATTTGTAGGCAAGGGGTGTGGAGGGAGAGAAGTGCAGGTTTAGTGTCTTATAATCATATATGTACAAAATAAATTTGCATTCCCCCTTATACAATATGGTGGTTGAACCTGAAATGCTGTATGGTAATGATGTATAGGGGCTGCATGGAGGAGAGGAATTCAAAGATATTGTGTAGGGAAGTCTTACACCTACCAAAAGCAGCAGCAAAGGAAGTGGCCCAAATTGAACTGGGAAGTGTGTCAAGAAAGAGTATAATTATGGAACAAGCCCTAAAATACTGGTTTAGAATCTTGAATCTAGAAGAAAGTAACTTAGTAAGACAGTGCTTAAAGTATCAAGACAAGAGCCTTAGATATTCTGGATGGATTAATAGTCTCCGGAATAATTTGGTGAAGAATGGTTTGGGTGAAATTTGGAGAAGAAGAGAAAACAATCATAATGGTTTCTGGAAAGAAACAAGGAGGAGATTTGAGGATACAGAAATTCAAAAACTATACCCCCGCCGCTGTATCTTTGCACTTGACAGTTCGTGTGGCTTCGCGTAAGGTTGGCTACATTGTGGTTGCGGCGTTGCCAGAGTGGCTAGTAAACAACAACAGCTTATTGTTCTTTCTATCGTGTCTAAGTCGCATACAAAAACTGTACGTAAGTAGCAAATGTCAGCGAATAATAACTATTTCGTATTATTATTGTTAATTGAAAATAAGCGATATAAGCAGCTTTGGTATGTTCAGATACTCCTTTCTATGATAATAGGCATAAATGTGTCTACATATGACGTCTAATTGGAAAGCATCAAGATTTGCGACTGGACGAGGCTGCTTTCCTTTCTTCCCTGGAGTTGATAGAAATACCTGTTGCGTTCCAGATGGTTCAGGAATTTTGTCCTCTTTCTCTTGGAGTTTCACTCCCTTGTAAATAACAGTTCTCGTTCTTAGTCCAAGAACTGCTGCAGTTTGTTGTACGGCTTTATCAGCAGGAATAGAGGGATTGCCATGAAGCTTCACGTACTCCTTTTCCTGTTCAAAGAATTCTCGAGTTCTCCTTAATAGTTCCAATGCCTGACTATTAAGTGGCACACCTCGGCGCAAAGGATTTTCACTTCGTGAATCATCACTCAGTGATCAGCGTCATTTTTTCAGACATTGTCGCACTTAAGTTTTGTTTAAATAAATAATATGAATGAAATATATATAAAATAGATAAATATAAATAAATATATATGTATAAATGAACAATAACAAAACTATCAAACAATAACCACAAATATAAATAACAATGAACAATATGTAGCTTGCAAAGAGCAGCTCGACGCTCGTGCTAGAGATTCACAAACTGAAGCACGTGGTTGGGAAGAGTTACATCCGGCAACAGAGCCGATTCTAGTTCCGGTTCTGCTTTGTCATCAACCATTCGGAATACTGCCTTGTGATTGGCTTAGGAAGTCAAACGGTTGAAGCTTTTCATCTGTTTTTTTGCGAGTGTACCAACTTAAACGCTAGCTGTCAAGTGCAACGTTACAGCGGCAGGGGTATATTTAGCGAGATAACCAAAAAAGGATCTCTAATATTTGATATTTATGAATAAAACTTGGGAAAGGGAAACATATACTGATGAAATAAATAATGAACAAAGGGAGGGAATTACATGGTTAAGAGCTGGTGTATCCTGATTAAAAGGACTAACAAAAGGTGTCTACAGAATCAGTGCCCCTTTTGTGGAGGGAATGAAGACACTGAACACACACTATTTGAATGCCAAGGGAGGAGGAGAGAAGGAAGGGGTTATTAAGGCAAATGGTTTAAGTTAGACAGAAAAATAGCCCTAACTAAACTTTTCAGAAAAGATAGCAGAAACATAGGACAGTTCTAAAGTGAAGTTAAAACAAAACAAAAAAAAAGTGGAATTGGCCTATGAAAAGAGAAGTAGCTTAAACATTACTGCATGTTAATTTTAAATATTTTGAAATTTTTAAGAAATAATTATAAAATGTACACAGAAACTGAACTGTGTATATTGAATATGGCTGGCTAAGAGCCTGGGCTGAATGTAAGTTGTATTAGCTTAGTACAAATAAATAAATTCCCTCATACCTAACCTGCTCTATACATCTCAGCAACATACTCTCTAGGTACTGGGAACAAGAACAGACTTGTTCTATAACAGCACACAGTATTCAACTATCTGACTCAGTTTGATAGTTGACTTCAATCCCCAGGGTTGATATATCAACAGGAAACCACTAATTTTTTTAATCAGGGAAGAAAAAAAATGTGTTAAGTAAGAAATCAGACAGACATTTATTCACTTACTTTCCATTGGTACCAATCCAGTAAATGATCCCATTCTCATCAAAATCATGCTGATGTCTAAATGTCAATTTCTGGCCCTCTTTGAGTTTCCTCACAAAAGCAAATGTTGAACGTTCATAATCATACCACTGCTTTGCCACCATTTTGAGCAAATAACGTTCCAATTGCACTACTGTGCTCAATGGTTCCATCTTCAAACTTCTTCCTGTTCTGTCAATGAGGGAGCTTTCACCTGGAGCTTTCTCCAAACGGAATCTTAATCTTCTAGTTAAAATCTGTGCACAGATAGCAAATATGAAATAAGTCACTGAATATTCAAGAATCACCCATAACTGTAACTCACTAATAATTATGTCCAGAAGTTATATGCATAGCATTTAAAGACTGTTTACTTAGAAATAGACATGTTTAACATTTTCATTAAAAATTTATAGAATAGTAGATTATGATACAAGGGTTAAAAGTAGGGTTTTATCTTGTCACTAGGAATGTTTGAAAAATGAAGGACATGGCTAAGTTTCGCAATCCTACGAACAAAATAAAATCACTTATGTGTGGCATATACTATTTTTTATAGCCCTCAAATTTGTAAAATATCCATAATATTATATTGATTCCTGAAACTAACAGATATCAAGCTTAGAACGTATTCTTGACACAAAAGAAATGACGTTAAAAAAGTGAGATGTCAGATGTCAGATGTTTTAACACAATCGCTAGCAGTCATTTCCAGTGAAATTATTTTCACCATATTTTACTTTACACCAGGCAATGAAGCGATTAAATGCTATATCAAATTGCTTTCGGCATTTTTTGGGCAAGTATTTCTAGTGTTATTCTTTCTGCTGCTTCCATAAGTTCACTTCCATTTCAGTTTCTTCCGAATTTCTGCCATTTAATCTTTATGTGGGTTAGATAAAAGAGTAATGTTTTATATCAAGAAAGCTACCAATATAATGTATAGGTTAACCCTACAACGAATTGTGATAAACTGAAGTATGAAGATTTGTATTGTGAACAGATAATGCAAGCGCAATGAGAAATTAATCATGTGAAACAACATAATGAAAAGTAAAACCTAAAATGAAACCAAAGTTGGTCACAATGTGGATTATCGCACTATTGCAATAATTTAAAGCTTTTAGCTTGTGTGCACTGTGTTAGAAGTTCTACTTTTAGGGATTGCTGTCTAAAAAATATATTTAGTAATTTTTAAATTAAAGGGTTTGTTTTGGAAATAAACTATTTATATTATAAATATATAAGAAATTATTCTGCTGATTATTATAGTTAAGCATCATAATGGGCATGTTTACAGTTACACATTTACAGCTAAGGAGCATAGGTGTGTGTTATTTTTCTAGCTTATAAGAATAACAATGCAAACTTATCTTGATTTTAATATTATGAGTGTCACTAATTTAATTTAATTTCCAGAAGAGCATAAAAAGCATACAAAGTAGAATGATATTTGAGTTCACATCGTGTCACTATTAAGATCTGAAAACTATTAAAATGTGAACATTACAATGGTCAGAATCTGGCAACACTGTGCTCTGCAGTCCACCAAAAATACAGAGATAGAGAGAAGGAACCAATTCCATTGATTGCTAACATGAATGGGTGGAAATACAGGGATATGGACTGCTCATTCTTCAATGAAGAAAATGGTTATATTTGGTTGGTTTTATAAACAGTCATAAGGTTAGTGAAAACCTAATGCAGAGCATGAGGAGCTCCTTAAGTTATCACAGTGCCACACCAATGTACCATTTCTTTCACATAAAATTCTAACACATGTTATTGCACATTGACATAGTTGTCTGTTTGTGAAGCAGCTGATGTGATGATAAGTTCATTAATCAAGTTTTGCCAACAGAGTGAACAACATTACAATCTTCTGGGAAAAGTATAGCCAATTGAATCATTCTTTGTTGGCAAACATTTTAAGAGATTCACAGCCTCCAAAGTCACCAAAAGCTCAAGACTTTTTCCTGCGAGGCATCCCATACTATGTGCACTTGAGAATGTATAAGACATTAGCACAAGTCAGATGGGCTGGTCCCATAGCTCAGTCGGGTAACTGCTGTGCAAGGACTCCCAGATCAATTCCCAGCTAGGGGGTGGGAATTTTTCTCTAGCCAAGATTATTTGCTATCCTCCCCAGAGTCTGGATGTATAAATGAGAGTGCGAATGTGTATATGATCTAATGATCAAAACCCAAAGCTTACCAGAAATCCAACAACAAGTAAATGCAAGTTAACCCATGTTCCAAAGGAAATGCTGATAAGACTATTGTAGTTAAAGGCAGGGTATAAATGGAACTTAAAAAAAATGATTCAGATGGTCTCTACATTTCCCATAATGTTTGTTGGTTGGTTGACTAATACTGAGTTGACAATGAAGTCATTAACACTTGCTTTCCACTGCTTCTTGCTTGAGGAGGATTAGGTGGAAGTAGTTGGACATTGCTGAGATGATGATCAATATTCTCTTGATATTCCTGATATCAAGAGAAGTATAAAACTGATGAGGGCTTCCCAATTTTATTCAAAAATTTAGCAAACAGATCATGCCTATAAGTAATCAAAATGTTGCAACTGCAGATTTCTGTGCATATTCAGAAATTAGAACAAATAAACTTTTGATAAATGAAGAGAAAATAGTAGCAATAAACTTTCAACACAAAAAGAACAAATGCACAACACCAGGAATCAAACTAGGATCTAGAACAATAGAACTTGAACTTGAAACAAAATTTTTAGGGCTGTGAATATATACTCAAACCTTTCTTGGGATAGCCATAATGAAAAGTTGGCTACAAAACTAAGCAGGGCTTGCTATGTTTTGAATCAACTGACGACACGAGTAACTCTGGACATACTCAAAAGTTGTTATTTTGCATACTTCCATTCTCATTTACCATATGGGATATGTTATGGGGAAATTCTGTGAACAGTCATTGCATTTTCAAGCTTCAAAACCGAGCTTTAAGAATCATGATTGGTATCCCCCCCAAAAAAAAAGCTGTAGGAAACGTTTTAAGTATTTAAATATAACATTATCCTGTGCATATATTAAAGAAATTCTAAATCATGTACGGGCAAATCTTGACGAGTTTAGAATTAATGCAGAATTTCATGCACATAATACCCGAAATAAAACTGAATTGCATCTACCCACACATAATACCAAATTGTATGAAAGATCCTTCAAATATAATTGTCTAAAATGATATAATATCTTACCACCATACTAAGTAACACAACAACTAAACAATTTAAAACTGAATTAAACAAAGTCTTATACTCAAAAGCAGTTTTATACAGCTGAATTTAATAACCATTGTTTTAATACGACTAAAAGAGGCAGCAGCTTTCCCGGATAAACAAATTATGGGTTTACTACTACTGCTGCAGAGATACTGTGCTCCTCTGCTTTCTGCTCACAGGGGGCAGTATGTTGAAACTACAAGAAGCTGATCTTCATTTAAGAATGCAGACATCACTCGACTTAGACCAAAACCAGAAGTTGCCTCAATGTACAATTGTATCATTGTCACATTGTAACATTGAGCTTGTGAAATCTATACAGATGCATATAGTTTTGACAAAACCTACAATTCTGTATGAATTCTTATGGTGAATTATCATCATCTCCATCACCATCATCATCATCATCATCATCATCATCATTATTATTATATTTTGAGTTTTCATGATAATTTCCTTTTTTTTTTTAATTTTCAAGGAACTTTTCCAGCTGGGACACTACATGTTGGCTTTATTTATATCAGTGGGGAGCATTGGCTAACAAAGATAAATAAAATGCCATAAGTAACAACAGATCCATTCCACCATTTGCTGCTATTCAGAACTCGATCTGTCATTATAAAAGTTTTATTTATCTGGACAAACGCTTCTGCAAACAGATTGTGATAAAACTGGCATATAGTTAATATAAAACTGACAATTTTTAGATAAGCACTTACCTGTAAACCATATCCTGAGCCAGGGGTATCGTAAAGATATACTGGTAGCTTTTCAATTGACTCCAGCACAGAGACAAGTTTATGTACAAGAATGGTTGCAGAGTTTACCGATCCATTTTCACTATCCTTTTCCTGTAATAAAACAATAAATTGACAAACTCTCATTAGAGCAGTCAGCAATTCAATAGCATTACATTACTTTTTATATTTGCTTTAATTAATAACTATTCTCTCAAGATCTCTGTAATTATATAACACATGACTGGAGAAAGGAAAAATATATTGAAATTTAAGAAAAAGCAAGAAGGGAAGGACTACCATGAACCAGTGTCAATGTCTAAGTTGGATACGGAATGGACACATTAAGGGAAAATGTCCAATGTGTGAGGAAGCAGATAGTACTTGACATTGCATTCTGTAATGTGAACAAACTAAATTTTGTAGGAATGAGTTCCTTTTACAAAAGTGGGAAAACCTACAAATTGAAATAAAGAGTTTTAAATTTAACATCAGAGGAAAACCTAAAAAACTTGGAAAGTACACCAGCAGGCTGACAAAAAAAAAAAAAAAAAAAGTGCTTATGCCTATAATACATGTTCTGCATAATAAATAGGTGAGTGAAACTAGTAAGTGTGTTCAAGTTGTTGACTCCACTTTCATCTTTTATGAATTGCTTCACTGTTTTGATTCCAACAATATTTTGGATAAGACAAAAATGTCCATCAAAGATGGCCATATAAATGATAATGTTAATCATTTATGAGCTTAGTATCAGGTATACAAGGAAATTTAAACTTTTAGGATGCAGGATTTAATAATGTCTCCATTATGTACACAAACTGCTGTTAATTATAATGGGGTATGAAAGTAACGCAACTCCAAAAATCGAGGGTTATAAATTGGGAAATGTAAATGCCATTAAGATTACATAAATTTTGTAACCAAAATAGTTATGTATGGATGGAAAAGTTTATGAATAAGCTCATTCATTCAGAATTCTATCATACATCAATACTCACCTTAAAACAACTTTTGAAAACACGGACTCGCTGCTTCTGAAGTTTGCTAGTCTTGTTACTTCTGAGACCCTCATCCCAACAGCTTGTAGAGAGAAGAGAAAGTAATGCCTGTACCAATCCACTGCTGTGCAATTCATAAGCTGACACGACACCTTCTTCTTGCAGAAGTTGTGTTAGTTCTTCAAGAGCCTCTTGCAAAATTTCACGCCATGCCGTGAAATTTTCTCTGTTGTTCATGTGCTGTGTGAATAAAAAATAACACTTTATGATCACTAATTATTAATTATGAAATTATTTAAGTTTTAAATTAATTACAACCTGCTGTTGTACAGCACAGCATAAATTATCCAGATGAATTGGAGACTGGTGATGTCCAAAAAACCAATATTCTGAATAACTGATTTAAGACGTGCTTCTTAAAATATTCTAACCATCAAAACATTTTGACGTAAAAGTAGCCTTTTGTGCTAATGCTGTTCGTCAGAAAGACATAGCGGAGCTACTTCTCAATCTAATAAAAACGATGAATTTAGGAAAGAAACTAAATTACAATGAGTGGAAGTAGGTGAAGAATAAAAGCTTGAAGGATAATGAATTTACATACACCAACTTGAACAATGTTTTTAAATTAGCCAGAGAGCCTCCAACTCCAGTAGGTATAAGAACATTAGACATACGTTCTTATAAATTTGTATGTTAACTTTTGTTTCCAGTTTGTAGGCTTTTTCGGTGTATTTATCATTGTAACCAACATCATTTTTAAAACCCTGAATTTATTTACTACCTCTTACCATATAGTTTTATTATATTTACTAACAATAAGCATTTGTAATGCACAATGACCAAAGTGCTCAAATTGTTATAGGTGTGCTCCATGTAGTTTTATTTAAGAAATACTTTAGTAAATTATGTAATGTTATAAGTAAAGTAATACTTATTTGTTTCTTTTTATTGTATTTCTCTGACCACAAGAACATATTATATATTTATAAGAAAGTTTTGGAGTTAAACTGGTGTGCAAGACAAAAGATGTTTCGTGGAATCAAATACAGAATGCTTGGGAGGAAGTATCCTGTCATGAAAATTTGACTAGGCATAGAATCAGGGCAGTAATAGAAGTAGAGAATTTACACACCCGATATCAACTTGATTTTTATTTTTATTTGCTTTTTCATTTAGGAATATAATATTTACTTATTTCATATTTAGTTTGAAAACAAAAAGGAGTGTTTCAGTTTTTATGTGTGAGCATAAATGCCTTGAAATGAAATAATCCTTAGCAATTGGAAATTATATTAATTATAATATGCGCAATAAACATTGCATTTTTCTGCAAAAAAAAAAAAAAAAGAGAGAGAGAGAGAGAGAGAGAGAGAGAAGTAAAAAAAGAAATTATGTTCGGAATATGAACCTTGGTAAGTCTCAGCCCATATTCGCTTGGCTGTCAGCCCATATTCGTAACTGGGATTCAATACGAAAGGTGACAATAGAATGAAGCTAACAATACGCATCCAGCATTGTGAACCAGCCTTGGAAAGGATTTGGACTTCAACAAATATACACTTCATTTGTTTTTGTCTTACAGTGTACATATCTATGGTTGATTGCTTTGTTGGTTTTAATGTCAAAATTTTACTGTCCATCTTGTTTAGTAAAGTCATTACATCATCATCATCATCATCATCAAACTTCAAAACACACACATACCACTTCACTATGTCCATCGCTTCTGACAATGTAAGAACTGCCTCAGATCTAGTGCATCATCACTTTCATCCCTCAATGACACCTTTTCTGTAATCTGTCCAAGTAGGTCATCTATCATCAGTTTCACACACTGAATTCCATTGTCAATGTTTATGTACATTTCAAAAGAGACGCTGTCTGTTATTTGGTGCCATTCTTCAATCTCAGAAAACTCACCTTCTAGTATGACATCATCATCAAGAATCTAACAAAAGCCAGCTTAACTGAAGCAGTTCCAAATCGTATCTTGCATTACAGAATCCTAGACAGCCTTAATGAAATGCATGGCACCTAAGATAATTTTTGTCTTGATTCCAGTGCAGCTAATCTTCTTCTCCATACCAGTCTCTTCGAATACATTTGTTTCATGCACTGGATTGTGTCTTGAGCTAAAGGTTGTAGCTTACTCATGCAGTTTGCTGGGAGGAAAATTATCTTTAGCTTTCTTAAATTTGAAACAGTTGGTAGATGAGCAGTACACCGATCAATGAAGAGTTGGGACCAAAACTTTTATAATTTAATATCATATACGAGAAAACATGTTACTGAGGAATGTACCAAACAGATTTCACTGTATCCACAAAATAGAAATGTCTGTTCCGTAAGATTGAACTTTTAAGGCATATTTAAATCTCCTCTAGAGATATTTTGCAGCTACTTTCCTCTACCCCCCCCCCAGCCTTAAATATTGTGATGCAGCAGCTATGACCCAAGGTTATTGGGAGGTCAGCATCGAGCAGTGGAGAGATATACAGATAAGCAACACTCTTGCCCAGCATAAATACTAGAGGTGCTATTGAGAGATAATCCCTTTTTTTCACCTCTAAAACATTCTGGAACTCTTAATTAGCTACTATATAAGTGAACATTCTTGCAACTGAACCAGTTAGTTACTTAGTGAGTTGGTAAGCATGTATGCATGACATTAAGAGCAGTTCTACAAGCGAGTTTGTGATGATAGTGCAATGTATAGTGAGTGCTGCTACCATGGAAGATTAGGGATGTGTTGTGTTTGATTTCCCAACAAATGAAGTGGCTGCTTTGCACATATTTCACTACACACCTCGTCATGAAGAAAAGTGAAGTGAAGTGAAAATTTAAGTAGTTCACATTAGTGAAGTGACAGTGTGAACTAAGAAGTCATAGTGAAAGTTGAACTAGATCAAGTTATTAAGCGGCAGTGAGAATTTAATGAGGTGACAGTAAAAACTGGACAGTCACAAATATATATATATGGCCACCTTAAACTACAATCACACTGGCAAGTTTGACTCAAGAAATAAATTTTAATATTCATAACTTTTTACATTAGAGAAATAAGCATTGGTTTAATATTTTCAAACATCAGGACTCTCTCTCTCACTCTCCCTCTCTCCCCACTCTCCCTGTCCAAGGATTGTTTTTTGAGTTCAGGGAACCTTAAAACATGTACTATGCTGAAATTCAGATACCAAACATTTGGGTAGGATACAATACTTCCTCTACCAACCACACATAATTGGTAAAAAAAAAAAACAAGCAAAACAAACAAAAGAGAAACAAACATAATTGTATTGAACAAACATGCACTAACTCTCTAGTTCTTTGGCTGCTGGGCAACTAAGGAAAATTTCTTGTTTATTTATTTATACTTGAAAAACTGTGGATCATTTCTTTAAAAATTGACTGAGTAATGAACCTTAAAACTTTGAAGCATACTACCATCACAACGAAGCTGATAAAACAAATTTAAATTTCAAGACTGTGCCCTTCCCTTACAGGGTCATCCTCTGTGGTGTAGTGGTTACCATGCTAGCTTCTAGTTCCCGAGGTCGCGGGTTCAAACCTGGCGGAGGGTGATGGATTTTTTTGGGTGTAAAAATCCTTAGCATGGCTTCCTTCAGAAGGGAAGTAAAGCCAGTGGTCCCGTGTCATAGATTTACAGCATGTAAAAGAACTCAAGCCTGATAAAGAGGCCTCTGAGCAAAATTACTGGTCTTTCACGCCCAATATAGAATGGGACACTAAGGACCACAGCAGTTAAAGAGCATCCATAAATAAAACTCAATTTAATTTAATTTAACTTCTCCTTACAGGCCAGGAATTTTAGCACCTTCAGGGGGAAAAAAATTAAATACTTTACCTGTTTCTGGCATGCTCTTTCTATCTGTGCCACAATGTTCCCCAATTTAGCTACTACTCCTCTCGGCTGTGCCTGTGCTGCTTTAAAGTACTTCTCATAGATTTCTTGTGCTTGAACTTTAACCTGAAACAAATCACCATGATAATTAAGCTCTTGTATTATATTATTGCATTGCTTAAGTTTTGGCAACTGTTTTAACATCTACATTAAATTAATAATAATTATTTTATTCTCTAAATATTAATCCTACAAACCAACTAATGCAGCAATAAAACCAATGTCTGTCACGTAGTACAGGAAGAATTTGCCTACATGTTAAGGCTTTATGTGCTGCACTGAGCATTCCATATTTTATACAATAATATGGAACTATGCATGGTTTGATTTAAAAATATCTTCATAACTATTGTAGAAAATGTAATTTTGTTGACAATTCCATTCATATGCTGCATGTTTGATACTGATCAATAAGGTTTAGCAATGCCTGACGATCACTGATAGAGATACATTCGTTTCAATTGGAGCATTCACTCCGGGACACCACACTGCCTCACCCAGTCACTGTGACACAGGAGTGTCTCACCCTCGCCACATGTGAAGGACAAGGTCACTGTGTTCAGAGAAGCCTCCGCCCTATATACCTTAGTTTGAATTGGAGTGTTCGCACTACAACACTGAACACAGACACAGCATTGCAGATTTGCCAACAAAAACAAAGTCTTTGAGACCGGTAGTCATTTTTGTAGTATACTCGAGCAGTGATACTTACATTATGGTAGTATGAGTTTAGATTTGATTAACACACAAGATTTTATAGGCTAAGTATAAAGTTATCCTGCTATGTGGGATATCAATTTTCTTCTGCTGGGATAGGCTTCCTTAGTATAGTGTCAATTCCTGTGATTTACTCTTTCACATTTTCTAGTAGTTCATCAAATGAAATTTTTGACATTTGGAAATATTGAAAAAATTTCCTATCATCTTGTCTCAGATCATCATACAGACTGTAAAGCAATCCTTTCTCCAGCTGATCACACAGCAGTGGGTGTATGTGTAATGAACGTTTTCTCTACATTCCTCTCCTCCTGCGAAGAAGCACTAACAAAAGTTTCCCCTTGCTCAAGTCCATTTTACTAACTAATCAGTTGGCAATACCTGCAGTGTCTGATACCAGTGACATAGAAGTGTTCACCACAATCACTGGTCACTAGCAACAGTCACCAATGTCCCAGTGTGAAACAAACTTAATAGGCTCAAGGATGTGATTTTTATCAGATAAAGCATGCTCATTACTGAACCATAATAGTATCAGTATGCAGTGATTAATAGGCTACACCATACATCTCATCATTCACCAGCTCTGAAGAAATAGCAAAATACTATTACTTCAACATCTACTTCAGTTTCCATTAGCCTTCAACTTTGAAAACTGTGTTTTTAAGCATTTCACAACCAAACAGTGTCAATTTCCAAACAAATCATGTTCTTGGGCCAAAAAAAAAAAGTCTATTGTGTTCCAATTTTAGCTTATCTTAATTCTGAGGTTAACTATTTTCTCATTTCCACTGTTGGTGGCATTGGTTAGTATCCCATAACACATTTGATTGTTCATTCATTTAGTATGCTGTGATCTGAGAGCTGACACAATGGAGATTTGATTTTATTCAACACAAGTAAGAAACTAATTATTGTTTTTATTTAAAGGTGAGTCGGAATTGTTACACTAACATCATTTAAGTTTACTCACTTAACATGTTTCGGGAAACAGTTGTTCCCATCCTCAGAAGTTAATTCGACTGTCGAATTAACTTCTGAGGATGGGAACAACCGTTTCCCGAAACATGTTAAGTGAGTAAACTTAAATGATGTTAGTGTAACTATTCCGACTCACCTTTAAATAAATTCAATACACATCACTGTTTCTAGCTTCTTTTCATTACAATATCAACGTAATTATTGTTTATATAATCTGTTACATTTTGTTCATGGAATAGTCTTAATAAATTCTATTTGAGGTTACAAGTTTCATCAGATAAGTTTGTAATCTCTCGTGATTACCTATGATAACATTTTACACACACCTTAAAAGCTTTTACTGAAGCCTATGCATGAAAAAGAGATGTATATGAGTTTTATTTATTTCTTATTACACATAACATGGCACACAAAGCTAACTTCTACACTGGAATTACAACAGACAATATTTTTGTGAATCCTGACAAAACTATCTTCAAATTCTGTTTATTAAATATCTACCAAGAGATCTAATAACAACATGAAATTATCATCCTACCCACACAAGAATGCACTAATAATTGTTCCTATGGATTAACATGTTTCTCTCTTTCTGAAGTTTCAAGATATGTAGAAACAAAATTGCCTTTATAATGCTCAAGTCCTGTAATTATCATTTAAAGAAAACCCTCTAATACTCCAAGTCTTACCATCTGGAAGCAACCAGCAAGGCCAACTACATTAACCAACTTTCATTTTTAAAGAGATGATAATGTTGTTTTCAGTTACCCTTGCTTGGACTTATTTCTAATGAGCAATAACTCAAATTGATACTAACTTTCTGCTTCATAGCCTCAATCTTTGACCGAAGGCGCTTCCCACGTTTTCCTGTCCAACCTGCTGCAAACTCTGGACCCAAGGAAGTTTCAGCCGTAAATGAGTGTTTTGTGCCACGATTAGACTCAAAGATAAAGCCAGGAAGATCTTCACGTAGTATTGTTGCTTGCTAATGCACATAAAAATATGCAAATATTATTTACTACTATTACAATCAACAACTTTTAGAAAAAGTTTACTCTCCAATAGAAAAGCAAATACTGACAAATGCAGCAATATATGCAACACCTTAACTTTCTCAATATAAGATACTGAAATTTCCAATGGACAGCACTTACTTTCTCAATCATTCCAAAGTAATGGATGGTACAATTATACATTTATCTTATATACAAAGAAACCATTTTGTAACAGTGCTTCAAGTTTAAATTATAATTAATGCACAGTCCAGTAGGAAGAAAGGAAGGAAGAATTTCAGGCACACAACCTATTAGCATCCTTATAAAACTAATAAACACATTGCCGTATATATATAAACAGATGTCTTCTGACTAGAACTATTATTATGCATCACAAGGTAGGTACTAAAAGTTAGGTAAAAAGCAGTAAAAATTAATTAAAAAGTATTATAATTAAAATTAGAATGGTGTCACATGCTGAGAAAGTGATTCTACAAACTAAGATATGATGGAAATGGGTTAAAACCAGCAGGGACTGGACTATGCTATAAATGTAACTAAAAAGGAAAAGGTCAAATGCTGGAAAGTATATTATTGTAGCACATAAAAAACTAACAGGCACTCCACAACACCCAGATCATCCGCCAAGATGTTATGCACATCTGCATCCAAATGCAAATGCAAGGTAACAACTGTGGAAACTGAGAATGCAGATATGTAGTCTGCAGCAGACAACATGTCTGAGTAATACATCCTGTAGTAAATCACAGGTTAGTGAAGCAAGTTAACAACTAGAATGTTAACTATTAAAAACAGAAGCACTAAAATCAATAAAGTTTTCTTCATGTTGAATTAGGAATGAGTTACACTATTTTTACATAAAACCTTCACTTACTAAGTTAATAAAACTGGAATGTTTTTGAGGGCATTCGTTATCATCAGCAGTTTGTTGACAAAGTATAACTTACGTGATTATGAATTGCAATAACTTCAACTTTTGAATTTGGAATGAGTCACACTATCTTTAGACAAACCTTTACTTATGAAGTTTTTAAAACTGGAATGTTTTCAAGGGCATTTGTCCTCATCATCAGCAGTTACATAACTGAAGCATGCTCCATTTTTTTTCCCCTCTTCCTCCTCTCCTGGCTGGGTTGGATCCTGCTCTATTGGTAGAGTGACAAAGCTCTAACAAACTACTCGTTGACAGGATTTAAAAATTTATGATATCTGCATTCTTGACAATGAATATTCTCTCCAAAATAGTCAGTTCTAGTGATGAGGAAACTGGTTCTAACAATTTTATAGTCTGACCAATGTTGTTGTTCCTAGACAAAAATGGTGTGACACGAATGCCCTCGAAAACACTCCAGTTTTAAAACCTTAGTAAGTGAAGGTTTGTGTAAAGATAGTGTGACTCACTCCAAATTCAACTGAACAAAACTTCACTGTTTGTAGTGCTTCTATGTTTGTCAGCTAAGTTCACTTAATAAAATTATGTTAGTCCAAATCAGTATTATTTATAGTAAATGTGATTATGAACATAAATCTAAGCTAATTTTAGTATGGGATGCTAGATTTGTAATGGATTAAAGCACAAAAAGATTCATTCGCTCACCTGCTGTCCATCAGAATTATGAATATGCAGCTCTCCTTCCTTTCGACTTGCTAGAGCCCAATTACCAACTACCAACCTAGTTGGTCCAGGACGGGAAAGGATTGGTTGACTGGGAGTGTTAGGTTTTACTTGAGCTCGAGCACGTTGAAGCTTTTCTAAGAATTCGCCACGGTTTTCTGAAAGAAGCAAAATTATTATACTCTGTATCATCTATATTAAAGGCCTTGTCATTTCACTCAAATACACAACTACCTTTTAATGATAAAACCTAAGTTTGCATTTTAAGCCTAGCTCTGTAAAGTAAATGAACTGCAATTGTAAGAACCTGCATTTTTATTGGGTATTTGTATTTTTTTAATAGAGATAAGCATTACTTTTAAGGAATTTTGTGTACTTTGAAGCATGTCATTAAGGTTTACAGATTTTCAATTGTGCTACAACATTTTCAAAAGATCTAAGGACTTTTGGAGGTATTTTAAGAACAATGAAGATCTGTATTAAAGAAAAACAAGATATGGCATTAAATTTAAGATATGTTCTTTTCATGACTGAAATTATGGGTAACAACATTAAAGTTTATTAGTATGGATATTTTGGGAAATAATCCTGAAGTATCCTTAGGCTTGATTCTCTCCATATAAACTTCCTTTGATTTAACATTAGTTTCAATCAAATTTTAAATATATTGATAGTTTTTAGAAACTTTTATGCATAAAATTTCATCTTGAGAAAAAAGAAAGAAAATTTACACTGTCAATACTGCCACATGGACATTAAAATGATTGAAAACAGCTAAATTCATGAGAACTACTAGGAGACAGAGCTTAAATAAGACAAAAGGTTTTGTTTTGTTAACAGAAATCAACTCTTTTATGATCACTCTAGGTCATCCTGATTTACAAAGAATGGAATAGTTTACTCAGTCCATTAGGATTTTATACACATTACTGGTAATAATGATTCTGGAATGGATAACTTAAATTGCACCATTTAGGCAGAACTTAGTGGCAACTTAAGTGGCAGCAGAAAACAATTTAAAAATTGGTTTCTATTAGTACTATCATGTTATAATTTTAGTATATGATTATTTTATTTCATTAAAAAAGACAAAAATCAATTCATTTCCTAGAATTTTTCCAACAGAAAACTGGTTTTATTGTTAGTGCAAAAAATGCAGGTCCCTAATTATGAGCAAAGCTTCTGAAACAAAATGCATAGTTTTGCTTACATTGCCCAAAGCTGCTTCAAATTATATAAACTACTGAGCTGATACCCATTCATAAAATATTTCTCATACAAACTTGCTTGAAAACTCATGCCTCAATTTAACTTGTGTGATCTTGATTAAACTGTAATCATTTGAGAGTTCATGGACAATGAAAGGGAACTAGATGATTTGAGCTTCTTAAATTCTCAAAATATTTGTAAATTAGAAAAGAAAAGTAGTGATGGAAGAATGACACTCTTATTGAATATTACTTTTCCTTGAAAGCACTTATCAACAAATCAACACACAGCAAGCAGCTTCAGTATCTGAACTTCACAGGTTATAGCAAAACTAGCTGTCAAGCAGGTTAAAAAGCATGGTACTCTGAAATACACAAGTGGGAATAAATGGATTTGTTAACCATTCTATCCTTATTATGCTTCTTCAATGGCACAAGATTTTGACAATAGTGCACAGAGAAAAAAAGAATTTGTTTTTATCTCATGATTGCAAAATTACAGAAGACTTAAAAAACTCTTATGCACAATGTATGATGCCTGAACAACTAATGCTCTCAGGTGAATTTTGATTGATACATATATACATAAAAAGACAATTTTAGAATATGCATACTTGCCAACTTCCACAAACCCGTAAAACTTTCCTAGTTCAGCAAAGCATAACAATTTTGTGATGAGATGAAATTTAGAATGCATAAAATGTTCAGTGGCATAAATATACAAAAATTAATGTAAAACAAAAGGGAATTCTGTTTTATAAGAATCCCTGAGGACCTGGTAGTACTGCTTCTTTCAGCCACACATGCTGAAATTCTTCCTGATACCACAAATAAATACATATTAAATGGTAGCAAAGAACCCACCTCCTACGTTATACACAGATTTTTAGTCCATATTTTATGCTTCATAACATGAACTACAAACAAAAGCTGTCACAAAAAATAGAAAGCTTATATCCCACAACTATAGAACACAAATAAACAATTTACACGAGTGAGTTTATTTTACAGTTCACGTCATCCATTAGTGAATCTTCACACCCATTTACCAATGGTTACTAGTGGTGCAATCAAGTTTTAAGTCTGCTTGCTATGTATTTTGTTGCAGTCCACTGAAGGGAGACCATGATTGTAATGAAGGATAGACACATGATAAGCTCTGGCCTATCGTAGCTCTGCATACCAATTACTGTGGTACATTCAGTCTGTACCTTAAGGTACAATAAAATGAAGAAGAACTTAAAATGAATATCCATTGTGAATTGTGAAAATCTGTAACACTTTGAATCTGCCCACAAAGCCATAAAAACAACTCCTTTGCCATAAAGTTGTAAAAAGTCCTCCACTCCCGTACATTCAACAGGCAAAGCATAAAAGTTGGCAAGTATGAATATGTATATACATGTGCACAGCAATAAACTAAAGGACTTGTTTTTCAATTACAATTACACTATCTTCCATGTAAATTTTGTTCCTAGTTGAGTTTCCGTCACTTCTTTTCTTTTCTTTTCCACTTTAGAAACACATTTCAGATATGTTAATCTAGTTTTTTGTTTTGTTTTTTTTGTTTTTTTTTTCATGTCAACTAAATACACAGGATTAACTTTTTCTCAGAGCAAATGAATACAAGCACAAAATTTCTTTGTGGCATCACTTAATTAAACATGTAGTTTATAACAGTAACAGTAAAGCTAACAATTAATTTATGTAACATACAGGATGTTGCAAATTTGTACCAGAGTTATTTACATCCAAGGAAAAGCATCACGATAAGCCATGAAGATGCACAGCAATTTATAAGTGTACTGATTACCTTTATTTTCAGAGTAATGAACTACATTTCTCTGCTGAAATTAGTATTTGTTTTAATATGTCCTAACTGTACTGGTGTGTACAGGTTTAATGAAGCAAATAAAATGTCAATTCTGCACTTTTTTGTGATTTCAGTTCAGAAGATTTTATGGAAGATACAATCCTTAAACATTGAAATGCAATACTCTTACCTGGAAATTAAAATCAGGGACAATTACTGCATGGCACCAACAGCATTCTTTTATATGTTCACTCAAAAAAAATATAGCGAGCAAGTTACTGTACTTGATTTATGCAAATATAATACTTTTGGAAATATCTTGGAAAAATCTTTCCACATCAAAACCTAAAATTGAGCTAGAAAAAATGTCTTCTGATAAGCAGGATTGTGCATCAAGACAACAGCAAATGCGATCAGCAGCATCTACAGGTAGTTGGGCTATCGGTGAAGCCAGGACCTTCAAAATGGCAAAGAGAACCCTTTCATATCACTTTTCTAAAGACATTCCTGGATACGAATGAGAGTAACTCAAGACTAAAATTGCAAGTTAGGGTAGGTATATACAACATTTTTCTGTTGTTTTTTTAAAATATATTTTGACTTGTGTCCTAAAAAGAGATTTCAAGTACCCATAAGCATCCTCACATTTCAACATAATAGATGTTTGCTTCTGTCAATAACTTATGCCATTTTTTTTTATATTAAATGCCAAGGTGAAAGTGTGTTTTAAATGACTGTTTGAAAGAGATATTTGCAAAGCAGAAATACTATTCGTAATAATGGTTTCTAAGTTGCATAAATTTTGTTGGGCCAGAGTCAACCACCCTTCACCACCACACACAGTAAGCTAGAAGCTAGTTCTCCGGAGAGAGCAGCATTTAACAGTATGCATTTTAGCACTTTATAGCCCTTTATATTAGTTACAAAGGTTTTTTTTTCCTTTCTTTTTGCAGGGGTTTTAGATTTTTTAATGAGCTTTTATTTTTAATTTCATACTATACTAACCTTTAACAATAAAATTAGGCTATTTATAGCTGTTTTATATTGTAAAAAATATTAATATTTTTGCAATAAAACTGAAGTGCTTTTTTTTTAATAATTAAGAGCAAAATCCATGCAACTGTAGTCAAATTTAACCCCATCAGCATCCAAGAATTTTACTTGCCCCCCTTCCTTTACCACAGGCACATTTGACTGCTGACTGGGACTCGAACTCACGTTTGGCTTTGAATAGATGGACAGTCCATTTCATATTGCACTAACAGTCATAGCTATTCGAGACACTTCGGCTGTCATGCTGTGAAAGGGATATAAAAGCTGGTTTGGAAATTAGAGGTAGACCGACATATATAGCAGAATAATTCCGGCAACAGACGGTCAGAAACAACTATACCCCCGCCGCTGTATCTTTGCACTTGACAGTTCGTGTGGCTTTGCGTAAGGTTGGCTACATTGTGGTTGCAACGTTGCCAGAGTGGTTAGTAAACAACAACAGCTGATTGTTCTCCTTTCTATCGTATCTAAGCCGCATACAAAAAGTAGCAAACGTCAATGAATAATAACTATTTCGTATTATTATTATTATTATTATTATTATTATTATTATTATTATTATTATTATTACTATTATTATTATTATTGTTGTTGTTGTTGTTAATTGAAAATAAGTGATATAAGCAGCTTTGGTATGGTGATATAAGCAGCTTTCTATGATAATAGGCATAAATGTGTCTACGTATGGCGTCTAATTGGAAAGCATCAAGATTTGTGACTGGACGAGGCTGCTTTCTTTTCCTCCCTGGAGTTGATAGAAATACCTGTTGCGTTCCAGATGGTTCAGGAATTTTGTCCTCTTTCTCTTGGAGTTTCACTCCCTTGTGAATAACAGTTCTCGTGCTTAGTCCAACAGCTGCTGCAGTTTGTTGTACGGCTTTACCAGCAGGAATAGAGGGATTGCCATGAAGCTTCACGTACTCCTTTTCCTGTTCAAAGAATTCCTGGGTTCTCCTTAATAGTTCCAATGCCTGACTATTAAGTGGCACACCTCGGCGCAAAGGATTTTCACTTCGTTAATCATCACTCGGCGATCAGCGTCGTTTTTCAGACATTGTCACATTTAAGTTTTGTTTAAATAAATAATATGAATGAAATATGTATAAAATAGATAAATATAAATATATATGTATAAACGAGCAATAACAAAACTATCAAACAATAACCACAAATATAAATAACAATGAAC
Organism: Deroplatys truncata; assembly: GCA_030765065.1. Lineage (NCBI taxonomy): Eukaryota > Metazoa > Arthropoda > Insecta > Mantodea > Mantidae > Deroplatys > Deroplatys truncata. The sequence continues at coordinate 47,942,886 of CM060985.1, forward strand.
AATATGTAGCTTGCAAAGAACAACTCGACTCTCGTGCTAGAGATTCACAAACTGAAGCACGTGGTTGGGAATAGTTACATCCGGCAACAGAGCCGATTCTAGTTCCGGTTCCGCTTTGTCATCGACCATCCGGAATGCTGCCTTGTGATTGGCTTAGGAAGTCAAACGGTTGAAGCTTTTCATCTGTTTTTTCGCGAGTGTACCAACTTAAATGCTAGCTGTCAAGTGCAACGTTACAGTGGCAGGGGTATAAATAGGACTATTGGATTTCCACTACATTTTGTTGTCAATCTAATCCTCAAACTCACTAAGGCTTTTTTTAAAAATAAATCTGATGCGTTGCATTCACATGACTATCTACTCACTCTTTATAAACTATCCTTACAAAAGTTTAGTCTTCTATCTACTTCTTGTTAATCCAGATAAACTTTTGTTACGCATTTCGTTGTATGTATAAGAATGATACAGCAAGCTAAAGCATTAGCCAGATTTTAAAAAAGTGGGTCGGAAGCTTTGAAATTTTATGCTCCTTGCATGAGCATGGGAAGAAATGTACAGTGACTTACCAATTGAAAAAAAGTATAAGTATTTGAAAATTCAAACCAGTAACAAAGAATATCTCAGAAATGGTTAATGCCACAAACATTTTTATTTTTTAACTTCATTTTCTTAAGAATATCCTTTAACATTATTCATTGTTGAGCCATTTATGTTGCATTCAGATACACAGAATGGGGCAAAACATTGTGCACAAAATTGTAGAGTAGAAAGGCAGTACCAAGCTAAGCGTTTTGAGGTTAGAGGAATGGGGTCACACATGCAGTATAATATTAAGAGCATAGCATGAAGATAATTTAAATCTGGCTTTATGAAACATCATCATTTATCAGTCAAAATGAAATGTAACTCACACAACAAGTGTGTATGTACTGTCAACTAATGACTACTGGTACCAATGAGAAACTAACCATTACATGTGTATACCAAAATGAACAAGACGGCATTACATACAACCCAGTAGTATTCACATCAGACACATCTAGTGATGGTGGCTAGTACTGTACAAAAGTGTATTTTGTTTACATCTGACACGCCACAAACAGGTTTCACAAATGGAGACTCTTAACATGACGAATTTAATGTTGACACATGTAGCACAGTGAAAACGATTTAGAGACCCCTTGTTCCTATCCTCAAAATGCTTATTTTGGTAGCCTTTCTATTCTACAATTTTCTTCATATTGTTTTTCCACACCTAAAATAATTCTTTGGACAATCATACATTTTTGGGGGGATTTTCTATGAATGTTATAATGACAAGGAACTTTAAATTCCCATGTTATTTATAAAAACTTGTCCCAATTACTTCCCTTACAAATAAACACTTATTTGCTTTTTCCAGAATAAATGAAGTACAACCCATTTTGTAATCCTCCTCTGTATCAGCATTACACACCACACCCGAGTCCTTATTGACTAGTACTTCCGTAATTTTATTGTTTATATTACAATGTAAAGAAAATTGCAATTCATTATGGAGAAAAGCTGTACATAACAAGCATAGATAAACAGAATAGTGAGTAAATTGAAAACTCCCTTACAATATAAATTCTTAAGCCGCAAAATCAATCTTTAATTAAAATAATTATGTTAAAACTGTTTCATTTAATTTACTATCATTCAAATAAAGTTATACAATAAATGTGTGTGAAGTGTGTAATAATCTTGGGAAGATATGTGACTTCATCTCTCTCTTCTTCTTTCTTTGACTCTGTTATGATGTACTTCCCATATTTATTCTAGCTTTAGTAAAATTTGCATTGATTTGAAACATCCTGTATTGCTCCAATTTGAACTATGCTTAAAGCCTTAAAACATTAAGCAAATACATACAGATACTACAACAAGCTAATACAAGCACGTAATTTAAGCTAAGGCAGCATAAAACTTAAGTGACAATTGATCTACATAACAAAACTCTTGAAGCAACAAACTGCTTTAGCAAAATTGCAGCCAGCAATAAATGAATGCAAACATCTGCAGCATTTTTACTGTAGTATAGAGGAATATAGCTTATAGCACATATACTGTATTTTTGTTAATTTTGTTTTTCTAAGCATGTAAATTAGTATGCCTTTAAAATTAGTTGTGCATTTAAAAACAAAAAGTATGCTAACTCTATGTTATTTAAAAAATTATAAAACAAAGAAAATGCAACAAATTAGGAAGAGGATGAAACACCTGTTGTACTTACCACCATATGGGAATCTAAGTATTACAATTTTTTTTCCAATTGCATCCCTATAGCCCATTTCAGTTTCAATTGCCATAGTATGCATGTATTTCAATTTACCTTATCATAATAATTTTTTTTGTTTTGATATTGTGCTTACCTTCTGTGGTAAGTGTTTCTGTATTTCTTCCTTTTCCTATTAAAAAAAAGGGGGCAATGTGTAAATACGTATCCAGAGGGCAACTTGGTCAGTCAATGCTATGGGCAGAGGGTCTGTTGGGAAGGGATACAAATGAAACATTCCAAAAAAAGGGAAAGATTTCACACAAAAACAGCTCTCTGTAGTTGGCAAATTAAGATATATGAAGACCACTTCAAGTTCCAGATCTTAAGTCTCATTTACTGGTTAAAACATGGCCTCCTAATTTCAGGCCTTCTATTAGCTTAAATTTTGCCAACTAGAAAGCATGTTACACATTAAAGAAACTCTTTCAAAAACACACAAAATATTAATGTTATAAAATTCCTTACGGTTAGAGACAGATGTACACAACATAATCTGGAAGAAGAGAGCTTCAATAATTTAAAATTGTTTGTTAAGCAACACATATTCATGCATTTCACTTTGTTTTCCGAGAAAATGTAACAATATGTGCTCAATTTTGCTAAGCAAATGCTCTCAGATTTGTAAAAACTGCTGACTTTTAATATTTTTTTAAAAGGACATTGTTAAAATCTTTATATACAGCTAATAAGCATATAAAAAATTGCTTACAAGTAACTGAAAGAACTTTTTTTCCTTTTAATAAGGCATTATGTGCACTCCTCATATTTTCAGTACTGCACTCTTGAAAATGTTTTCAAAATACTGTCTAAAATACCAGAAAGTTCAGTATCTGATTCCTAAAGAATGAATGTAAACAAGCTATAACATAAAATTTCAGAACTAAGTATGGCTTCCTACTTGTCTTTTGTTTTATGCAATTGCACATGCCAGAAAGAACCTTCAAAAAAATTTAGCTTTCTTTATTAAAAAATGCATACATTCTAGATTTTCATATAATCTAGAAATTACTCAATTTCATTTGTGGGAGGATTGACAACCATAGTTATTGTAAATGGTGGTTGAGATAAAAATTCTATGAGGAATAAAATGGATTTTAGCTGCAATAAATGATGTACTAAAGATCACCATGATGCAAGGCTACGGTTTTTGCCTCTCAGACTGGAGCCTGCTTTAAATCCAGGTTGCTTGAAGCCCCTTAGCTCAGCGGTCCTCAAATTTTTGCAGCTCTCTTTTTTACCCTGGATAATTCTGTGCACCTCTAAGTAATAATATAAGAAGCCAATATGCATGTAAACCCAATTTGGAAACACTGGCTGTTGTTGGCAATGTAGTATCATGTTACCCGAATGTTCGCAATGAAAACGTGCCCAACATTTTGAGGATCGCTGGCTTAGCTGAAATTTCTATCTTGGTTTTTCTCCTTGCTCCTTAGGATAACATCAAGTAGCTTCAGTGATTTGGTTTCCTAAGCTCATTGGCACATTCATTTCAGTGATTCATTCATTCATTCATCTGACATGACCTATCCAGTTATAGAACTTATCAAACCTTAAGCATTTAGATGTCGAGAAACTCAACAGTATTTTCCAATAGAAAGTACAAGATGTTGACAGTTGAAAAATTGTGTTTTGTTAAACCTCAACTATAAATTATTACTGGCATATATAGAAGTGGAGCTGGCAAAAGAGGGAGGAATGCAGCACAACATAATGGTGGGATCACCCGCTCTGCCACATAAGTTCTGCCTCTTCATGTCTGTACTGAGGTTTCTTCATTAGCCTGTTTTTAAAGCAGTGGTTAAATGCAACCAACCCTGATCATTACAGTATTTGGGTGATCACTAAGTACAGTTGAACCTCATTTATACGTTATTCACTTTTACGTTTTTTGCAGAAAAACATTAAATGTTTTAGGCACAGAACTTTGTCCATTAATATTTAGCTCAAGTATACATTTCTGTGTTACGAGGGCAGTCTCAGAAGTACCCAACCTGATGTATAGATAGTGGTGGTTGTTTCAAACAAATGACTATGGTAGAAAGTACCAACCTTATAAAGCTTAAGTTTGAAGTTTGGCAATGCTACGTTGTTTAGTAATTGCTTGGCAGCCATCAATAGTGAAAGCTCTCAGCAAATTTGTAAGCATGGATAAAACTGGCCATCGTTATGTCATACAATACTTTCATTTGAAAGGTCTTAGTCCAACTAATATTAAAGCTGAGCTAGATTCTACTCTGGAGGAGCCTGCTCCTTTGTTTACAACAGTAAAATATTGGGTGGCAGAGTTTAAGCGAGGCCGTACAAGCTGCCAAGATGAACATCGCAGTGGTCAACCAAATGAGGTGACCATGTTAGAAATTGTGAAGAAAATCCACAAAATGGTATTAGATGACTGTCGACTGAAAGTGCGCGAGCTAGCAGACTTTGTAGGCATTTCAGAAAGTGCTGTACATCACATACTGACTGAAAATTTACACATGAGAAAGCTATGCACAAGATGGGTGCCGCATTTGCTCACAATGGAACAAAAGCAGCATTGCGAGAATGTTTCAGCCAAGTTTTTGGTAATGTTTCACTGCAATAAAGCCAAGTTTTTGCATCGATTCATAACCTGTATGAAATATGGTCCATCACTTCACACCTGAGACAAAGGAACAGTCAAAACAGTGGTTTGAAAGGGGAGAATCGCTCCAAAGAAGACGAAGACAGTTCCATCTGCAGGCAAGGTCATGGCATCAGTTTTTTGGGATGCGCATGGGATAATTTTGTTTAATTGATTATCTTCAAAAAGGAAAAGTAATCAATGGGGAGTATTATGCAAACTTATTGCAGCATTTGAATGATGAAGATAGACGTACTGTTACTGCCAATTGGTACACAAATCTCTGTTTAGTGTACATTTTTCAAAAAATTTTGTGTAAAATACCCAAAAGGAAAAATAATGTCACATCATGACAACACATTGTCGCATACAGCAAAACTAACAACTGAGTATCTGGATGCCCTAAAGGTCAGCACCATGGACCCTCCATTATACATCCCTGACCTGGTACCTTGACATTTCTTTTTGTTTCCAAAAGTTGAAGATAAAATGCATGGAATTACTTTTTCATCATCAGATGAAGCAGTGGAACATTATAAAAACGTGATTTCTGAAGTGCCCCATGAGGAGCAGCATTATTGCTTTAAGGACTGGTTTCATCAAATGCAAAAATCTATTAATGTTAAAGGGGAATATTTTGAAAAACAGTAAAATCATTTAAACTTTTTAAACTAATCCTTGTATGATTTTCTAAAAATTTTCAGTTCACCTTCATAATACATTAGTTTTAGTAATCGCATAACTGTTTCAGTTACATAAGAAAATTTTATACTTTTTTCATTTATACATCATTTTAGCCATCTCCCTTTGGGAATGTATAACTGAGGTTGTACTGTACTTATACTCTTGAGACATTATGGGGGATAAAAGTTAGTAACAATATGTATTTCAATTGCCTCCATAGTCAAGTGATCAGCATTCTGGAGCTTAAACCCATTCAATTCCCAGCAAGGCTGGAAAATTTTTCTGTGATTAGATTCATTCCCTACTTTGCAGAGTCTGGAAATATGAATGTGTGTTAAAACGTAAATGAATAAAAACCCAACAATAACACAGTCTAATGAGCTACTAACACCAAAAGATGTTTCTCAAGTCAAAACCCCAATGTTATCATAGAAGTTAAAGAAATGCCTTTCATGCCATGGTTTTATTAACTGTTTCTTCCATGGTGGCATTGTAAAGCATCACTGGCTGTGTTTCAAAATGTTTAAGGTTTGACAAACAATTTTAAAAATTAGACATTTAATGTGCTTTCCAATTTTTTCCCAATATGCATAAATCAAAAATACAACAATATGGTAATGATTAATAAAAATATGAATACTGAATGGCTCATTTTGTAACTTCTATTAAAGCAATGATCACTAAAAGTAAAGCAAACCAAATACAAATTGTGAATTTCACCAACACTTATACTATAAAATAAGTAAATGTAATTCTGCTGCTAACACTAGGAAACGAACAACTCTAGGGTTCTGTATCATCCTGCTGCAGATGAGAAATAGAATCCACAAGAAGCTATGGAAGAATATTATTAAGTACATTACACACATTAAAGGATGGAGTGTAAAATATGGACTTTTAAAAATAAACCCATGCACAGGCCACTGTTATGAACATACTGGAGATTAGGTTCAAGCATCTCTGAATATTAATTATACCAAGCAGGTTTACAAGTGAATATTGTATTTGCCCAAATATAAACTTTTCCCATAAATAAACATGTTACAATCATCGTAAGCTGGCTTGAAACAGTTTGTATGTTGTGTATATTAATCCATTTTATGTGGGAGTAGTCTAGAAAACAATTTATTTTGAGTCTTATAAAAACAACACAAAGATGTTTTATTTCTGTACAGCTGCATTGTTTCTGGAATGATTAGATAAGGTTTGCTGATTTTATGCACTTCATACATCTGTTTTGCATGGAAAAAAAAAAAGAAAAAAAAAAAAAAAAAAAAAAAAAAGATCGAGATAATCATGAAGATTTCTTTACACATAAGAAAGGTAAATCTTGAACTTTTATACATTAATTTACTCATATTATGAGCCTTTCTTTCATTTATACCAAATGGTAAACATGAAACATATAACACAGCTCACAACACAGTTTGCTATAAGTAATTTATAATATACTTCCCACTTCCTTAAACTTCACCTTCACAAAAGTCTGCTTTTTAGAGTAAAATTAAATACTCCTGCATGAATGTTAATATAGAAGCAGGCCTCCACTAAATCTAAGCCACTGAGTGAGAAATGGATGTATTCATGTACTGGGTAGCTTGGGGAGATACTGAGCAATATGTTGAATGGTCTACTTGTGCAGGGGCTTTATGTCCTCGGGATTGGATATTAATCCAATACTCTTGCATGAATGTCAACATAGAAGCAGGCCCAACTAACCCACAGTCACTGTGTTAGGAATGGATGTACTCATGTACTGGGTAGCTCGGAGAGATACTGAGCTGTATCTTGAGTGGTCTATTTATGCAGGGCCTTTATGTCCTCTGGAATGGGTATTAATGCCAGCTGCAACACATAGCTTCCTGGCAGACACATGCTGAAAAGTGATAACTATGAGGGTGGTCTGAAAAGTTTCTGACCTCAACATGAAGATAGCAGCACTTGTAAATAAAAGCTAGTGAATTTCGTTGTTCATCTGTTGACAGTTAATCACCAAAGTTTCAGCCATTTTGGATACTCAGTTGTTATGTAACAGTCGTTTGAGTGAGGTGATGTGAGTGTGTTTATGAAAATGGACAAAATCGAGTATCGAGCTGTCATTAAATATTGGTTTTTGAAAGGCAATATGCCTACGTAAATCAAAGATGAGTTGGATTCTCGTATGGGGACTCTGCACCATCATTTGCCACAGTGAAATTTTGGGCAGCTGAATTTAAATGTGGCTGTAAGAGCTTGGGAGACGAATGTTCAGGACGTCCAAAAATTGCAACTACCGACGAAAACATCGCCAAAGTTCACCAAATGGTGCTAGACGACCACTGAATTAAAGTGAGAGAGATAAGAGAGGCTATGAACATGTCAAAAGAACGTGTTTGTCACATATTAAATCAACATTTAGACATGAGAAAGCTGTCTGTGCGTTGGGTGCCGTGTTTGCTCACGTTTGACCAAAAACGTGTTCGAATGAACATTTCCAACACTCTGTTGGCGCAGTTTAGGTGCAATAAATCCGAGTTTTGGTGCCGATTAATTACTGTAGATGAAACTTGGATTTACCATTATACGCCTGAAACAAAATTACAGTCCAAACAGTGGACTGCAAAGGGGGAACCGGCTCCAAAAAAAGCAACAACTGTTTTTTCGCCTGGGAAAGTGATGGCGACTGTTTTTGGGATAGTCATTGAGTTATTTTAATTGATTATCTTCAAAAAGGAAAAACCATTACAGGAGCATACTACGCATCATTACTTGACAAGCTGAAGGCAGAACTTGCGCAAAAACGGCCACATTTGCAGAAAAAGAAAATTCTGTCTCACACCTCAGCGGTTGCAATGGCGAAAATCCACGAATTACGGTTTGAACTGCTTGACCATCCCCCTTACTCACCAGATCTAGCCTCAAGCGACTTCTTTTTGTTCCCTCATCTGAAAATTGCGCTCAGAGGACAGAGATTTTCATCAAATGAAGAGGCAATCACCTTCGTGAACAATTATTTTGCAGATAAAAATGCCAAGTACTATTTTGACAGGTTACAGAGATGGGAGCATCACTGGGAGAAGTGTGTAGAGTTACAAGGAGACTATGTTGAAAAATAAATAAATAAAAAAAAAAAATCTGAAAAAATGTCTTGTATCTTTATTAGGTTGGAAACTTTTCAGACCACCCTCGTATGTCACTCACACTCCGTTGTGAATTAGTTCCTCACTCATGTTATCATGGAGTTAACATAATGATAGACAAGCACGAGCAATTTATAGCTAAAGGTTCCAGATATTCTGTCTTTGTTGATACTTTGTTAGAGGATATGCCACTCAACATTCATCGAGACATGCTGTTTCAATAAGATGGCCATCCTGCGAACACGGCAGCACAGACGATATTGCATAGGAAATATCCCAGTCAATAAACTGGACTGCATAGCCTGCTGCAAGAGTGGCCCCAGAGATACCCGAATCTTACTCCCATGGACTATTTTCTCTGGGGCTACATAAAAGATCATGTTTACTGAGAACTACCTCCGCAGAAATTACCTCATAAACATAAATCATGTAGACAATGCAACTATAACACCCGTAATGCTATGCAGGGTGTAGGAAAAACTGATGAGGAGTATTGCATTATGTACAGAGCAGGATGGAGCTCACTTTGAACATTCTCCTTGAGTTTCCAGTACTTTATAATAGAAGCTCCTGCAGTGACCGGAGAATAGGCCACCCAACCATTTGCTCAGTATCTATCCAAGCCACCCAGTATACCCACAAGAGATAAAGCCTGTTATAATGAAATGATTTCAGCTTAAGCCTGTGAGAAACGATACTCTGGTCAGAAAAAAACCGATGTCTTTCAAACTAAGCCAACAGAGTACAATTTCAATATTGCCAAATTAAGTCTCTTAGGTGTGCTCAGTTAACAGCAATGGAAATTATAATTCTCTCATTATGCTATTAATACTATATTTTCTCATGTTTTAAAATGTAATGATTGAAGAAAATATAAAGTAGAATACCCTTGATACCTTCAAAATGTTGATTATACATCCAAGTTAGGACGTGAACCTAGTCCCAATGGACACTTCAATGTCTCATCTCAAGGGCCCATTCCATAAAAACAAAATGTTGCACATGGTACACAGTAAGGAGAAGTTTTAGTTCCGACAAATAAAGCAATTCATCATATATTATAAAAAAAAATGTGTATGTGACATTGTAACTTTTCAATGAAGTATAACTATTAATTTAACTTGCCATTTAATATACTGATTTAGATTATGTTCACTTCCATGATTCAAGACAGGGATTTACACACAATGCAGTGCACTTTGACAGTCTTAACATATAAATACTTAACCATGACTATCACTGATTTGTCACCCAGTACTATATTGATGCAGCTAGGAGTAATTTCCAGAATGTGCTTTGTTTCAAATCTGGAGAGTTATAAGGTGTGTCAGTTAATTACTGTCTGACTTCAAACTTTCCTCCTGCCTATCTGGGAGAGAAAGTTAGCCCACTGCCAGAAGAGAGAAGCTGTTTACTTTGTAACTTAGCAATTTCAAAGTAAATTAAAATACTTTTTAATAGAAAAATGGTTGTATAAATACAAGGAGTTGTAAATATTACACGTATTTTGATTTTATGTCCTCTGTTTGTATCTGTTATATATTTTTTAATTTTGACAATGCTAGAAACTTATGTAAGTACATTGACAGCTAGTAAATGATTTGATTTGAACTGACCTATGATGCAGCGCATGCGCCACATGTGTCTAGGACACACAGTGTTATCAGGTATTGCATCGCATATCCTTTAATTTTTGACAAATTTATGAGATGGAACAAAGGCTATTTAGGATTTTTTGTTCTTTTTGGCTAGTTTTATTTGTGGCTTAACCTCTGTCCCGATATGAACATGTATAGACGTCAAATGCAAAGCAACTAGTTTTAGAAAACATTTTAGTTTTTTTCTTTTCCATATACTGGTCATTAACAATAAAATAGAAGTATTTGTAGCCATTTTATATCATAAATATCCTTCTTCTTCTTCTTCTTCTTCTTCTTCTTCTTCTTCTTCTTCTTCTTCTTCTTCTTCTTCTTCTTCTTCTTCTTCTTCTTCTTCTTCCTTTACAAGTATTAGGCCCTTACGACCTGTTAGAAGGCTCTTGAAACTATTCATATCTGTTTTAGCCCCACGTGTATTTTTATCTTTTTCCATGGCCAAGTAACCAGCCCGATGCACAGCCTCCGCTCTGGAGAGTCAGATTCAATTAATATCATAATTATATTAATTAATTTCAATAATATTGTAGTGTAACTGCAATTAAATGTAACCCTGTCATCATCCATGCATGCCATCACACTGGTTATTTTACATGGGCTCTCCCCATCCTTTGCCACAGGCACCTTTGACTGCAGTCACTGTGATTTGAACTCATACTCATGGCATTCAGCTTTGAATGGGTGGCCAGTCCATTTCATCTCACCTTAATGATCATGGCTATTCGAATCACTTACATTTAAGTGCCTGTGAAAGGGATATAAAAACCAGTTCAGGAATTACAGGAAGAGTGGCATATGTGGAAAAGTAATTTGTGCAATGGTCATCAGGCAATGAGTTAAAGGTGGACATCCATAACTCTTCTACCCTATATTTATACAACCTGGGGATTAAGTTATTGTGGAGCCTTAGTTTCAGTAGTCTATATCCATAATTCTTAATTATATTATTTATGCCTTTATGTCAATTGCTGGAGTTATAAATTCCATGCAATTAAACTAAAAAAAATTGTAATGTGCTACATTCAAATGACTTTCTCTACTCACTCTTCTACAAACTATTTTTACAAAAATCTTACTCTGTTTCCACTTCCTGTTAATCAAGGTAAATCTTAATTTACACATTCCATTATAAGTAATAAGAAGGATGCAGTAGGCTAAAGCAATAATTAGATTTTTAAAAAGTAGGTCACTATATGATGACTTTGAAATTCCATGTGCTCTGCATGACGAGAAAAAATGAATAGTAAGTTACCACTTATACATTCTGAGTATTTGGGAATTCAAACCAATAATAAAGAATATCTCTGAAATGGTTCATGCCATAAAAAATTTATGTGAAATAAATTATGTACTTTATTGAGATGTACATTTTTTGTTTAATAAATTTTTGCCTATCTCATTGGTTTACAAGTGATAAAACATTCATTAAGAATGAAGAGGACTTCACAGGCTATCCACAGAAAATTCAAGATAAAACATTTTATTTGCCATGCAAATACTTAAACATATGGCATCTTAATCCAAATCTTTAGCCCATTTTTAAGATGATCAAAAATAGCAAAAATGTTTCCATGTAAAGAGTAGTTTGGTGATGGGAGAATTTCCTTGAAAACCTTTTGAGTCGCATCTTTGGAAAATACTTCACTTAAATACTAAATTTTGTATTTATTAGACATGTTGTTTTTGAGTTATGCTATTCACAGAAATACACATGGCCCTGCTTTTAATTATTTTTATTTAGGGGGCCTCAAAACATATATTTTCTGAGAAATCTTGATATCTACTTGCTGTGAGTATGCATAGAGAAAGTAACAATGTTGGCAGAATATACAAGAGTAAACTATGTCTTTAAGGAACAGAATTCTTTATACATTACTTTCAAACTAATTTATGTGTAAGGTACACCATTACACTTTTATGGAATAGGCCTCTGGAGGCTGATACACAGAATAAGAATTTTTAAAAAAAAAGTATGAACAAAAGCAGACAAAGTAAGCTTTATACAAGGACTAATACAATGGACAAGCGCATTAAGATTACAGAAGCAATCTGAGGCAATATCCAAAACCATAAATGGTTTGTGTAACACTGTAGGACAGACATTTTCAAGTAAGATATAAATATGTGAACAAATTACAAAACATTTCACATACAAATGTTGTCAAAACATAACTCTTGGCACACACATGTATTCATGATGTAAAAGCTGTATGACAAAAGCAGTGAAACTGTGAACGATGCACATATATTCAGGCAAATACAGTATTTTCACACATCCACTTCTGCAGTATTTCACATAATTATCTATGTTCTGTCTATGGGGTTCTGGTCATGCTCCAGACAATGAACAAAGCTTACCCTGCACAAGTGAATTTAGTGATACTGTAACTCACCCGAGCTGTCTGTGCCACCTTCCGGGCTTCCACTCGAGTACATTGTAGCTAATTTTCCATCAAGAATGAAACGGAACCAACCATTACTTCCATTGGATAATTCTAAAGCAGCAGCATCTGACCAAATATACAGACAGTCACGACCCCTACATATACACCAGTCTCGCCAATGATACGCTTTACCAGGGAGCATTTCCTTTGCATCATCTAATAATGGTTCTTGTTCACTTTCCTCCTGAAAATTAACAGTGATCACGTAACAAGCTATTTCATTAATGTACAATGAAATAAAATGCATAGATATGGGAAAATAGATTCATACCTATAAAAATGTTGTGTTACATTCACATTAATTTCTCTACCCACTATCATTTATTTTTATACAGCTTCTATCAATTCTTTTTTGAAAGCTATTTTTATATCTACATCATGTTAATTGAGATAAACCTTTGCAGAAATAGTTTCATGATATTTTTTTGTTCAGGTACAAGGGCAATAGAGGAAACTGTATCGATAGATGTTTAAAAGCTAGTCGGTACATGCTGGCCTTGAAATTCCTTTCTCTTTTTATGATATTGCCAGAAACAACTAAGTAGTGACAGCAGTGTAAGAAAATTACAAAGTATTGTAGAATTCAAATCAATAATAATGGATATCTATGAAATAGTTGACGCCACAAAAAAGTTATTACAATAAAATGTGTGTTTTAAAGGGATATCCATTTCTGGTGTAGCAAGTTTTTGTCAATCTCTTATGGTTTATCCATTATACAACATTCCTTCCGAATGAAGAGCACTTTTCCCAGAAAATTCAAGATAAACATTTTGTTTGTCATATAAACATCTTAAACATGTGGTATCTTAAACTCATCAGCACATTTCTGAGAAAATAAATTCCAAAACATTTTCCATGTAAAGCAGAGTTTGGGGTGGGAGGATTTTCTCAAAAATCTTCAAATTGCATCTCTGGAAGCTTCCCTCTCCCTCTCCCTCCACCTCTATCTCTATCTATCTCTCAAAATGTCATAGTATGGAGTTCTTGAGAAGGAAAAATAAAGAAAAATCCCAAAATTTCAAAATATGATATACACTTGGGAAAAGTGAACAAACAGCAAGAAATATTTTAAAAGATAGCTGATGTTGCGAAGGACTTATTGGACACAAAATGAGTATTTTAACGAGGGCTACATTTTTCCTGTGGAAAGTTTTTGTGCTGTTTCTTACAGTTTCCCAGCTACACCAAATTATAAAAAATTCAATGAAAATCAAAAGGACATCATGTAAAAGATAGTTTGAAATAGGAAGAAATTTACGAAAACCTTTGTGTTTGTTCTGTCTTTGAATGATGCTGGACTTCATGTGAAGTTTCGTGTTCCTTCAACTTTTCATCTGTATCTCCCTCTCTCTAACCAGATGCTCAAAAACCTGCATTTCTAAATAAAATTCAATTAAGCAGTAAGAGAAAGAAACACGGAATAGGAAGTGTCATCCCTTTTCTCAAATATATTGACATTTCTCCAAGTATTTTCATAAATGTAAGCCAATTTTTAAGTTTTATATTACAATTGGCTGTTAAGATATTTTAGTAAAAGGTTAAGAATAATGTAATAAATATAATTATTTCATCAAGAAGTAAAAATACAGTATTTACGATTATGGGTAGTTATTCAAACTTAAAATGTCATCTGTCTAGAAATAAATTTTCTAGAGTTAACTCATTTTATTGGCTCTCTCAAGATGTCAGTCAACTCAAATGAGCACAAGAGCATAAACTTAGCGAAAGAAACCACAATGATTTATTGAAAAATGATTCTGTAAACATTCTTCTGCAAAGTGTTTAAGCTCTGTTATATTATAAACTTACATTTTCATCTTTCTTGTTGCCCTGTGCTTCTTGGGTATCTTGAGGTCCAGCAAGCTGAAGTACTTTTGAAAACACACCCAGTCTTGCAAAGTGATCTAAAAAAATATCTTGTGCTTTCACCATGAGATCCTGTATAATCTGTAGCACAACTAAGTGTCCATCTTCATCTTCCTAAACAACATATAAAGGAATTGTATTTTAACTCATGAACTTGAGGAAACAGCTTAAAGGAATTATGAAATTAGCACCACATTTCTTTGGTTACTTTCTGGAAACATAATGCTTCACAAAAAGAAAAGGTTAACACTTCAGAAACCCAATTGGTAGGAAATGCCAACAATTACATAGTCTGGACAAACACAGTAATAGTTGCAGTATATCAGCAAACTTGCAAAACCATTTATGCTAATGTTACAAATGTTATCAAAAAGAAAAAATCTGATGTGTTACACTCACATGACTTTCTCTACTCTTGTATAAACTATTTTTACAAATGCTTATTCTCCATATGCTTCATGTTAATCGAGATATCAAGATGTTAATCTTATTGCTAATTTTCTTGTAGATGCAAGGGAAATTGGTAGGCTCTAAGCTATAGTCAAATATTTTAAGAGCTGATTGCTATGTGGAGTATTCCATTCTCTTTGCATTACCATGACAAAAAAAAAAAAAAAAAGAATAAGAATTTGAGAAAAAGTATAAGTATTGGAAAATTTAAGGGAATAACAAGCAATATCTCGAAAATGGTTCACTCAAAAAAAAAAAAAAAAAAAAAAAAATGTATATGACATAAATGGTGTATTTTAACACGATCTACATTTTTTGTGTAATAAAATTTTGTCTATCTCTTATGGTTTACCAGTTATGCAAAAGTCGTTCACAATGAAGAATACTTTTGGAGACATTCCCAGAAAATTTGAGATATACATTTCATTTGTCATGAAAATATCTTAAACATATGATATTTTATTCAAAATCATTGGAGCCATTTTCGAGAAAATTAAAATTTTCGAAAAAAGTTCCATGTAAAGGGTAATCTGGGGTGGTGGGATTTTCTTGAAAACCTTCGTGTCGCATCTCTGGAAGATACTGAACCTAAATACCAAGTTTGGTGTTTATCCGACTGTTTGTTTCTAAGTCACACGCACGCGCACACGCATGCGCACGCGCACACGCACACACACCCGCGCGCGTGGATATGTTTCCAAAAATGCTTTTTTTGTATTCAGGGGGTCTCAAAACATGTATTTCCAGTGAAATCTCAGTATCAAATTTTTGGGTGGAATACAATACTTCCCCTACTTACTATATGTAGTAGAGAAAGTAAAAAACCTCACTAATTGTCAGAAACCAAAACATGGTGTAGAGATAGGAGCACAGGGACACACATGTCACCAAAGTGTTTGCTAGGGATGAGCATAACATCCCTTGAATAGCAACGGTTAGACTCATTCTAGCAGTGCCTGGAGGACCGGCAACAATAGGCTCATGTGGATGTACCATTTACCTCAGTGACCACGCAAGTCCAATGCTTCATAACAAGTTACAACCTTGTAGACTGCAATGCATTAACACATAGTGAATGTGTTTTAATTTTCAACAGTAGTGTTATGGAGATTGCAATGCATTAACACATAATTGTGTTTTAATTTTCAACAGTAGTTTTACTCCATAAGTGGTACTTGAAATATTAGCTGAAAGTTTACTATTTTCTATGCAATCAGTAACACAGACATATTTTCTAGTGTTTGAATTGTATAATTTTATAAAAAGGCAAAAAAATTAAGCAGAAGATAAAACGTGTAAAAATTCTGCAAAAATCTGTAAGTTCTTCTAGTGGCATTGACCTGATTATTACTGTAAAAGAAAAATAATATGCAGATGAAGAAATAAGGATAACTGTTTCTATAGGGAATGCAAGCTATTGGAATTCACCAAAAGTCAACTGTGGCATATTTCCCCCATTATGGTTCTCTATGGTTACTTTTGGTGGCATTTGTTTGTGCAGTTCACATCAATACCAACAACTGCTCCTAAAATATATGCATGGTAAAGATATGACCATAGTTGATGTTAACTGCAACTGTTATGTTGGCAGTACAAGCATTATCTTGCAGGTCATCAACTGTTGAGTTTAAACCAAATAATCTCTGTTTGGGTAGAGGTCGTTGAGTTCCACATGTGCATTTATTTGTAATAGTTTTAGTGCTTACATAAGTATCCCTGTAATTTAAAACTAATGATTAAAATGAAGTGTTTAAAACAGTGGAGCATGTCAATAGGATGTTAAAACACTGGTCAGCAAATTAAAAACACTTGTTGCTCCACTTACTTAAAATTCTATTCGAACATGTTTCAAAGAGATGTGCTCTTCATCCTCAGCAAGCCGGCCGACTGATGTACGCATCAGGTAACTTCTTCTACTTCCTTGTTGCTCAGTGTGCCTCTCTTTCTATTGGTCAGTTGTAAGATGTCGTCCATCACTGGTGTTTCAAAATTCATGGCTCGATTTATGTTTTTAATGATGTGTATATTTTCCCATACGATTAATGCACTATGGTTCTTGGCTGGTTTTAAAAGTTTGATTTCGTGACTAATATGATTATGTAACCAAAAATGGTGTGCTACGGCTGATTTATCTGTCTGTTTATATTTTATTTCTGAAATGTTGTTTTAATCTGGTTTCCAAATTTCTCTTTGTCTTCCCACTATATATTTTATGACAATCTTCACAATTAATGCAGTAAATTCCTGATAATTTATTACTCGGAGTAGTATTTTTTTAAAGGATGGTTGAGCAAATTTCTCACACTATTTATTTTGTGGAGCCAGTTTTTTGTTATAATCTTTGAAAATCTTGCTGAATTTGTTGAACACTTTTGGGTGGTATGTGAATTTGCAGAATCTTCCCTGTGTGTCTTCTGTGTTTAATGTGCTAATGTCTTAATAGTTTTAGTGTTCTATGTTTTTTGATGATTTTTGTAACAAAGCTGGCCTTAAAACCATTCAGATCTGCAACATATTTAATGTGCTCCAGTTCTTTGTTATATTCCTTTACAGTTAACGGAATGTTAATCAATCTATATATCAGGCTGTGAAAAATGGCATGTTGATGTGCTTTTTGGTTGAAATTGTTGAATTTGCTGCATCAATTGTGAATATATATTGGGAAGACAAAGAGAAATTTGGAAACCAGATTAAAAGAACATTTCAGAAATATAAAATATAAACAGACAGATAAATCAGCCGTAACACACCATTTTTGGTTACATAATCATATTAGTCACGAAATCAAACTTTTAAAACCAGCCAAGAACCATAGTGCATTAATCGTATGGGAAAATATACACATCATTAAAAACATAAATTGAGCCATGAATTTTGAAACACCAGTGATGGACGACGTCTTACGACTGACCAATAGAAAGAGAGGCACACCGGGCAACAAGGAAGTGGAAGAAGTTACCTGATGCATAAATCAGTCGGCCGGCTCGCTGGGGAACATGTTCGAATAGAATTTTAAGTAAGTGGAGCAACAAGTGTTTTTAATTTGCTGACCAGTGTTTTAACATCCTATCCCTGTAATTGTTGTTTTTACCATGCAGTTTCCCATTAAATACAAAACGATGTGATATACTGTCCAACTTAAAACTAGTAATTCCAATTGTAAGGTTGGCAATACCTTAGTTTGGTGTAAAGTCAGCCACTTTGAATTCTTGAGAACTGCCATTAAATTGTTTCCCTATAGTATTTTAGTGGAAATAGTAACATTTCCACCATCTCAAAATGAGGTTAAGATTATTACAGGAAAACAGGTAGGCCTAATCAAACAAGGGCTGTGTATAACTAGTGGTGAAATAAATAATAATCATTACACCTTAATAGCGATTTCCTTAAAATAAACTTGGGAAATTTCATCACTACAGAGGTAAAATGTCCCAATTACTTGCTTTGTATTTGTGTTCTGTTTTTATTTTTTAAGTCAGTCATCCTGATCTTTAGGGAATCCTGGATCCACCTCCAGATAGTAGTATGGTGTGCTACAAGAGTTATGGACCCGTTTTCTTTCACAAAGCGATAAACACTGATAAGTATGCAGTAAGTTCTTCAAAGAATTGACACCTGCTAAATGTGTCCATGATTACTTTCTGCAGCATAATACAATTGTGCATACAGCAAATCAGTCTATGGAAGCATTACCTGTGTTTTATGACAGAATGACTGGCCTGCTCGCTCTACAGATTTAAATCCATGTGATCATTATCTGTGGTGAATACTTAAATGATAAGTTTATGAAAAAAAAATATACATGCACCTGATGAATTAGAGGACATTATTTGGCATGTATTTTCCAATATTTTGACTGCAGAAATTTTCTAAATGTTCGATAATAAGTTCAGGTCCAGGAATCTATACAAATTTAATAAAGAATGCTTTGTATGGAGTGGCTTCTAAAAATGCATACTTTTTAGAATTGTTACCTAGAATCTCCCCTATATACCATAATGCAAGAAACATTATGCAGCATTTACAACCTTGATTGT